>CM075468.1:1340000-1735000 GCA_037950665.1 Hypophthalmichthys nobilis | reverse complement strand
GTTCATGTCCTTCTTTCTTCAGTCAAAAATAAATGAAGGTTTTTGATGAAAACATTCCAGGATTATTCTTATTATAGTGGACTTCAGTGGACCCCAAACGGATGAAGGTCAAAATTACAGTTTCTGTGCAGCTTCAAAGGGCTTTAAACGATACCAGACGAGGAATAAGGGTCTTATCTAGCGAAACGATCGGTCATTTTCTAAAAAAATTAATAAATAAAAATGTATATGGTTTATAAATACAAATGATCGCCTCACAAGTGCTTCCGCCAGACCGCCTTGAATAGGGAAGGTGTAGGACATACAGTGTAAGCTTTTTGAAGAATACGGAAGGCGGTCTAGCAGAAGCACTTGCAAGGCGATCATCTGTGTTTATAAAGCATATACATTTTCATTTTTTTTTTAGAAAATAACCGATCGTTTCGCTAGATAAGACCCTTATTCCTCGTCTGGTATTGTTTAAAGCCCTTTGAAGCTGCACTGAAACTATCATTTTGACCTTCAACCGTTTGGAGGCCATTGAAGTCCACTATAAGAAGAATAATCCTGGAATGTTTTCATCAAAAACCTTAATTTCTTTTCGACTGAAGAAAGAAGGACATGAACATCTTGGATGACATGGGGGTGAGGAAATTACCAGGAAATTTTAATTAATTTTAATTTAAGTGAACTAATCCTTTAAGCACTAATAATTTCTTTATAAATCACATTGAAATCCAGATCTTGCTAGTGTGTTAGAAAATCCGATCCAAATGTACTCAACTCCTTCACTTGTCACTGCACATGGCGAAACATCGCATACTGAATGAATGACAACTATATTGTCACACAGGCTGTTTCTATTTCTGTAACACAGAGATGCTGCCTATGTAGAGTGTTTCAATTCACTCACTCATGAGGTTTCACTGCAGTGAGGATGATGCTTTAAAAGGTAAGTGCCTTTATAGACATGCAGCTAAATTGGTTGAGTGTCAAAGAGAGGGAGTGGCTTATGATGAGGGGGTGGGGCATGTCTCAGGCTTGACCTTTCCCCCACTAATCATCACTCGACCCCTTCAGAAAAGGGAGCGTTTCTTCAGAACAGAGGGCATTCAACACACACACACACACACACACAGGCACAGTCTGGCTATTCATAGTCATGAAATTTCATTAGGGCAGAGCAGGACAAAAAGATCACACATATTAATGCTACAGACAAGGACAGGAGATAGGAAGAACTTCAGACTCACGTCTGAGATTTGGGTCATGGAGATAAGTGAGAGATAAAGCAAGATTTTAGGAATTAAAAACATCTTCAAGTGTCTGTTGGTGCAAGGCTACACACGACACGAGGGATCTGTTGCAAAACCTAGTGAGCTGCCTTGCAGTCTACAAAGCATCCTTTAAAGGCCAAGAAATGGACCCTGATAAGAGACTGTTTTGTGTCTAGGTCATCTCCAGAGCTGTCTTATATCGTTTCAATCCTTAACTCAAGACGGACAAAATGCATGACTCGTATTCGATCATTGCAAAATTAAGGTATTTAGGATTGTTTGAAAAACCTACTTTTGTGAACTAGTCCTAGGTTTTTGGCCTGATTGGAATAAAACCAGTGCAGCAAGACTCTCTGTAGACTGCTTGTCAATAATTATCAAAAAAAAAGTTGAAATTTCATTTCACGATCCCTAAGCGCCTCCAAAACGTTCAAAGTGGGCGGAATTATGGCTATAACTCGTAAACGGAATGAGACATTTTCACCAAACTTGGCACATATGTGTAAGGGCTCATTCTGTGGACGTATGAGAAAGGATGTGGCGAAAAAACAGGAAAAAATGGCTATAACTACACAACCCTAGGTCGGATTGACTTGAAAATTGGCATGCGGTGTCTTTGTCCAAGGTGCCAAGACTGCCTTTGAGGACATTTGCATTTCTCGAAAAACACGGCCAGCATTTCAATTTTGAAGAGCTATCAGACAAGGTTAATGGAGGCCGATAGGAACAAAACTCTCTGGGCCCGTTTGACTCATGCCCTAGAGGCCTGTGAGAAATTCGAAAGAAATCGACCACCGGGGGGCACCTTCATGATTTTCACGTGCATAAAGGATTGGGTTTTGTGAGATTTTTTGCCTACTATATTCGTACTCCTCATTCTGAGCAACTTTGCCTCTAGGACCGCCAATGTCCATCGAATTGTTCGTTAAATATTGGAGATTATTTTAAAAAACCCAACTTTGGCGAACTAGTCCAAGGTTTTCAGCTCAACCTCTATTACTGTTAAAAAGCTTTTAAAACCATATATTTCCTATGGTAAATTGGCTGTAAATGGTCTTTTCTGTCTATGATTTAAGTGGTTACATGCTTGCTAAATAAAACTATCTTTTTATGCAAGTGTTTAAATGCCTTAAAGCACTTGAACCCCGTTAACTGCTTCTTGAAAGTTTTCTGATTAAAGTTTAAACCATTAAAGGGGACCTATTATGCAAAATTCAGTTTTGCATGGTGTTTGGCTATAAATGTGTGTTGGCAGTGTGTGAACACAACCACCCTATAATGATAAAAATCCAACCACTCCTTTTTTTTTTTTTAATCTCCGTAAATCATAAGCAGTGTCTCAGAACAAGCCATTTCCAGATCCAGGCAGTGTGACGTCACATTAGCCACAGGCCCCGCCCACGAATGTTGACAGACACTGCCGTTTTAACATAGAACCGCCCTGAGCGAGTTCACAGTGAGTTATACAGTCCGCCATTGCTGCACTGATGAGAATGTCTCCCAACTGTTTTAGGTGTTCTGTAGCTGGATGGATTAATCCACAGAGCTCTCTCCATTTACTCCCAAAATCTGAGCCGCTGAAGACGAGGTGGATTCATTTTGTTTTTGAAGAAAATGCTCCCTCAACTCTTCCAAAATTTGTTTGTCTGCATGAATCATTTCACACCGGACTGCTTTGTGAAGAATGTCAATACAAAGGGACAATACAAAACAGAGGTTGTGCTAAAAAGTTGTTACTCAAGGATAGATCAGTAAACTGTTCGTGATCCAGCTTACAGTCTCCAGAGTGATACTGGATACGGCAGTAATGAAGGTGAGAGCACTTTATTACAGTTCATCGGAGTTGATTTACGGATATAAAGTGTACCAGTTTATTAAGCACCACCCGAAAAGGAATAATGTCTTTATATATTTGTTTACTGTTAGTTGTAACGAGTGTTTGTGTACTTCGCTGTGTATCTTGATGATAATGCAAGGGAGAGAGAGTTTATGGATAATATTTTAATGCACACTTGCACTGTGTTTTATTAAGCTCTTACAGTGATTTTCTAGAGTAAAAACAGACGCTTCATATTTTGTGTGAAGTACAATAAACATTATAAATCTCATCAGTAAACTGGCTTGTACTAATATAGTTGATAAAAACAAGACGACAATATAAGTTACAACCGTAATTGAACTCCATGCAGCATGTATTTGCAGTTTCTGACACTATAGTGCGTCCTGACTGAATCCTGACACCGGAGAATCAGCTCTTGAAGCTCCGCCCTCTTAGGCCGAGCGCAGCAGCTCATTTGCATTTAAAGGGCACACACTGAAACGGCGCGTTTTTGCGCAACCCCAAAAAGTGGCAATTTTAACATGCTATAAAACATGCTATAAAAAATTATCTGTGGGGTATTTTGAGCTAAAACTTCACATACACACTCTGGGGACATCAGAGACTTATTTTACATCTTGTAAATGGGGGCGTAATAGGCCCCCTTTAAGGCAAGAAACCAAAAGTAAATTTTATCTAATAGATCTAACCACATTATGACAAATTGTTTGTAATACAATTTTTCCGAATTGTTGTTTAAATAAGTGTACCAAAATAAACACAAATCTTTGAATGTTTTCTTTCCACTAGTCTGAAAGATGACGTGTTATGGAAGCAAAATCTCAAAATTGACCAGTGCATGAAAAAACTGTTTTTTCTTGTAGGCTCTCTCCTGCCTTAAAATGGAAAGTTTGGGGGAAAAAACTGACTTTGTATTTGCCATAGCTAACTGGAAGTGCCACAATGCTGACTTAAATTGCCACCTAAGAAGGCATCTCAGTAGGTTTTGCCGTTCGTTTGAATAATTGAGCCAACAGCCTCTCCATTCATTCACGCATTGATAAGAAAATAAGAGAAACAGCACAGTAAAATGTAAAACAGTTTATAAGAAGAGCAAAACGGTTTCATGCTTATAACCGTGCTTATAATCACTCAGAGAGCAAACTGCACATTGGCATTATGCAAATGTGCTGCAATAGTGTGAAGAAAGACTTCAGTGTCCAGTTTTAGAAGCACAATGAACCTGAGGACAGATCAGCAGAGCCAAACACGCAGAAGAACTTGAGTCAGCAAAGCCCACATGACCGCTGAGGAATGAAGCAACAGGACATTGTGAGGCAGATATGCGTGTGGGAATCGGTCAGGATGGTCAGCTAGTCATCCAACAACCGAGTAGCCAACCAGTGAGGCCAACTAGTTTCTCTAGATTTTTTTTTTTTAGCTTACATTTTTGTGGTGGTTTAAGGGTGATGAAAATATTTCACGCTCCCATTATCACACATATCATGCATCTCTGTTTGTTTGTGATGTCTATGATAGTTTTGTGCAAATTCAGGTTGTAGTTATTTCAGCAATCTCTCAAAAACATGTCCAGATCACATTTTGTCCCAAAGGCAAACATATTTTTTGACATGGCTACATCATTTTTCATGACAGTTTAGCACATTTTCCTCCAATTACTGTAATGTGTCCGTACTGTAAAAAAAACTAATTAAATTAATGGTTTTAATTGTTATTTATTTTTCCAAAAGATGAGACTCTCATGACTATAATACAGTATCTTAAAAACTAATAATAAAAATAGTAAAATATTATTAAAATACTTTTCATTTAAATCAACATAAAAGTAGTACATCAAATGTTACTATTATTTATAAATGCTTCAAAATGTTAATATATTTTATTTGCATTTTTGCAATGTGGTTAATTATCATGAAAATAATTGACACCGTGCAAAAAAAAAAACTTCCATTTTTTATGCAAAATATAATGTATTTTCCAGTTTTGAGGTTGAAATTTGACGGGTTGTGTTCGATTAATCCGATCATGTCTGGTGAAGATGACCCAAAACCAGCAAATTATACATGAAAACATGTAATTCTGCAGTGTTATTTTAGTATATTTAGTATAAAATATTATAGTTTTTATTAATATTTTGAATTAGCTTTTATTTTTATTTTTTGTATTTTCAGTTTTCATTTTATTTATAGTTTAATTTTTAGTACTTCTGTTATGTTATTTTTTTAAATATTAGGTTTAGGTTTAATTTATTTTATTTCAGTTTTAGTTTATTTATTTATTTAAAGTTAGTGCTATAACTTAAACTTTTCAGTTAGATGCCAAGACATTCTAATTTACATTTAATTATGTTTTTCATCAAATATTTTATTTGAATATTTTATTTCAGTTTTATGTCAATAGAGTGCATTAGCACCCGCTCTCTTTTTCAGCAGAACTGGTTCTGAAGTATTTTTTCCATTCATTTCTCCCATAGGGGTTTTTAAAGTCTTTGTTAAAGTGTTATAAGCCATGAACCAAACTAACTAGCTGCAAGGTGAATCACAATTTGATTTGAAGCAAAAAAAGTATTTGTAAATCAGACAAAAATACAAAGGTTCAAGACTGTGTACTAAACGGCTTTAGTGAGGGAAAGGACTACAATCCCATGAAGCATTGCAAAAAACATAAAACACATACTTTTAAGTAGAGAGAGATCGACTCGATTTCATCATTCGCAGTACTTCATGGGAGTGGGTGGAGCGAAAGAGCTATTGTGTGTGTCATTTTTTTTTGTTTGTTTTTTTTTAACTCTAATTGGTATAATTTTCTGCACAGCATCATGGGTAATGTAGTTTTTCACCAGAAATTACACTGTTAAACAATTATTTTAAACATAAGCTGAAATAATGTGGGCTGATGTCTTAAGCAGAAGCAAATACCATCAATTAACGACCTCGGAGCTCACAGTAGGTCTGTTTAAAGGTTTATAAGTTACTATTCAAAATCGATTTCCCTATGGAAAAAATAAGTTTTTACTTCCGGAACCTGACTGTTGCACTCTATCTTGACACAAATGATTTAAAGGGGGGTGTAATGCTATTTCATGCATTCTGACTTATTTACACTGTTAAAGAGTTGCATTCTCATGCTAAACATGGCCAAAGTTTAAAAACACGAGCTGGACGTATGACGGAGTATTTCTGTGCCAAATCCACACTCCCGGTTTCGGAGAGTTTTTTTCGAGTATTGCCTGTATGACGTCAAAAGAAAGCGGAATTCCTTGTATAGGCACTTCTCCCTGATAAGCGTGCACACACACATCACCCAGAGCAAGAGCACGCCCATCAACACATTTCGTTCGGGATACTGAACCTGAGAGATTTTTCAACAATGGCTGTGTCCCAGTTCAGGGGCTGCACCCTTTGAAGGCTGCATACATCATTGAGGCAGTCTCATTTAAGAAATATAACCATTAGATTGCAACGTAAGAAAGAAATTACAGTATTTTACACCTCACAATGAATATCTGTCAATTTTATTATGGTTACTTTTCTTAAATATGACATCCTTGATGAAGTATTCAGCCTTCAAATGCGCCCTCCAGAGGACGCAGCCTCCGAAATGAGATGCAGCTCCTGTCACCGAAGGAGTGTGTTTTTGGTTGTGAGGAAAAGATTACCTTTTTCAGCTTCCTAAGGAACCCAGTGTTAAAGGAACAGAGGATGAAGTTTGTTTTCCGGGGCAGCAACGGAGTTGTGTGTGTATGTTTGTTTGTTCCCGGGATTTCAGTGACGAATACTTTGTAAACAAGTCCCAGTTCGGCGCTGGATTTGCAGATCGCGGGTGGTGAGTAAAGCTGCATCAGATGTCTGTGTTTTGTTGGCAATCGGCGCACAAGTGCATATAATAAACAACACAAAGTTTTTGTTCCCTTTTTATTTACAATGATGTCTCAGCTAGCAGACGATCTCTACACAAAAGCTGCGTGAGCTCGTGACTCTTTAGCTCCGCCCACAGCACTAACGGCAGGCACGCCTCCAGGAGCTCTGCTTTTTTTGGAAAGACTCGGTTTAGCGTATCTATCTTTAAATATGACAAAACTAAAGACTTTTCTGAGATATGAAGGATGCATTGTTACTCTACATGTACTCAAGATTAACATGAGATTGGCAGAAACTGTGTGTGATACCCCCCCTTTAGTAGTATTAGTTACAATAATCCAGACAAGAGGAATGAGAAACTGATACAGCAGTAACTCAAACACAGTCAGAGATGTTTGACTAACAATCTGTCAAGAGAGGAGACCACCGGAGACTGGCGCACAAGAGTCGTGGGGTTAAACTAAGGTTGTGAATGTTTGACCTGTGCTTTTGTTACTGAAATGCTAAGAGATTTCACCCGTCAGCGGTGACAGACATGGACAAGTGAGGGCGATAACTCAGAGCTCTGTGAGACCGCTTTAGATTACAGACAGAAAACTTCCTACTATAACCTGAGACGCTTGCACATCCCTTACAGTATTTTTATCAATCCTGTTTCAGGAAACGATATGAGTTAACATTCATCTTTGACTAATACCAGACACTGTACACTGCATGTACAGTTCAACTGATGTGAACTATCAGGTGTTTCACAAACAAACCCTGACAGAGGCAGGAATGTTATCAGTGTTTCAACAGAATTCCCACACTAGTAAATGTAGTTTAAGGGGCTGGAAACACCATGTGTGTTCTTGTGTTTACATTTTGGCTGCGTGATTATGGCAAAAATCATAATTCAAGATAATTTGGGCACATTAAGGCCTTTAAGCACTTGGAAGACCATTTACAGGAAATACAGGCAATTTACCATAGAAAGTATATGGTTTTTGAACAGTTGTAACACAAACTATGGTCTGATCTTCATAAAAGTTTGCATGCTTGTTTAGAATTATGTCACGTGTGCTCGCCTATTTTCGTGAAGTTTTGAGTTTTCTTTCACGATTTATAGGCTTTTGAGTATATTTTGCCATGCCCATTTTCTAAAACCCTGTTATAGCTACCCAAAGGGTACAATTGAACTATTTTTTTTGTACAATTGTACAATTTTTTTTTGATAAGTATTGATCTTCTAGAGAGTCCAGTGGTTTTTTTGAGGTTGAGCAAAAAACCTAGGACAAGTTTGCAGAAGTAGGCTTTTTAAATATTCTTAAATATGAAACAATTTGATTGACAGCACTGGTTCTTGAGGCAAAATTGTTCAGAATGAGAAGATCTAACATATGATATGAATATTGTGTGTATGTGCGAAACTTTGCTTAATATACAATCATTTACACACTTGTATTATACAATCATTCACACCCCAGTGGCCAATTTTTCTTTCAAAATTCTCACAGACCTCTAGGGCAGTGGTTCCCAATCCTGGTCCTGGAGGCACCTCAACACTGCACATTTTGCATGTCTCCTTAATCAAACACACCTGATCCAGGTCATCAGCTCATTAGTAGAGAGTCCAAGCAAGTCCAAGCAATGAGTATAGAGTACATCAGAGATGACGTGTTTTTGTAGGCCAACCCCCCTTTGTAGCGCCCCCGTCAGGCCGATCGGGGCAAACCTTGGGGACGTTGTAGACGGTTTGAGTACTATCAGCCCTCAAAGTTTCAAATGTCTACAACTTACGGTTTGGTCAGCCCGATCACTTTTACGGGAGAATGCTGATCTTTGGAAATTTTAACAATTACAATTGGATTTTAGCGCTATACGCTTGAACCCCTAATAAGATTACCTATGTTGTAGTGAACTTCCACAACCTACTAAAAAACTACTAAAAACCATAATATTTATCTCTATCTTGTTTTCATAATTGTCGGAAGCCAAAATCAAATCAAGTCAATTTTATTTGTATAGAGTTTTCACAATACACATTGTTTCAAAGCAGCTTTACAGAAAAACATGAAGTTAATGTTTATAATATCTTAATATCTTCATGGCTTATAGTTGCATTAATTAGATTAGAGCTGGGTGATAATATAGGTTACACTTTATACAAGCAATCAAGCAGTTGATATTGCCCTACACGATTATACTGTATGCATGTATCAATGCACGCAATGACCAAAGACATTCATCAGAGACCAATGGACATGTTAGTTTAATATATCAAGATTCTGGCCATAAAATAATATTTATTATGACATAATTTCCATACTGGTGCATCCCTATAAAGTACCGGTTTATGTAAAACAGTGGCATTAACTGCAGATCAACGCGGTTTATGATGCTCTTACCTAGTAACAGCTGAAAGACATAAAAGAAAATTCCATAGACACTGTTTGGCTGGTTTACTGCACTGTCGTTCCCAAAAATGGTTCCTAACAGTCCAAATCCTCGACCCCATCTAAAGAGAAGACACAGAGAGAAACAGTAAAGAAGCAGAAGTCGAAAGCAGACAACATGAGAGATAAGAACTAAAAATATATACTAATATTCTAGCGCTCTGGGTTGCTCTTGGGAACACAGACAAATTATGACAGAATATTTGGCCTAAATCAAAACCAATTATCAAAACAGCAGCATTTAAAGAGAACAGTTTCTGTTTATTTGTGCGAACAGATATTTCTGACCCAAATTGTTTGAAATTACACCAACAAAGGAGAAATGTGGTGGTTTCCAGTCACGTCCAATTCCAGCATATGGATGTGACATTTGCAGTCCAAACATAGCAAACATAAATATTGGGTAAATAGTCTACTTTAACTAAATTATATATACTACTTTTTAGTACTGAAGTTATATCAAGTATATAACAAACATTTCTCGTGTCCATCATCTTGGAATAAGGTTTTCCACCAAGCTCATCGCAATGCATTTTCTAATTGTGACTTTTTATTTCGCAGTTTCTCTCACAGTTTATGACTCACAATTTAACTTTTTGTCATAATTCTCTGCAAAGAAGTTGACTAAAACAATATCAATAAGGCAAAATAATCATGTTGGACCTTCATGTTGGCTGACAAAACACACAAAACAAGACTCATTTCAGCATTATACAGTAAAATAAAGAGCTAAAAGGTAAACAACTTAAAGGGGTACTTGCAAAATGAGCTTTCAATAAAACTTGCCTGCCTATACAGTAGAAAGGCGAAAGTTTGATATCGGTTGCTACTTGACTAGAGAAAACTCTAGGCTAGTTTTCTTTCCTTTTGCCAAAATAGAACTTCAACACCCATAATGCACTGGGCATGTTGCCATCCAAGGCCACTCCCACCAGTCTGCTATGGATACGCTTCCCAGAGTCAAATACCACCTTGCTTTAGTAGGAAATACTTCTTAGCAAACTTTTAGTCATAATGGTGCCGACTTGTATTGTTCCCGAATGCAAGAATTCAAAGAGTAAATGTTTAGCGGGAGCGAGCTACTTTCTGTTTCAAGTGAAGTAGAGCTGCATGATTCAATGACATACATTTTTAAGTCACTTGTCACCACCTAGAGGCGTAATGATGTAATTGATACAATCGTCATCTGAAAGTTACTTTTAAAAGAATTTGCTCTATTTTTATTGCTTCTGTATACATCAGTGATTATATCCAAACTATAAACTGTTATCCCAGTACCTCTGTGATCATTTAAATATTTGTAAGACAGAAATCAAAAAAACTTTTGCTGACAAATAAACAAGAATTTCTAGGTCCATGTAACAAGGAGAATGAGTAAACATTGTTCGTTTACATATACTACCAAAAGCAGGTTGAAAATGTAGCAAATGTGGTCTCTCTAAGTGTTTGAAAATCCTGAAACCTTTTCTATAATCTAACCTTGAAGAAGAAAAAGGTGAGTAACAACACTGGAGAGCAGCTTCTGCTTCATAACTTCCTGCCAACGGATTCGTCAAAGATTGAACCGTGCCAAACACCTGAGGTCATGCCCAATCTCTTCCATATGTTCCATCATTCCCAGTCAAAGACACATGAATAATAAAGCAGTACAATCATGATGATTCTGTTTCTAACAATATTGCGTCAAAGCAATACACATCAAAGCAATTTCCACATCCCTAAACATGACGCCGAACAAAAACTGTGATTGGTTGCTTTATATGTCAGTCAGAAGGGCTCTTCGGAGGCCAATTAAAGCTGTTATAGAGTCCAGACCTTCTGCCGTCAGTCTGAAGGTCTGGCTACACAAGACTAGTCTGTAAAGGTTTGTACATTACTGTTAAAAATCAATTTCCCTATGGAGAAAATAAATAGGATGTTTACTTCCTTAACACAATTATTGCTCTCTATAACTATATTAAGTCAATTCAAATTCTGATACCAATACATGCCCCTCTTACAGCTCAAAATAACATCTTTCTCCTGCAGAAACACCCTAAGAAATACTTTCACAAACCTTTACAGTGCTTCCCACATATAGACTTTACTTGGGCGGGCCGCCCAGGTATATTAACGGCCGCCCAAGTATATTTGGAGACACATTTATGCTTTTATTATTTTTCTCCTCTTATACTTTTGTATCTGCCCAAGATAACGAAACCATCCGCGATCGATTAACTAGTTGAAAATCTCCCCTCGCCCTACGCATTTCGTACCTGCTCGTTATGTGTGTGTCAGAACCGTTTACTCCCGCTGACATTCCCACGCGCGCTGCAGAGATGAGGTGGATATTTCACAAAGAGCGCTGCATGTTTCAAAGTCACAAGGCGGCGCTGTTGCGCGTTCTACAGGCTCGGGCAAAAGCGCTTCAGACTGCTTCAAAGTGATTCTCAATCAATGAAAAGCGCAGATTTATGCCAAGCGATTGCTAATGAACTTGATGAATTATTACAATGTCTACTTTATGGCCTTAATATAAAATGTTTTAGACGGTTGTAAGAATCTGAAGGATCAGCCCGCAATTGTGTAGACATTTCAAAATAAGAGTCCCGGTGTATTTCGGGCTTGTTTATTATTAAAAGTCACACAATAAGTTTTTTTTTTTCCTTCTGGGCATTATTGGTATTTTGGTTACACAATAAATTGTATTTAATTTGATTTCCATTTAATTCATAGTAAAGTATTGTAGTCTCCCCCACAGGAAGAAAAGACTAAGAACATTATTTGACCGGTATATTATTCATTATATAAATTTTACTAGTAAAATCTGTGTCCCATTCACTGAGAGAGACACTATATGACGGCAAGGAGAACATAGGAAACGGAGAACAATAAATGCTGTAATTTTGCATAATTTACAATGCATAATAATGCATAATATTAGTATGTAATTAAATGTAATAGTATGCTATGTAATTAAAATTAATTTCAATAAATAAAAATATCGCTAAAAATCACACATTATTTGTTTGTCACATGTAGTAGACCATTTTTGTGCTGTGGGTAATAGGAGGATTTTTCTCCCGGCTACCACCGCAAGTATATTTCAAACCTGTGGGAAGCACTGCTTTAGACAGCAGCACAGTCAAGACTCAATGATCATCAGTGCTGTGTGTTTCCTAATGGAGTGACCAATTAATTAGTGGCGAAACATATAGCAAAAGATCTCGATCAACTAAAGCCATCTAATCATCTGAAATCGGATCTGCTGCACAATAAAGGCTTGCTGGTTCCCTTTAAGAGCGAGAACTTAAGCCTGATTATGTAACGTTGCCAAAAACCTTCACCCGGCTGGGGTTTTGTTTGGTTGTTTTCTCTGCTGAACGCCCGGGATGTCCCTCTGTGAGCAAACACCAAAGCAAATCACCACAGATAATTTCATAGACTTAGACATGCTCAGCTTTTGTATGTCTTCAAATACACTTGATGGTAATAACAAAAGTGACCATGATATATAATGCTGTCCTATTTATCTCAGTGATGAGTGGGCACATCTACAGATTCACAGAAAAAGAAGGAGACTCTATTAATACCAGATCTGCAAGACACATGAAGCACATCCAAAGCAGTACTGTCAGTCTCCTGTCATCTCAATAAGTGAAAGAACAACATAAAAATATCAAAAAATCATCCCCTAGGACAGCTGATCTATGCTGATATGATCTTGGTAAGCATGTGATTTGTTTTCCATCTGCGTTTCATCAAATGATGTTTTCCTGAAAGTGTTTCAGTGTGTGTAAACTTCACATGACTGTCCATGACAACCACATTTTTCCCTTTAAGCTCAACAAGTTGCTTGAAAGAAGTGGGCTTGCTATTGCTGAATCAACAGGTAAAACAAAACTTCTTTAACAAACAAAATAAATTAAAATTTGGACCTTTAAATTTAGTATTGTTTATACTGTATATATATTTAAACATAAAAAAAATATATATAAATCATTTACATACATGCATGCATACATATATATTAGGACTGGAAAAAAAATTGATTCACCTAACTACCGCAATTTTTTTTTTTTTTTTTTTAAGATTTTGAAATCGATTTTTTATTCCAGAATCGATATTAATTCATATTAAATTGCTTTATTTTAGTCCTTGCTTATAGACAAGGCAGAGGAAAGTTACCCCTTTTATTTCAGCAGAGGGCAGGGCCCGAAAATAAGGACTGCCGATGGCCCGCGACCAGCGTAAACGTCGCTCGGGACAGGTGACGCAATCGGGCCAGTACTGCATCACAAATGTTTACCATTTGCACGTTTTTAAGTTTTGCCAATTTAAATATTCAAGTGCACGAGAAAGAGATAACAAGAAAGAGAACTCAATTAAATAGTGTAAGAAGTTTTCTGTTCGCACACATCCTGAAGAGCGCACCCAGAAAGCCGCTTCTCAGGCAGCGTGCGAATGCTGAATTGAGCTCTCTTTCACATTTTCTTGTGCTTGAAAGGACCTATTCACACAAAATTATGTAAAAAAAAATGCCAGTCTCAGCGAGTATCCTTGTAAACCTAGTCTGTTTTATCTTAAAGCAGTCATGAATTGAGAAATCAACTTTTCCTTGAGCTTTTGATATATAAGAGGTCCTCGTACTATAAGAATATCCTGTAAGTTTCAGAACTGAAAACTTTCTTGTTAGTCCAATAAAAGCTTTTATTGACACCAAGCCCAGCAAACGAGGTGAAACTCCGCCTCCGCACAAGAAATCAACGCCTACTTCATCGTTGCATTGTTAAACCTGCCCACTGGCATGTTAGTGAGATGAGGAGGAGAGAAGAGCGATACAGGACTAAAAATAAAATTACCTTTCAAAGGATCCT
Source organism: Hypophthalmichthys nobilis (assembly GCA_037950665.1). Classification (NCBI taxonomy): domain Eukaryota; kingdom Metazoa; phylum Chordata; class Actinopteri; order Cypriniformes; family Xenocyprididae; genus Hypophthalmichthys; species Hypophthalmichthys nobilis. The sequence goes on along the minus strand of CM075468.1, from coordinate 1,720,753 downwards.
AATGTTAGAAATATGGATATTTATTTTCAACAATGTGAATGTCTCAGTTGAGCTTTATTTATTTGTATTCTGTACATTTCACTGTGGATTCTTTGGTAAATCAATCGCATTTCAGCGCAGGCTTTGCAAACAGACTTTTATGATATGGACTCGACAGTAATGAAACAACATGTCAGTAACTGTGTTAATTCTAATGCCTGATCTGATATTAATGATTCATGTACAGTCAGATGTTCTCTGTCTGTGTGTCAGTAAATCAAACCAGTGACTAAACGCTCAACTTCACGTTGTTTCTCTTAGTAGGATGAAAATAATCTGTTATTTAAACAGTGATTAAATTATATATAGAAAGCGATCAAAGAACGCTCCCTTTACAATCTCTGGAGCTGTCAATCAAACAGCACAAGTTTATCAGTGACTGAGTTCTGGACTTGCGCCAAAACTCCTGTTTTATTCAACAAATCTCTTAGTTACAATGAGTTTGCACTGTTAGTTATGATGAAAGCCTTCGTTAGTGTGCAGAAATTGTGTTTCAATGACGAGATCACTGCTTTCATGCGCTCAACAACATGTCTGTGATCGGCTACAATGTTCATCACTGCAACCTTTCATGTCACAATCTAAATATAATGCCACAGATCTAAATGCAATAAATATTTCAACACTTGCGAGATGTAATAGTAAAAACGTGCTAAAAGTTTTCGAGAGAGTAATACTTAGCTATTTCATATGCAAAGATGTTAGCCAATCACAGCAGTGGCCGTTTACACTGAAGTCTCACAGCAGACACGCCACTTAAAACAGTGTTCAAATCAGAGGGCTAACATCAGGGTAGGAAAAATGCCTTTTATTTCTAAATTATGATTGATGTAAGAAGCATACTAACATTATAAGTGCACCCCAGGAAACATTATAAAACAACGCAGTTCATGACCCCTTTAAAGTCGTCATGAAATCAAAATTGACCCTATTTACTCTGCTAGTGCATATTATTAGCCTTGTGGTGAACAATTAATATGTGCAAGTTAATACACAGATAAAAATTGTTTGTCGTGGTAATCTTTAATCAAAATCTGAAAAGTTACTTCCGGTCTGGAATGGCGTTCCTTCTCAGATGACGTCAGTTTGACGGCATGGGTTGAAAACGCTTAAACCACTCCCCTCCAACCGTTAGTCTGCTATGAGTGAGAGATAGAGAGGAGGAGCGCTAAAGTAAAACCCTGCCCTCTATTCAATATTCCGTTTCACTTGGAAATACGTCACAACACTGGAGAAAAATCGTTTGCAACTTCCGGTTCACGGGGACTTTAAATGAACAAACAGTTGTGTAACAGTATATTGGATCTCTTAAAGTGACAGCAATCTAATAAACCTGTTAAACAACAAAGGACAAATCACTGACTGCTCTTGACTGAATAACTTTTGTAACTTTAATAAGGATTAATCTATATTTAATATTTAGTTTATGCGCAGTGTTATTTTACATTTGATTATTCATTTTCTCTACCTGAAAACTGTTAGACTTACTTGAAAAACAGTGTTTATTTTATTTGTATGTTTGATCTATTGTATTTGTGCAATTCCTCGTAACTTCTACGGATATACGACCTGCACCATCATGTAGCCAATAAGTGTATTATTCAACATTTCATGGTCTAGAGTTAATACCATTTATACCATAACAATAAAGTAAGCGCTATAAATAATTGCTAAACCACACCATTAAAGGTCTGATAATGAGAGAGGGAGTATCCTTCAGCAGTAAAATCAGGAACTGACGTCTCATAAATAAACCAAACTGATTTCAAAGGTTACTAAAACAAAGTTGAACCCTTACTGATCAAACTCATCCACTTCTTCAGCCTCATACATCAATGAAAGAATTAAAAATTCGCGTGGGAGACGAATGCTGCATTAAAGGGGCTGATAATACGCAAAATATGAAGAGAAACAAACATTTTATGGAAATGATAAGCATGAAACAGCCTGTTGTACTCATTCAAGGGATGTGCTGTCAAGTTAGCTGAAGATGCTCATAAATAAACGAGTGTCTTTGATTTCACCTCGAGACCACAATCGAGTTAATTACACAATAAACGCATATAAAACAATATGTGTAAAATTACACACATTATAACATTCAGCTCTCTGATATGGAACTCATTCACACATTAGCACAGTTAGCATTAGCTGCTATCGCACTGTGTTTCTGTTCATAAGACAAAAGCCACATTCAAATACAGCTTTAAACGAATGTCGTTTCATTTACATCCAGATGTGCAGGCTATACCAATAAGCTTTTCAAGAAAATACCACAAATATAAGGCTAATATTGCTATTTTATTAAATTCTCAGTCAGTAAGCGGCCCGGAGCGACTCTCCGGCTGTGTGTCAAAACCTACCGAACTCCCTATCTAGACAGTATTTCCAGATCTTCATCCGCGCACTTAAACTTTGGAACGCGAATAAATGATCCAAAACATTTGAAAGGGGTCAAAACGTTGTTTTCAAACGCTCGAACCGCGCCTATGACAGCCACAAATGTTGTCTAGGTAGGGAACTCGCTAGGTTTTGACACACAGACCCTCTCTCTCTCACCTGGACGTGAAGACTTTAGAGCAGCTGATGGAGCTGCTCAGGTCGCACAAGGCGCGGTAATTGGCGTCGCGGGTCTTTTCCCTCTCCACATGGAATGCGTACAGGGATATCAGAATTCCTGAGAGACACACGAGCAGCCGGACTATCCGCTCCCAGCGAGGGGTGGACACTCGCAAGACGGGCGCCGCCATTTTTTCCCGGCCTTTGCACGAACGCGCGCAGCCTCCCCTGCCTCAACCGTTGGGCGCGCGACGTGGAAAAGCGTCGGGACGTGTCACCATACCAGAGGGCGTGACTTGATTAGAATGTAGGCGTGGTCTGCTAGACAGTGGCGTCTCGCCATTCTTGTGTCAGTGGGGGCCTTTATAATAAAACAAGATTCAGGGTATCTTTGTGCGGCCCTTTGCACTCTGATTACACACCCGCATGTTGTAAAAAGCTGCAAACTTCTGATTAACTTACATAATATTATATATAAATAAAGTGTCATCACTTTAACTTGAATATGACTAAAGGAGTTTATGATTGAATGAATAGATATGCCTCAATAATTATTTCGATTGAGTTGTTAATTAGAAGATAACATGAATGACACTGTTGCTATCATGGATGATTTCATCATGGAGAGTTGCTGTATACGTTTTTGTATATATTATGTGTATGCATGCATAAAGAAATGACTGAATTTTAAAATGTGTCATGTATTATATTCTAGTGCATTGTATTGTATGTTTTATATTGTGCTGAATTGAATTGGGTAATGCATTTTATATAATATAACAGACATTAAACAGAGTTTGAAGTGCTACCTTAGTTTGATGACAAACTTTGATGAAAGTTTGAAAAGCTTGAAGTTAGAAGGTTTTACTAAGTAAAAAATGTAACTATCATGCATTAACATGTTGCTAGCATGATTTACCACATTGCTAGCATGTTTTAGCATTTTGATAGCATGATTTAACACATTACTAGCATGTTGCTAGCCTGATTCATTTAGTTTTGTTTTGTTTTATTTATTAAGCACTTTTACACAACTGACCATTGACCAAAGTGCTTTAAATATGTAAACACAAAGACAATCACAACCATAAAACACATCAGTAAAACCACAGATAAAATAACAGCGAAATTTTAAAACAATTTCTATACCCCATTAAATGCTAATGCAAGGAGGTATTCCTTAAGTTTGTGTTTAAAAACACTTAGTGCGGGTGTCGATCTAACATTATTAAAGTTATTAACGTTGTTAGCATGCTGTTAACGTGATTACCATGTTTCTAGCTTGATTAACATGTTGCTAACATATTGTTAACATGATTACCATGTTGCTAGCAGGATTTAACACATTGCTAGCATGTTTTAGTATAATGCTATCATGATTAACAAGTTGTTAGCATGAGTTAGCATGTTGCTAACATGTTGCTGACATGATTTAATACGTTGTTAGCTTGAATTGACACATTGCTAGCATGTTTTAACACATTGCTAACATTAATTATGGGTGTATCTCAATCAGCTCCCTAGTTCAACAGTCAGTGCACTGATCAGGAAGTCGGCCATTTTAAAGGCTGTCTCAATCGCAGAATCCTCACTGAAATGTTCGTTCCTTAAAAGTGGCACAATGCACCGTGAAAACCAGGGAGCATCGATGCTCACTATGCTCCCTTAACAGAAGTTCTGAAGCGCGAAACTTAATCACGTGAGCCAACTCACCACACATAACAACACGCGATAGATTTTTTTTAAAAATACAAACCAATACAAACATTGCTAGACAGGTAATGAACATAATCTAACTATATGTATGTATTTACGGCTGAAATGTTGCACGTATATGTAACAAGCAAAGCATTTATCATAATGTACTTTAAATAACATTACAAGTAATGTCAGAAAGACATCAGCTCTGCTTTTGTTCATAAATATCAGTAGTGATATTGTACAATGACAACGTTTTCACGTCATCAGTGTCCCAATGTGTAGTGAGCCAGTGTCCTTTACTGTCCTTACCAATGCCCGAATTTGTGTACATGATATACTGATTCATGAGCTCTAGAGCTAGGGAGCTGATTGAGACACACCCTGACATTGTTAGCTTGTTTTAGCATTTGGCTAGCATGATTTAACACATTGTTAGCTTGTTTTAGCATTTTGCTAGCATGATTTAACATGTTGCCGACATGATTTACCATGTTGCTAGTATGATATAGCACATTACTAGCATGTTTTAACATGTTGCTAACCTGATTGACATATTAACATTTAGTTAACATGATTACCATGTTGTTAGCTGGATTTAACACATTGCTAGCATGTTTGCACATTGCATGATGCTAGCATAAGTTAGAATGTTGCTGACATGATTTAACATGTTTTGCTAACATGATTTAATATGTTGCTAGCTTGAATTGACACATTGCTAGCATGTTTTAGCACATTGTTAGCATGATTTGGCAAATTAGCATGAATTAACACATTGCTAGCATGTTTTAGCTTGTTGCTAGCCTATTGCTAGCATGATTAACACATTGTTAATATGATTAGCATGTTAGCATGTTGTCCTAGGATAGTTATCAATGCTGCCTTCACATGCTCTTGGAGTTATTGTAAATACGTGTTTCCTAGGTAAAATATTGCACATGAACGCCCTCTCATATCAAAACTTGAATGCGATAAGCTCGTAATCACGACTTCAGAAGTCGAAATTATCAAATTGCCTACAGCACATGAAGGCAGCATAAGATTTGCTTGTGATAGATAGCTTAAATCCTGTATAAGTCTTATTGTGCAAAAGTCTTCACCCCCTCAATGAAAGTCTATGGGAGTTTTTGTAGATTTGCTAATCCGTTTAACGAAAATTGTAAGATGGATCAGTTAGAAAAGTCACAGCATACTGAGTCAGAACAATCTGAAGGTCTGAGCCGAGTTTGGTGGTTCTAGCTTTGAAAGCTCTAGGAGGAGATACTGTTTAAAATTTAGGCTCAGAAGAAGAAGAAGAAGCTCAAATAGTAGATCATTACCTCAGCTTTGTCAAGCCAACATAATGACATATTGGCATTAAAGGGTCAGTTCACCCAAAAATTAAAATAATGTCATTTATTACTCACCCTCATGTTGTTCTAAACCCGTAAGACCTACGTTCATCTTCGGAACACAAATTAAGATATTGTTGATGAAATCTGATGGCTCAGTGAGGCCTCCATTGAGAGCAAAGCCATTCAAACTCTCAAGGTCCATAAAGGTACTAAAAACATATTTGAAACAGTTCATGTGACTTCAGTGGTTCTATCTTAATATTTTAAAGCGACAAGAATACTTTTCGTGCGCCAAAAAAATAACGAATTTTCAACAATATCTATATGGGCTGATTTCAAAACACTGCTTCTGAGCTTTATGAATCTTTTGTATCGAAGTAGTGATTCGGATCTTCTTTCAAAGAGCTAAACTGCTGAAATCACGTGACTTTGGCGCTCCGATTCACTGATTCGATTCATGCGCCGAAGCAGTTTTGAACTCGGCCCATATTGTTGAAAAGTTATTATTTTTATTTATTTATTTTTTTTTGCCGCACAAAAAGTATTCTTATCACTTTATAATATTAAGATAGAACCACTGAACTCACATGAACTGTTTCAAATATGTTTACCTTTAGAGACCTCTCAATGGAGGCCTCACTGAGCCATCGGATTTCATCAACAATATCATAATTTGTGTTCCAAAGATGAACAAAGGTCTTATGGGTGTGGAACGACATGAGGGTAATAAATGACATTATTTTCTTTTTTGGGTGACCTAACTCTTTAATGCCAACATGTCATTATGTTGGCTGAAAGCTGAGATACTGATCTAAAGGGTTAGTTCACCCAAAAATTAAAATTATGTCATTTATTACTCATCTTCGGAACACAAATTAAGTTATTTTTGTTGAAATCTGATGACTCAGTGAGGCCTCCATAGTCAGCAATGACATTTCCTCTCTCAAGATCCATTAATGTACTAAAAACATATTTAAATCAGTTCATGTGAGTACAGTGGTTCACTATTAATATTATAAAGCGACGAGAATATGTTTGGTGCGCCAAAAAACTAAATAACGACTTATATAGTGATGACCGATTTCAAAACACTGTTTCAGGAAGCTTCGGAGCGTTATGAATCAGTGTGTCGAATCATGATTCGGATCATGTGTCAAACCACCAAACTGCTGAAATCACGTGACACGCTGATTCATAACTCTCCGAAGCTTCCTGAAGCAGCGTTTTGAAATTTAGTACTTTGATGGATCTTGAGAGAGGAAATGTCATTGCTGGCTATGCAGGCCTCATTGAGCCATCGGATTTCAACAAAAATATCTTAATTTGTGTTCTGAAGATTAACGAAGGTCTTACGGGTGTGGAACGGCATGAGGGTGAGTAATAAATGACATTATTTTCATTTTTGGGTGAACTAACCCTTTAAGCTGCTTCTTCTTCTGAGCCTAAATTTTAAACCCTATCTCCTCCTAGAGCTTTCAAAGCTAGAACCACCAAACTCGGCTCAGACCTTCAGAACGACATGAGGGTGAGTAATAAATGACATTTTTGGGTGAACTAGGCCTTTAATGAAGTTACAACATGTAGTGAAGCAACACTGCCACACTGTGGCTTCTTTCTGCTGCAGCACATGCTTGCATTTTATATTATATCGCACCGCTTTGGTTCCCTGTCATCCACTATAAAAGTAATGTCTTCAACCAAGAAAGCAAAACATTTTGTGTTAAATCTAATTATGACCCTGCAGTCGAATGAATCAATATTATTTTAAGTGAAGATTTGTAAATGTGCATGCAAACGGTTTGGGGAACCATCTTTATGTATCCATATTCTTTTTGTTTGTTTCAGGTATGAAATGCAATCACAAAAAGCAGCGAATAAGATTAGAACACTTATTAAAAACAGATGGGTAATGAGAAGTAACAAACAGTAATAGTACATTGTACTTCTGTGAATAAAAAAGGAAAATGCGGAAATGAGCTTTTGATGAGCATGGATGCATGGCCAAAAACGGCCCAGCGTCCAGCCAAAAAATGCAGCCACTCACATGAGAGCGAGAACTCTCAGCCAATCACCGACGAGCTCTAATACCCACGTGACTTTCGCGTTTCAGAAAACTGTGTGACATCAGCTTTGTTTACTCACAGAAGAGAAGAGAGGGGCAGAGCTCGTGCAGCAAGTGTCTATATTCTAACAAACATGGCCACCGACAATGATAGATTAGTGTCATTTGAAGAAGCGCATTATGATCAATATGACTATTATAACCTGGAGGAATATCACTGCCATGCTGGAGGAAAAGGCAGAAGTAAGAAGGAGATCGGACTGAACACTAATCGCCATTGTCCAGCTGGGCACGAGAGAAAAATAGCAGAAAAACTGCAAAACAGTGAGATTAAACGCAGGAGAACCAAGAGCTCGTCCTCCTGAGGAAAATGTGTCGAGGTAAGTATGATCAGACAAATGTCAGATGTGTTTTGCACACTTGCTGAGAGACATGTCCAGGCAAGTCCTCCACCCTCTTTGTGCACCAGCTCCCATTTTATGTACCAGCTATATATTTGCATAATTCGATTTTTTTTTGTGTGTGTGTGTGTGTGTATTACAGAATCAGGCCGCACATACTGGAGATGGATGAGAGAAACCGGATTGTGGTCCAAATGTCTGTTCTGCCTTTTTTTCCCGACCCACTGAATGTTGATCTCATTCAGTTCGGGGCGCGCGCATGCGCATCTGTTCCACATTCTGCTGCTGTCACGTGATACGCTGGTGTCTGCTGCAGCAGTTTTGACATGAATAGCTTGTGTATGTGTTTGGGTGTTGGGTGTCACGTCTTAAACGTTCACTGACTTTAGAGGTAAAATGTGTTCAGGTGAAGGAAATTATGTGTACTTAAAGACACAAGAAAACTTCTGTAACTGAAGAGTTTAAATAAATTTGCATAATTCTCTATGTGGTTTTGTTTTGTGCATCTGAATATCCACTTTTTTCATTTAAACTTAGCTGAAAGTTTTGGGGATTTCCAAAGTTTGAAAGAATATAAAATGTGTCAAATACATAAATATATAACATGAGCTTCAGGTTTTGTTTATGTAGCTTCACAACTGTCATTATAACAAAAGAGATATTCTCAAAATCATTTTATAGGCTATTAAATAATATAATGCATATTTGTGTGTCTTATTTGTCTAAATACTTTTTGTGCCACTGTATGTATCTTATTCACATCTTTATTTGAAAATATGGGAAGGTGAACGAATGTACAGGTGCTGGTCATATAATTACAATATCATCAAAAAGTTGATTTATTTCACTAATTCCATTCAAAAAGTGAAACTGGTATATTGTATTCATTCATTACACACAGGCTGATATATTTCAAATGTTTATTTCTTTTAATTTTGATGATTATAACTGACAACTAAGGAAAATTCCAAATTCAGTATCTCAGAAAATTAGAATATTACTAAAGACCAATACAAAGAAAGGATTTTTAGAAATCTTGGCCAACTGAAAAGTATGAACATGAAAAGTATGAACATGTACAGCACTCAATACTTAGTTGGGGCTCCTTTTGCCTGAATTACTGCAGCAATGCAGCGTGGCATGGAGTCGATCAGTCTGTGGCACTGCTCAGGTGTTATAAGAGCCCAGGTTGCTCTGATAGTGGCCTTCAGCTCTTCTGCATTGTTGGGTCTGGCATATCGCATCTTCCTCTTCACAATACCCCACAGATTTTCTATGGGGTTAAGGTCAGAAGCGAGTTTGCTGGCCAATTAAGAACAGGGATACCATGGTCCTTAAACCAGTCACCGGTAGCTTTGGCACTGTGTGCAGGTGCCAAGTCCTGTTGGAACATGAAATCTGCATCTCCATAAAGTTGGACAGTAGCAGGAAGCATGAAGTGCTCTAAAACTTCCTGGTATACGGCTGCGTTGACCTTGGACCTCAGAAAAGACAGTGGACCAACACCAGTAGATGACATGGCACCCCAAACCATCACTGACTGTGGAAACTTTACACTGGACCTCAAGCAAGGTGGATTGTGTGCCCTCCTCTCTTCCTCCAGACTCTGGGACCCTGATTTCCAAAGGAAATGCAAAATTTACTTTCATCAGAGAACATAACTTTGGACCACTCAGCAGCAGTCCAGTCCTTTTTGTCTTTAGCCCAGGCGAGGCGCTTCTGGCGCTGTATGTTGTTCAAGAGTGGCTTGACACAAGGAATGCGAACCCATGTCTTGCATCCGTCTGTGCGTAGTAGTTCTTGAAGCACTGACTCCAGCTGCAGTCCACTCTTTGTGAATCTCCCTCACATTTTTGAATGGGTTTTGTTTCACAATCCTCTCCAGGGTGCAGTTATCCCTATTGCTTGTACACTTTTTCTATCACATCTTTTCCTTCCCTTCGCCTCTCTATTAATGTGCTTGGACACAGAGCTCTGTGAACAGCCAGCCTCTTTTGCAATGACCTTTTGTGTCTTGCCCTCCTTGTGCAAGGTGTCAATGGTCGTCTTTTGGATAACTGTCAAATCAGCAGTCTTCCCCATGATTGTGTAGCCTACAGAACCAGACTGAGAGACCATTTAAAGGCCTTTGCAGGTGTTTTGATTTAATTAGCTGATTAGAGTGTGGCACCAGGTGTCTTCAATATTGAACCTTTTCACAGTATTCTAATTTTCTGAGATACTGAATTTGGGATTTTCCTTAGTTGTCAGTTATAATCATCAAAATTAAAAGAAATAAACATTTGAAATATATCAGTCTGTGTGTAATGAATGAATATAATATACAAGTTTCACTTTTTGAATGGAATTAGTGAAATAAATCAACTTTTGATGATATTCTAATTATATGACCAGCACCTGTATGTAAGGTATGTAACTTTTAAGCCCTCTAGCGGTTAAAAACAAGATTGCATACATTTTGCGGAAGAATATGTTTTTGTTGTGCTTCGGCTCTACAACTAAACCTCAGACACGCGTCAAAGCAGCCGGAGCAACTTCTCTCTACTTACGGATATGACGAGACACGCACGGGCGAGTGACGTATATGTATGAAATTCCCCGCGAAAACCATCCCGACAGGTCTAAAATATAAACACTTAATAATAGGCTTACCATCGTGAATCAGGGTAAAACAAAAACACGTTTTGGAAGAAAATATCGATGATGTATAGACTTAATTTTGAAAAAAAAAAAAAAAAAGTTACATATTGTACCTTAACTGTGGGGAATCGCCTCACAACTGCGATTTTACTTGAGCTGCATCTAATATTACAGAGAAGATCCGTTTAACCTGATATCGACGACTGCACTTTGAGCTCTGTGGCTTCTAGGACAGGCATAACTAAAAATAGTTCAATATTTATCTCTACCCATCCAAACCGTGAGACTAGTGACCTATATTTTCAAGCGTTTAAATAACGTTCACGTGACCATGATTCTGTTTTAAAATCATGACCATCCATTATTCACTGAGATACTCTTGCTGTTCTTAGTTGAAATCTTTTAGTTTACACAATGTATAAACAAAGTGGCAGGGATTACTTTCTTTGGATTTTTATTCTTACAAATTAATATCTTGTTTCAAACCCCAACATTTTAATGGAGCATGAATTTATCTAATTAAAAATACATCAAGCATAAACATTTAATTGTTCATTCATCTTCAGAAGAATTCAATAAAGATGAGATAAAGGATTTCAGAAGAAATGTTTTATCAGTAAGATTGTGGAAATCTGTTGCATTCACAAACAAAAGTTCGAAATCTTCCTCTGCCCATGCTGTTATGGAAAGTCTGAAGAAGAAATCTTGATACTAATACTGAACATGGGCACTGGTACATCATGTGTGTACCATAAAAACCTGAGTGATCACATTTTATCCATCTGATTTCATGCACAGCATACATACATAGTCATATAAATCTAACAATACATGTGGGTTTGATATGATTTGCAAAGTGAAGCAATGAAGTAATGTGATATGCTTTAATTCCCTTATATTACAAAGTGGCATGCATTACATTAATATGGGTAATATACTGTAAATCAAATGTTTCTAGATCTAAATTCTATTTAATTCAGAACTGGATCTAAAATTGGCACTGGAACTTAGAACAGCAACATTCCGCTTTTATAGAACAAAACTGAACTATTTCAGGTTTTAGGTGAATTCTAATATTAATTGATTTTTGCATTCAATTCTAGCTAAAAATCTCAGCAGTATGCAGAATATATATATATATATATATATATATATATATATATATATATATATTCTATATAACTTATTATGTTATATATTTAAATGATAAAGTACTGTATTAGTTTTTTGTTTTTTTTTTGCTTTACAATAATCAGAATCTGGAGGAAAATTGTTTAGCTGTCATGAAAATAATGTCACAATATGACAATTCATAATCCTTTTTTAACAGTGTCACTGAGCTGCTATTATAGTTTTATTAATATTTTGAATATTTGTTTGAATTTTTATTGGTGCCGTCAAATGATTAATCGTGATTAATCTCATCCAAAATAAAAGTTTTTGTTTACATAATATAAATTACACAGTACACACGCATATATTATATATATAAATATATATTTGTTAAATATATACTTGCATGTGTGTGTGTATTTATATATACATAATAAATATACACAGTACACACATATTATGTAAACAAACTTATTTTGGATGCGATTAATCGCAATGAATAGTTTGACGGCGCTAATTTTTATGTTTTCTGGTTTCACTTTAATTTTAGTTAAAGTTTTAGTAATTTTTTTTTTTGCAAATTTTATTAGTTTCCCTTTTTAAAATAACTATATAGCTTTTTATTAATTTTTATTTCAGTTTTAGTACTAAATGTAAACAAGGTAAACTAAATGAAAATGAGAAATGTTGCTTGACAACTAGGTGAAATAAAATAAGTTTAGGTTTTTTATTTGAATTTAGTTAATATTCATTTAATTTCAATTAACATTTTTTATGGTTTTAGTTTTTAGTTAACTATAATAATCCAGGCTAAAATAGGCTTAATTTTCTTTCTGCAAAATATAATTTTTCTCACTTCTGAATTCTAAGGTGAAATATGACATGGACATCACAATACTGATCGTCAGTCGATCTCCAGCTTCAATCCCAATTATGTGTTTTAGTCTCTTTTTCTTTCTTTCTTTCTTTCTTTCTCTTTCTGATTTAAAATCAAGTTTTGTGACCTTGACTAATGCATGGACTCGAACAAAAGACACATGCAAACATTCCAGATGAAGCAAACCTGAATTTCATACAATCAGAGCGCTTCAGCAGTTTGTAAAAGGAGCTGTAGAAACAGGCGTGGCATCTTTAGATTTAGAGCAAGTATAAAGGACTCATTCACTTCTAGAAAAATTTCAGTTAACAAAGCACTCAGTTACTCGAACTCTTTGGCAAAACTACCTAACGTGTTGCATATCAGCATAGCAGTTCAAAAAAAGCATTAAATTTGTCTGAACAGTTCATCTACTGAGTTGGCGTGTATTAACGAAATGCATATTGTGAAAAAACGCTTACTACCATGCAGTCTTCAGCAACAACAAACTGGGCTGCGTTTTCCAGAGTCATCGTGAGCTAAGTTGGTCATGGAGAACATTGGTGGCAATGGTCCTCTGGCTCACGATGCTTTTGGGAAAATGTTTGGTGAAGCTGCAGTATTTTGAGCGTTAACTCTTTGTTGCGCGCAGCTTGCGGCGGAAATACTCCGGCGCGGCTTCATGCAGCCAATCAGCATCTACCAGGCACAGATCCCTCATGTAGCAGCGTGTCGTGTGCAAGAGCTCGTTGAAGACCACGTAGGCTGGTTTGGCCTGGAACAGGACAGAGGAGGGATGAATGGACACAGTCTGATGGGTGTCCAGAGCCACGTAGCTGCCGTCCAGCTGCAGTTCCGCAGCACTCATGAACAAACCGTGAGCCAGACAGCGCCGGACATTCGCCAGGTCTGATAGGGACGATTCCAGCTTCATGTTCATCTGAAGAACATAAGATCACAGGGACTTATTGCATGGACACAAATCTGCATTGTCTTCAAACTCAATGGTGTCTCATTTCAGCTTGTTCATCAGTTTGTACAAACAAACAGATGTCAGATTCACTCTAGTGCACTACAAATGGAAGTCTATTAGACAAGTGCAGTGTTATAGCATACTAAATATTTATTTACAAAACACAAGATGTAATATAAGTCTCTGGTGTCTCCAGAATGTGTCTGTGAAGTTTCAGCTCAAAATACCCCACAGATCATTTATTATAGCTTGTCAAATTTGCCCCTATTTGGGTGTGAGCAAAAACACACCGTTTTTGTGTGTCCCTTTAAATGCAAATGAGCTGCTGCTCCCCGCCCCCTTTCCAGAAGAGGGCGGAGCTTTAACAGCTCACGCTTCGGTTGCTCGACAACAACAAAGCTGGAGAATCTCACGCAGCCAAAATGAGGATTGTCAGTAACGGTGTTCAGCCTTACATTGTTCAAACCGGAGTCGACACTGATGGAGAGACTCAGGAAGAAGTTACAACTTTTAGAATGAAACTGGATGTTTCTCAATGTCTTGCTCTGGAGGCAGTCATATGCAAATGTATTTGTGATGCTACAGATCCCGCAATTTCCAAACAAGCTGTTTTTGGAGCTTGATTAAATAAATGCTTTGTTTATAATGAGGAGAATGTTTTAAGCTCTGAAACTTACAGGATGTTTTAATGGTACAAAGACCTCTTCTATGTCAAAAGATCAAGCAAATATTGATTTTTCATATCTCTACCTTGATGCAGATGTCTCTCAGTTGTGCACGAACCTCCAACACCAGCCCCATGTTCCTGCTGTTCACAAAGTTCTCTCGACACCATTCCTGTTGTAAAGCATGAAAACAAACACAACATGAAGATATTTCCTGAAGCAGAGATAGAGCAGCAAATGCAATGCATTTCATTAAGATCAATGTAATCTTACAAATTCAAGACATAATAAGAATAGCTAAATTTGCAAAAAAATATCCCATTCATACATTTTTATACACTTTAAGAAATTTATTTTATTTAACAATTAAAGGATTAGTTCACTTCAGAATTAAAATTTCCTGATGATTTACTCACCCCCATGTCATCCAAGATGTTTGTCTTTCTTTCTTCAGTCGAAAAGAAATGAAGGTTTTTGAGGAAAATATTCCAGGATTTTTCTCCATATAGTGGACTTCACTGGGGTTCAACGGGTTGAAGGTCCAAATGTCAGTTTCAGTGCAGCTTCAAAGAGCTCTACATGATCCCAGACGAGGAATAAGAGTCTTATCTAGAGAAACCATCGGTCGTTTTCTTAAAGAAATAAAAAATTATGTACTTTTTAACCACAAATGCTCATCTTGCACTGCTCTGCGATGCTCCACGCATTACATAATCATGTTGGAAAGGTCATGTGTGACGTAGGCGGAAGTACCGAGGTAGAATGAAAAACTCCATCTCATTTTCTCTTCCAACTTCAAAATCATCCGACATCATTGTTTTACCCTTTTTTGTAAAGGCCGTTTGTCTTAGTCTTTGCACGTTCACTTTGTAGACACTGGGTCGGTACTTCTGCCTACGTCACGCGTGACCTTTCCAACATGATTACATAATGCGTGGCGCATCACAGAGCAGTGCCAGATGAGCATTTGTGGTTAAAAAATTTGTATATATATATATATATATATATTTTTTTTTTTTTTTTTTTAGAAAATGGCCAATGGTTTCTCTAGATAAGACTCTTATTCCTCGTCTGGGATCATGTAGAGCTCTTTGAAGCTGCACTGAAACTGACATTTGGACCTTCAACCCGTTGAACCCCAGTGAAGTCCACTATATGGAGAAAAATCCTGGAATGTTTTCCTCAAAAACCTTCATTTCTTTTCGACTGAAGAAAGAAAGACTTAAATATCTTGGATGACATGAGGGTGAGTAAATGATCAGGAAATTTGTATTCTGAAGTGAACTAATCCTTTAATGCATTGCGTTTCTTTCTAACAAATGATTCATCTGTACTTGCATTGTGTATAAAGGAAACAGATGCCTAGTGAAATGATTTGCCATCAAGTGACTTTGGGACTTTGAAACAGCAGCTTTCATTTCTGTACCTTGTTACCGCTGACTTTCTTATAGGCCCTGTAGATGTTGAGGAGCGTCATGTGGTCGCCCTCACTGGAGATGAACTTCTTGCGGACGGCGAGGACGTCGTCTCTGCGAGCGGGAGGGTTGTAGAGGACAGAGTCGACGGAGAGGAGCGAGATGATGGTCAGAACCTCCTCAGTGCAGCAGAACTCAGGGGAGATCAGGAGAGTCTACGGACACAGAGATCACACTTAGACCACACTGACTAACGCTAAAACCATAAAGAAGATTTTTTTTGTTACTTGAAATAAAATTAACATTAACTTTTTTTGCCTGTAAACATGTTTGTACATTTTAAAGTTTTTTAGTTTTTTAAACATTTGGCCAAAGGAGCCAGGTATTGCAATAAGTCACTGGCTGCAGTTCTCTTAATGCCCACCGGTGTCACTAATAACAAGAGTTTCTGAATTCTACATATAGCCCCTTTCAAGTAATAATAATAATAATAATAACAATAAAGACAAAAACACAGCAAACAGTTTCTTACTTTAGAGAAGCGAGGCTCTAGAGGGAAACAGGCCATTTTCTTGCCCAGCGGCGTTAAAGACACCTGGTCGTCTTTTCTGTCGACGGCCCCGAGGATACTGAGCTGCTCCACGGCCGTCCGCATCGACTCTGCTCACATGACGCATGGGAAACATTATCTTTAACATGTAAAACTGCATATGAAAGCTGATCGTGTTATTGAAGCAACTATTGAAAAAGAATTGTTTATTGTGATTACCATCATTATTAATGAATTATTGAACATTTGTGTCCTTTGTTGTGTTTCTGTCGCTGTTTTATAAAAGCAACAACCTGGTGTTTGGTAATTGTGAGTAAAAAAAAATTATAATTCAAATAGAAAACAAGATTATTTTTCTGACCTCATTTTTAGATTGTTTTTTCATATATTTAAGAATAAAATCACCTAATTTTTATACATTTTCAGAAAACAAGACTTAATTTTGCTTGTCAAGTAAATGCATTTTGATTTAAGTGTATGTTGTAATGATATAGTGTCAGAGCGCTCGTACCTGGTGACGGTTTAGACATGAAGTCAAAGTTGAGAACATCAGGAACTCCCAGAGCGAGCAGCTGCAGTATGACACTGGCCAGATTACACCTACAGAGTCATTAAAAAAATCATTACTGAACACAGACAGAATACAGAAAAGTACAGCTTTATAGAACTTGTTTTAGTGTGCAAGAGGCCGTTCACACTGGACACGTTCCTGCATTCAAACGCAGATGCTCTAGAATGGAACAGAATGCAGGCGTCTCTACACACATTTTACAAGTTAAACTGTTTTTCATTTGACACACCACCTTAAAACAGTTTTGCAAAAAATTAAAAAACAGTATTGTTTTTTTTAAAAGAAAAAAAATCTTTAAGAAAACAGAATTTTTTAAGAATAAAAGTATTGATTTGAAAGAAAATAGCATAATTTAAGAAAATAAGCATATTTTAAAAAAAAAACAAGTATTATTTTTAAGGAAAATAAGTGTAATTCTTCTAAAAAAATAAGTGTCATTTTTAAAAAATAAATAAGTATAGATTTTTTTAGAAAAATAAGTATAATTTAAGAAAAAAGTATCATTAAAATATATTTATAAGTAAGTCGTTTTTTACGGGAAAAAATCATTTAGGAAAATAAGCGTCTTTTTTCAAAGAAAATGAGTATAATTTTTTCAAGAAAAAAAAATCTTTTTAAGGAAATAAGTATTATTTTTAAAGAAAATTAAAAAATTCTTCTAAAAAAAAAAAAGATGTAATTTTTTAAAACAAAAGTATACCTTTCTAGGAAAATTTGTATAATTAAAGAAAAGCATAATATTTAGAAAATAAGTATAATCTAAGAAAATAAGTATCATTTTAAAATGTATAAATATATATTTATATATATTATAAATTAAATTATAAGTATAATTTAAGAAGTATAAGTATAAGTATCATTTAAGAAAACAAGCATTGTTGATTCTGACAGTCAAGATGCTGAAAAACAGGGAAATGCAACACAGTAGCCAAAGGCTTCAACCTGGTGCTTGTGAACAGAAATACGCAGATGAAAAGCAACAACATGTTCTGTGTGAACGGCAAGAAATATTGTCACATATTGTCTATTATATCACCACAACACAATTCCAGCTGTAAGAATCAGCATGTGATGACGGGACGTGTCGGCTGTACCTCTGTATCTCGGGTACGGTCATGTTGGCGAGGTTGTCAAACTCCTCTTCAGTGTAGAGACGGTAACACAGACCCGCGTCTTCTCTCCCGGCTCGACCGGCCCGCTGCCACGCCTGGGCTTTAGACACCCGCTGCACCGCCAACACCTCCAGACCGCTCTCTGATTCACAGAAACAGACATCAGCATCACTCCTGAACACACAAACCAGCAGGACAGCCTTGGACTTCGAGAGTTTCACCTGGATTGTAGCGTTTGGCTTTCACCATCCCTGTGTCAATGACGTATTTGATGCCGGAGATGGTGATTGACGTTTCCGCGATGTTTGTGGAGAGAATCACTTTCCTGGATCCCTGTAACGCACATAAGGGAGTGTGAGTGAAAGTGCACGTTCAGAACACACGTGTGGTCATGTGGTGGCTGTTACTGTCGTGACCTTGGGCGCGGGATGAAAGACCCTGAGCTGTTGGGTGGGCGGCAGCGAGGCGTACAGGGGGACGACCGTCATCGGTGCGCAGGTCTCAGGCAGGTGCTTCGATATGTCTCGACAGGTGCGCGCCAGCGCTTCAATCTCCTCCTGCCCCGTCATAAACACCAGAATATCATGGGATGGAGGAGCTTCCTTTAGGAAAACGAGTATAGTTTTTTAAAGGAAATAAGTAGCATGTTTTAAGAAAATAAACATCTTTGTTTCTTTAAAATTTTCTTTAACAAAGACATAAATATTGTTTATTTTTTAAGAAATAAGTGTAATTTCTTAAGAAAATAAATTGTTTTCTCATTATTTAAAAAGAAAATAAGAATAATTTCTTAAAGAAAATAAGTATTATTTTAAATAAGTATAATTAATATAATTTTTTAAAGAAAAATTTTTTTTAAGAAAATAAGTACATTTTTAAAAGACAAATAAATAGTTTTATTTTGTAAAGAAATAAGTATAGTTTTCTTAAGAAAATAAATATATATTTTTTTAAAATATTTTATCATTATTAGGAAGAAAATAAGTATTTTATCATTTTGTAAAGAAAAATATGTATTTGTTTAAAGAAAATAAGTATAATTTTTTACTATTTAAGTACCTTTTATAAAGAAAATAAGTATAATTTTATAAAATACATATTTTTTTAAGAATTATTATTACTTTTATAAGTATAATTTCTTAAGAAAATAAATTGTTTTGTCATTATTTAAAAAGAAAATAAGCATAATTTTAATGGAAATAATTGTTTATCATTTTTATAAAAAGTAGTATAATGTTTTAAAGACAATTAAAGACAATTTTTTTAAGAAACAAGAATAGTTTTCTTTAGAAAATAAGTATTGTTTCATCATTTTTAAAAAGAAAATAAGTATAATTTAAAAAAATATAATTTTTTAAATAAATATATAATTTTTTTTTTTAAAGAAAATAGGTATAATTTTTTAATCATTTAAGTACCTTTTTTAAAGAAAATAAGTACAAGTAATGTTTTTAGAATAAGTATAATTTTTAAAGAAAATATTTTTTAATAATTTTTATATTCTTCATTTTATTCTTAATGTTTTTAGAAAATAAATACAGTTTTTATATTTTCTAAAGAAAATAAATATGTTTTAATATATATATTTATTTATTTTTATAAATAAAATAAGTATTGTTTTCAATCAAGCACCATATATAAAGAAAATAAATATCCTTTTTTTGCACTTCAAATTAAAAACAAAAATCCAGAACTGTATTTTACTCACTAATCATTTGAAGAAGCTAAAAAAGCTGCTGTGAACGCAAGCAATTCAGTGACAAGATGATGAGAGACAAACACTCATTGGCCTCCTGTATATCAAAGACTCGATGTGATCAGGTGTCATTTGGCTTTCTGAAACTGGAATCTGTGTGTGTGTGTGTGTGTGTGTGTGTGTGTGTGTGTGTGTGTGTGTGTGTGTGAGGACTGACCTGGTGAATCTGAAATATGGAGACTAGCGCTGCCTGCAGATAGTCGGACTGAGGCTGTTTGGTGTAGTAGATCTGAATGGGATGCTGTCGGCCCTCCAGATACAGAACAGGTGATTTATTGAAGTACTGAGAGAACAGATCCACGTCCATGGTGGCAGACATCACAAAAACCTACAGATAAACAGCATGAGAATCAACACACAACCTGACATCAATCAGAGTTTCAACCGCAGAAAGACGTCAATAAAACAACTTGTGAACAATGTCACTTAAAGGTGCAGTAAGCATGCTCCACCCAAAAGGACACACCCCTAACTTGATAGCCCCGCCCCCAAATTCACAAACACGCAATGCAACACACCTCCCCCCTCATGAGTGGACACGCCCCTTACTGCTGATTGGCTACAAGTGTGTTGTGTTGGCTACAGCATTAGTTGGGAGAGATGTTAGTTGTTTTAAACCATGGAGTGAGTTTGATCTTAAGATTAGGTCTGATTCTCTCGTACCTTCAGAGGTATTTTGTTCTGTTCTGTGCGTTTACGCTGGGCGGCCTTCACCACACCGAACAGGACGTCAGTGTGTACGGTGCGCTCGTGAGCCTCGTCCAGGATCACCACCGTGTAGCGCAGTAATAACGGATCCCCTATAGCCTCTCGCAGCAACATCCCGTCTGTCATGAACTTCAGCTTGGTCTCCGGCGACGTGACGTCTTCGAAGCGCACCGTGTAGCCCACCTGAGGAACAACCATAATGAAGAGCGGACATCTTGTGATCAAACTTTGAATAGTCAACAGCGCTTTATACAGTACAGACTGTTCCAGAGCAGCTTCACAGTGATAAACTGGAAAATAACAGAATCAAACAGCAGTGTCATTATTCAATAATATATTGTTTAATGACAATCATATTCAATTTGGATGACGCAAATAGAGAATTTATTTTCCTCTTTAATTGAAAAACACACCAGTTTTCCCAGCTGCACTTTCTTTTCCTCGGCCACTCTTCCAGCCAGCGATACGGCAGCCACCCGGCGCGGTTGAGTGATTGCGATGATGCCCTGCCGCCCGATGCCCGCCTCGTACAGGTACTGCGGTATCTGCGTGGTTTTACCTGAGCCCGTCTCACCTGCAACAGGGAAGTATTATGTGTACTTCTTTTGCTGGATTAAAACATGTGAAAATGATGGTCCAAATATATATGGTATTATTACCATGGTACATGTCCAAAATGTAGTATTTCCATGGTAAATGTCCAAAATGCATGCTATTACCATGGCACATGTCCAAAATGCATGGCATTACCATGGTACATTTACAAAATGCGTGGTATTACCATGGTACGTGTAGAAATTACCATGGTACGTGTACAAAATGCATGGTATTACCATGGTACATGTACAAAATGCATGGTATTACCATGGTACGTGTACAAATTAACATGGTACGAGTACAAAATGCATGGTATTACCATGGTATGTGTACAAAATGGATGGTATTACCATGGTACATTTACAAAATGCGTGGTATTACCATGGTACGTGTAGAAATTACCATGGTACGTGTACAAAATGCATGGTATTACCATGGTACATGTACAAAATGCATGGTATTACCATGGTACGTGTAGAAATTACCATGGTACGTGTACAAAATGCATGGTATTACCATGGTACGTGTCAAAAATGCATGGTATTACCATGGTACGTGTCCAAAATGCATGGTATTACCATGGTACATCTACAAAATGCATAGTATTACCATGGTACGTGTCCAAAATGGATGGTATTACCATAGTACGTGTCCAAATTGCATGGTATTACCATGGTACGTGTCCAAAATGCATGGTATTACCACGTTACATGTACAAAATGCATGGTATTACCATGATACATGGAAAAAATGCATGGTATTACCATGGTACGTGTCCAAAATGCATGGTATTACCACGTTACATGTACAAAATGCATGGTATTACCATGATACATGTACAAAATGCATGGTATTACCATGATACATGCAAATAATGCATGGTATTACCATGGTACGTGTCCAAAATGTATGTTATTACCATGGTACGTGTCCAAATTGTATGGTATTACCATGGTACATGTACAAATTACCATGGTACGTGTACAAAATGCATGGTATTATCATGGTATGTGAACAAAATGCATGGTATTACCATGGTACATGTCCAAAATGCATGGTATTACCATGGTACGTGTCCAAAATGGATGGTATTACCATAGTACTTGTCCAAAATGCATGGTATTACCATGGTACGTGTCCAAAATGCATGGTATTACCACGATACATGTACAAAATGCATGGTATTACCACGATACATGTACAAAATGCATGGTATTACCACGATACATGTACAAAATGCATGGTATTACCATGATACATGTACAAAATGCATGGTATTATCATGGTATGTGAACAAAATGCATGGTATTATCATGATACATGCAACAAAATGCATGGTATTACCATGGTACGTGTCCAAAATGTATGTTATTCCCATGGTACGTGTCCAAAATGTATGGTATTACCATGGTACGTGTACAAAATGCATGGTATTACCATGGCACATGTAAAAAAAAAAAAAACATGGTATTACCATGGCACATGTTAAAAAATGCATTGTATTACTATGGTACATGTCCAAAAACATTGTATTACTATGGTAAATGTCCAAGAAGTAGTGTATTGTCACAATACATGTAAAACATATAGCATTACCACGGTGCACTTCCAAAAAAAGGTATTACCGTGTTATACTTTGTTGTAAATACTGTCAGCTCAGATATCAAAACGGAAGTTACAGACATATATAACGTCTTACCGATGAACACAGCATTGTGCAGCTGTCGGAGTTGGTTGATCACCTGTGTTCTGCTCTGGTAGATGGGCAGTTGTTTCCGCTGCGCGTCCACGCTGACGGGCGCGTGTCCCGCTCTGGGCAGCAGCATGCCGGGCTTCTTATCCAGGCGGAAGAAGGGAGAGCCCGGCTTAAATCTCTTCGCCGGAGGAGGATCGGGGTCGTGGGGCATGATCCACAGGAGACGCGCAGCACCGTGAATCCGTCTCACTCACAGAGAAAAGCTGATCTCGTTCATAAAGAAAGACGGACAGCAGAGGAGTCTCGCGCTGCAGTTGTTTACATCATCCGCTCGCTCATGTGGCTCGCAGACTGCTGGCGCGCACAGATGACGTCACACCGCATGCCGTGCTAATATTTGGTTTATAATTTAGTTTTACTTTTATTTACTTTCTTGTTTGGTTGATATTGTGTTTTGTATCGTTACACTTTACCTCTGGCATTGTTTTTTGTTTCTGTCTTGAAATTGTTGTTCAAGCATTAAAAAAAGAAAGCAGCAATGAAGCAATGCCAGGCTAATTAAATGAAAGGGGGAAAAAATCAGACAAATATTTTTTTTGTGTTAAATAATTTTACTTTATGTTGAATAATTTTCTTTAATCTCTAGCGGAAAGCGCCCATCACTACTACAGAGTGAGAGACATGTGTATTGACCAATCAGCGCACAGATACGCTCTCCCGCGCCATTCTGATTGGATGCTCTACTGGTACTAATATTGTGCTGCTTCCTACAACGTTCTCTTTCTTTCACGCGTCCCTACCGTGAGGTGAGTTGGTGTGCGGCTCTGTGCTGCTTTCTTAATTTTTATACCATACACTTGACCGCTCGAGCTGTAAATATATCATTAATGTTTTAAGAATCATGAGGAGATATAATTCTTTCGCGATTTGTGTATAATAATAGTTGTTTTAGGAAAAAGTTAGCATTAGCCTGTTAGCTTAGGCCTTTGCGCCATGTGAGATGAGACGTGAAACGTTTTTATACTTGATTTTCTCGTTATTTTGATTTATAGAGATCGATGATACGATAGATAGAGCTATATATATATATATATATATATATATATATATATATATATATATATATATATATATATATATATATATATATATATATATATATATATATATATATATATATAAAATAAAAAAATACACACACACACACACACACACACACACACATATATATATATATATATATATATATATATATATATATATAATATAATATAATATAATATAATATAATATAATATAATATAATATATAATATATATAATATATGAGAGAGAGATATAGATACGTATAATATACACCGTGTGTATACACACACACATATATGTGTGTGTGTGTGTGTGATTTTTATATGTATGTATGTGTGTATAATTTATATTGGTACACAAATTCATCTACAGCAGGTCATCTACAGATCAGCTGTGTCAGTGCTGATTGGTCGTTCCCCCTGCTGAAATAAAACTGTTTCCTACTATCCCTGTCTGTCTGTATCCCACGACCTACAGGGACGCTTGGTCTCAGACATTATTTAGGAAATTAAGGCCAATAGATCAAATAATTGTGCTTTCATTGCCATGAAAATGTTTAAATGTTAATAATCATAGAATGTTTCCTAATATAGTTTACTTTGGCTTTGAGATTCAACCAGCTGTATTTTAGCACTTAAGTTTTATACAAAGCAAGACTCTTCTCATACGATTTCCTGTGTCCGTTTTGCAGATTTTTCAACCTTGTCTTTAAACCGGCTGTTCACCGATCCTTGGAAGCACTGCAAAGATGCCCAGGGAAGACAGGGCCACGTGGAAGTCCAACTATTTTCTGAAGATCATCGTAAGTTCTCAGCGATTTATGACGTGAAGTACAGCAGGTCATCTACAGATCAGCTGTGTCAGTGCTGATTGGTCGTTCCCCCTGCTGAAATAAAACTGTTTCCTACTATCCCTGTGTGTTCGCATCCCACAGCTCACAGGGACGCTTGGTCTCAGACATTTTTTTAATCGTGACTCCCGTGAGGTTGAGTTGTTTCTGACATGTCTTTCTCCGTGTGTGCAGCAACTGCTGGATGACTTCCCAAAGTGTTTCATCGTGGGCGCAGACAATGTCGGCTCCAAGCAGATGCAGACCATCCGTCTGTCCCTGCGGGGCAAGGCCGTCGTGCTCATGGGCAAAAACACGATGATGCGTAAGGCCATCCGTGGCCACCTGGAGAACAACCCGGCTCTGGAGAGGTGCGTGTCGGTCTGGGCACAAGGATGATCTATGGTAGAAAAATTTGGGTGTTTAAAGTTTAAAGTGGGGCCTCATTCATAAAACGCGCATAGGACCGTATCTGACTAAATCCAATGGATTTTATCCTCCAAAATGAGGAACAAATTTCCTTGCCCATTGATTCTGAACCATTAGATTTATATAAAGAGGTGCATTCAGCAACATTTTTGTGCATACCGACATTTTATAAATCATTCATAGGAACATTTTAGAAACGTTTTGTCGTGCTTTCACATTTAGGAGCATCTTATGCACGTCTTTATAAATGAGGCTCCAGAGTTTCTGAAGTCAGTATAAATTCTAGTTGTACTTTGCACAAACAAAGTACCTCTGCTGGTCAGAACTGTGTAAATGCAACAAACTCAGGACAAACGTGCATTAAAACCCTTTACAAACCCATTGCAAAGGTTTTATTTAAAGTAAAATCTATCAAATGCAATTAACTAGTCCTCTGATGAGGCTAAATATCAAGTGTCTGTGTAATGTGTCCTTCTATCAATTTTCAGGGCTTTTGTTTGTTCCATGGATGGCTCCGCTAAACAGGCCAATAAGAGACTGTTAACAAATAGTAATACTTTTAATTATACTAATGTCTCATTAAAACACCTACAAATGTGTAAAACTGATCAGATTTCGAAGTTTCATGATGCAGTGTTTCAAAAGCGCACATCACTACAATATTGATGTAAATTTAAGTTGATTTTTAACATTCAGTCCTTCGAGCAACAGGATTAATGCAGGATAAGTTACGGACCGGCTGTTGCAGTGCCTGTTTGTCGTTCCCCCTGCGCACATAAACATGTTTCCTACTATCCCTGTGCGTCTGCATCCCACGGCTCACAGGGACGCTTGGTCTCAGACATTCTGTATTGGCTGCATGTATTATCTGCCGTTTTAAAGAGTTCCAGGTGAATTTGATTTATTCCTTGTGATTTTTGCAGGCTGCTTCCTCACATCCGTGGGAACGTGGGCTTCGTCTTCACAAAGGAGGATCTGACTGAGGTCAGGGACCTGCTGCTGGCAAACAAAGTGAGTATCATTGTTGAGCGACTGAGCGGTCAGGTCTTAAACGTGTGCCTTTTAATGTAACTGTTGTCATCTCTGATCATAGGTGCCCGCTGCTGCCCGTGCCGGTGCCATCGCCCCCTGTGAGGTGACCGTTCCGGCGCAGAACACTGGTCTGGGTCCTGAGAAGACCTCCTTCTTCCAGGCTTTGGGAATCACCACCAAGATCTCCAGAGGAACCATTGAAATCTTGGTGAGTACGACTTTTGGTGAAAACAAGATTGTGCCACACTGTTTTGCTGTGATGCTGTTATAAATCCAACTATACAATATACACGTTATGAAAACTCGTATCTTGGATGCGATTTAATCATTTGACAGTAATAACTTCTATAACCGAAGTTACTTCTTTTTTTTGCTCTGGCTTTGTGTGGATGTGGCCTAAGTTGGAGACTTAATTTCAGGTCTATGCTCAAAAATGGAATAAATGGAATATAACTACTGCATCAATAAGATTTAGTACCATAAAATCTCCTGACAACATAGTAGTAAAATAGTACATTTCATTGAAGGAAAAAAAATAAATCGGGCATTTGATCGTCACTCGAAGAGCACCAGAGGGTTAAAGAAACGTGTTGCTGCTCTAGTGTCAATGTGGTAAAGTCAATGTTGATATTTCCTAGTTGATTTTCTTTTATTAATACTTCAAATGAACTAACTGACCTGTGCTTCTGCAGAGCGATGTTCAACTGATCAAACCTGGAGACAAGGTGGGCGCCAGTGAGGCCACGCTGCTCAACATGCTGAACATCTCGCCCTTCTCTTACGGGCTGATCATCCAGCAGGTGTATGATAACGGCAGCGTCTACAGCCCAGAGGTGCTGGACATCACTGAAGACGCCCTGCACAAGAGGTTCCTGGAGGTTAGTGGAGTTAAACTAGTATTATGGACCACCTGATACTACCTCAGATGATTTGTATTTGTAAAAATGCAGGATAAGTTACGGACCGGCTGTGGCAGTGCCCGTTTGTCGTTCCCCCTGCACACATAAACATGTTTCCTACTATCCCTGTGCGTCTGCATCCCACGGCTCACAGGGACGCTTGGTCTCAGACACTTTTTCCCTCCAAGCCCGTCCTTCAGGCCTGGGAAGCACTTGACATCTGTCTATAACTTGTCTGTTTTTTTTCCTTTCAGGGTGTGAGGAACATCGCCAGTGTGTGTCTGCAGATCGGCTATCCCACCCTCGCCTCCATCCCTCACTCCGTTATCAATGGATACAAGAGGGTCCTGGCTGTCGCTGTGGAAACCGACTACTCCTTCCCCTTGGCCGAGAAGGTAAAACTCCATTCTTTTTGCTGTGATTTCCCCCACAAATGTGCTCCTCCCGCAGGTTAGGTTACAAGACGACTGATCCGTGTCGTTCTGTCGATCCATCCTGCACACAGTGACGTGGGTCCATCCGTCCGAGTCTGTCTGCGTCAGGTCTTTTTGTCCTGGCAGGCAGGGACGCTTGGGCTGACAAAATCCTGAGGGATTTTTTTTTTTTTTTTTTTTTTCTCCCTTCCCCTCCTTTCTTTCCTGCCTTCATTGGCACTAAAAGCATGTCTGAAATGAGTCTGACTTGTAATGTCTTTTCCTCCACAGGTGAAGGCCTTCCTGGCAGATCCCACTGCTTTCGCTGTTGCAGCTCCTGCTGCTTCCGCTGCGGTGGAGAAATCTGCAGCTCCCGCTGCTAAAGAGGAGGCGCCCAAGGAGGAGTCAGAGGAGTCTGATGAGGACATGGGCTTCGGCCTGTTTGATTAAACCACTGAATGAACATCAGTGTCAGTTTAATGCCAATAAAACATCTGGAAACAACAGTTGTGACTCTTGTGTGTTGGGATTGGTGTGCGCACATGTTTTGTGTGTAGAAATTGTAAATCTTGCTTCTGTTTAATTCCTTTAAGTAAACTTTTAGTCTTCAAATGCACAGGTAGCTTTATCAATGGGTCATTTTCACCAAAAAAAATCATTACAAATAAAAAACTTTAATTCTTCATAGTGAAGACATTTCAGGATCTGTTTTACTTGGTTCAGATAAAGTCAATGCAATCCCTGGATGCTAACGAAATATTACACCATTTATACCAGATTTTTTTTTTTTTTTACTGTAAATGTAACGCATGAATTAAACCAATGTTCTCCTAAATGTTACTATAGGGCAGAATAACATTTCTATGCTCGATACTTCTACTGCTTGTAGTTTCTAAAGTATTACTTCAAACATTTATATTAAATTAAAATACAGGTCTAAAATTTCCATACATTTGATTAGTTTTGATAAACTACTAGTAATAAACATTTCTTAAATATTTGTCAGTCATGAATAAATGAAACAAAAATAAGATTCATGCAACAGTACTGTACAGTATTTAAATGCACAATTTTCAGGGTTAGGGATATTTTATTTATCAAACAGTCTCATGCATTTGACCTAATTGACGTTTGCAGTTATATGCCAACATTACAACCATGTTCATTCTTTTATAAAGTCCTCCTGAAGTCAGTAAAATCACATATTTAAAGTTTTTTTTCATGTGAAAAAACATTTCATGCCTTAAAATAGCTTGAGCTCCGTCCACACGGATCCGGCGTTTTCGGAAGGTGAAACCGGGTCCCAGAGTGGATAAATCTGAAAACGCCGTCTTTGCGTTTTCGTCTGGACAGCCTATCCGTGTATTTTGTGAAACGATGATGTCATCACCCCACGTGTCGACCCTAGTCAGATGCGGCTAACAGCACAAAACAGCAACAACAGTAGCAGACTCTAGATACTTGTGTTCGTGCTGCAAAAGCTACTGAGCCGAAATAAAGCGTTATTTCTAAGCTTTACTATAGTTTGTAAACAGCGCGCAAGGTTTATGCGCATGCTCCAAGCCTTATTCGCTGTTTAAATCAAGTCAAGTCACCTTTATTTATATAGCGCTTTTTACAATGCAGATTGTGTCAAAGCAGCTTTACATTGATAACTGGTATATAATTTTGGCTGCACAGCAGCTCTTAAAGATTAGTGTCAATGTCGGCAGATCAAAACACTGTTGAATAGCAAATGTCAAGTGTCCCCAACTAAGCAAGCCAAAGGCGACAGCGGCAAGGAACCCAAACTCCAACAGGTGACATCAGATGGCAAACAGGTGGCAAATAGACTTCTGTGTTAAAATGGAGAAAAAAACCTTGGGAGAAACCAGGCTTAGTCGGGGGGCCAGTTCTCCTCTGGCGAACAGTGCTTTGTTACGATTCAGGTTGCTATCTTATGTCTGATAGGATCGCAACATTCAAAGTATTTATTCCAGTTCAGTCCAGTTGAGGATCGTATTCATCACACCGGTATGGACGGTTTGTTGAGGAGCAGTACCACTGGCTGTCGTTGAGGATCAGAATTACAGCGCCACATACTGGTCTGGCATGTATACTACATCGTTTTGAGTCGTTTCAGTGGTTTCGTGTGGACGCAGATATTTCTTGAGACGAGGAGAAAAAAAATATCGGATAGGGTAAAAGCTCCGGCTTCGTGTGGAAGTAGCCTTAGGCGCGAACACAAGCATCTAGAGTCTGCTATTGTTGTTGTTGCTGTTAGCGGCGTCTGACTAGGGTCGACACGTGGGGTGATGACATCATCGTTTCACAAAATATACGGACACCCTTGCCTCAGTTAGTAGTATACGCAAATCAATGAATATGCAAATTAGCCCCGCCTCCATTCACTGACACCAGCACAGAGATCCACTCGGTCAACTTACTGAGGTAAACGCTGCACAATGGAATCGCTCTTTACAATGTTGGACACATAACGGTAATTCATATGATTAGCCTTTTGCTTGACTATGTTACTAAACAGCTAATAATTTGTTGCTAATGTTATACAAACCATGTTCCTGTTCGTCATGTCAGAGTCAGACAGCTGTCTTCTGACAACCAGTATCTTTACAAACGCTTTAACAACTCTGAACGTCAGTGGAGAAAGGCATATAGTTCAACATAACATCGTAATATACATCATACACCGCCATATTGCTAATTCTACCCGATTTTTCATATCAACAGAAAAATATACCAGGATAACCTGGCTTCTCTCGAGACTCCACTGCTAATTCGCTGTTAATGATATGCTAAAGCCCGCCGGCACATCAATGTGATTGGTTACAAGGTAGTTAGTGACGTCACAGATACCAGCGATTTCAAACCGTGTTTTCTCACTTCAGTTTTAAGGAGAAAATACTCAGCAGTGGTGTTGACTGATTAATTTGCACATAGTTTGTCTTAAAGCATATTAAAAACACCACATAGACATATAAACAACATTAAAAACTTGATTTTCACCACAGGGGGACTTTAACTGATTCAATTTGATTTTTTTCACAAATGGGCTGGTTTATACTGAGTCTAAGGAATCAAATACAGTAGATGCATTTTTGAAAATATGATCACTAAACTAAAATCAAATAGATGCAAATACTTAACTTTCTTTTAGTGTATTTAACTGTTAAGGGCATGGAAGAAATTTCTGGGAAATTTAATTGCGTTTAGGGAAACCAAATTCTAACCCTTGTGGAATTAATAAGAACCCATTTTAAATACTTTATGTCCAAAATACTAGGGGGAAAGTAAAAATGATGAAACTCTGGATTGACCAGTCAGCATTCAGGACCAAAACTCTGTTTTATTATAATCAGCATGCATGAAGAAACATTAAAACATGCAGAAACATATTAAACAGAATTAGCAGAAAAAAAGCATTTTGCAGAAAGAAAAAAAAATGCTGACAGAAAACATGGCGACAGGAGAGGCGTCAGTCAATAAATGGGAAAACAAAGTAACTTGTGGTACTTATTTGAAAAAGTAACTCAGAAATTAAATTGTAAATTTTAAAGTAATGCTTTACTTTACTAGTTACTTGAAAAAAGTAATCTGATTACGTAACTCAAGTTACTTATGATGCGTTACCCCCAACACTGCTGATATGCAAATCAGTTTAGTCTATATTCAGATTTTACACGTTAGCGTCTGGATCCTTTTTGCCCAACGGCCGCACGGATCTGCTCCAGCAGTTTTCCTCTGTTGTTTGTGATGTTTTTTCCAGCAACCTCCATGAGATCAGTGATCTTCTCAGCGCTGTAAGGATTTTGAAAGGTCTTATAATGTTTCCTCCAGGTCTCAATATCATCTGAAGAAACATTAACACACTTAAATCAGAACACAGTTGATAGTTCAGTTTTATTCAGGACATTGTAAGACTTTAACTTGCCTCCACAGTTGACCTCATTAAAGAGAGGGATGTGGATCACGGTTGGAGCGTTTTTGCCTTTGAACACATAGAAGTCCTTCGGTTTCTCTAAGTCTTCACTGGGAATGTTGACTTCAGGGAAAGGGATGTTTAGTTTCTTGCACATCTTGGCAGCTTCCCTCACCGTCTGCAGTGGAAAAGCAGCACAATTGCTCTTGTTTTTTTAATCACTAACATTTTCTTATGAGTGAAACTGTAGAGAATTAGATATGTGTATAATACCATGAAAGGATCACCCTCACTGAAATCCAGGGAAATTATGAGGTCGATGTTTCTCTCTTCTCTCAGCACTGAGAAGTAGGGTGAGTTGAGCAACAGTCCAGCGTCTTCAAAGTCTCTCGTCTCAGTTTCCAGAAGAGTGGAGGGCACTGCTTTGCCTGAGGGATCACAGCATTATTATATTATTCACATGGATGGTACATTTCCAGTTAGCAGGTCTGTTCTTACCTGTCATGTTGTGGAGGAAGTTATAATTCCTGCCCCAGATCCAATGATTCACGCATTTAATAATGCTCGTCCAAACATCTGTAAAACAAATACACTCTTATTAAGTTCTTCAGTTCTTAGGCTCAGTAAATAGTTCAGTATATATATATATATATATATATATATAAGCCTAAAAGTATTTGAATTGCATATAACATTTCCACTCATTTGAATTACACAGTTTTAACACAAACTAATAAACTTAATGTGATGCATATTTGTCAGTCGTACATAAATGAATCAGTTCAGATTTCTATAATAGTGCTGGTGTTTTTTTTATTCACAATAACCAGGTATATATATATATATACTGATAAATCTCATACATTTTAAAATTGAATATTGCTTGTTCCACAGCCAGCGATGTTTTAACCATGTTCACAGTTTTTCAACAATGAACAGATTTATGCTGATTCTAAGCAATTTGAAAATATTATTTATATATTATGATTGAAATAAAATCAAATAGATGCAAGTAGTTGTCTGCAGAAATCTGACCTGTTTTATTTATGTGTGACAAATCACATTATTGCATGTTTATTAGTTTATGTTAAAACAATGGATGGAAATTTTGGTAACACTAAGGTACACTTAAGGTGTAAATCAGCATCCACACAACTCTAGAAAAGTGGTGTGGAGAATGGATGGATGGATATTAGAAACAGTTCAACCTACCAAATAGCCAGAAACCAATCCGACCACTCAAACTGTTGCATACATCCGTGGTGTAACTCTTCACATTCAGTTTTTCTGGTTTTTTATGAAAAATTCTCAGTCTTTCCACCTGGCCTTCGCCTCCAGGGAGGTCTGTAAAAAAGAGTTCTTCTTATTCTAGTTTGTGTATCTTTTTTGTTTCATGGTTTGATTTTCATAATTGTTTTGCCAAAAAGCAAAAATAGACTGTAATACATTTTTTTAAAATTACATTTAATCATTAACAGATGCTTTTATCCAAAGCGACTTACAAATGGCACATTTTAAACGCAGATAGGATATGAAATATGGCCTTTTGTATTTTATACTGTATTTAATTTTTTTAGCGTTCACATTGTCCACACCAACTTTTTAAAGGGCTAGTTCACCCAAAAATTAAAATTCTTGTTCTAAACCTGTAAGAATTTATTTCTTCTGCTGAACACAAAAGAAGATATTTTGAAGAATGTTGGTAACTAAACAGTTGATGGACCCCATTGACTTCCATAGTATTTTTTTTCCTACTATGGAAGTCAATGTCCATCAATTGTTTAGTTACACATAATCTTTAAAATATCTACAAAAGAAAGAAACTAATTGAGGGTGAGTAAATTATGACAGAATTGTCATTTCTGGCTGAACTATCCCTTTAAAGTAATCCATGCGACTCCAACCTCAATTTTATGAAGTGACGTGAGTGCTTTGTTTGTGCAAAAAACAAAATGTAGCACTTTATTTACAAAATATTAATCTTGATATTGATATTTTTAGGTGAACTGAGCCTTTAAAGCACAAGCTGCAGTTTTGTCGTCGTCTGCTTTAAATGCTCGGGCTCTTTAAAGCAGGATGGATTCTGATTGGCTGTCAGTGTTTTTATTGTTCATCAGCTGGAAAAAATCATTCTGAAAGTGATTTCAATGATATTGTTTCTCTGCGCCGTTACAGTTGTGGTGTGGATTCTGCTATTCTTTTATATTTAGAGTGATTTTAGAACTATATCTTTATCGTTATAGTTATTGTCCTTGGTGTGAATGGGCCTTAAAACTTTAATTAAGACGTGAACACAAGACTGTGATGGACATACAGACCAATCAGTGGCTTGTTACCGTTCAGTGTTGTCCTGATGGATTTATGAAAAGCAGAAGGATCTTCCCCATTCAAAACAGAGAGATTCATGTCCACGAGGTTCATGAGCACATGGTAACACTCGTCTGTAGAAGGGACCTTTGGAACTTGTTGTCTGTCCAGTAGCGCTTCTGGTGGCCTGAGTTTGATTGCTTCCTTACTCCTCTCATGCTGTTCTATAAAATTTAGGGTCACATGATCCTTCAGAAATCATTCTAATATGCTGATTTGCTGCTTAAGAAACATTTCTTATTATTATTATTATCATATTTTTGTGAAAACTGTGATGCACTACTATTCAAAAGTTTGGGGTAAGATAAAAATGGATACTTTTATTCAACAAAGATGCATTAAATTGGTCAAATGTGACAGAATAGACATTTATAAAGATTTCCATTTCAAATAAATGCTGTTCTTTTGAACTTTTTTCTATTCATCAAAAATCCTGAAAAAAAAAAAGTATCATGATTTCCATAAATTTATATATAAAAGAACTGTTTTCAACATTGATAATAATCATAAATTTTTCTTGAGCAGCAGATCATCATATTAGAATGATTTCTGAAGGATCATGTGACACTGAAGACTGGAGTAATGATGCTGAAAATTCAGCTTTAATCACTAAATTACATTTTACTTAATACTCACATAGAAAACTGTTATTTTACATTGTAAAAAATATTTTAAATATTACAGTTTTTACTGTATTTTGATCAAATAAATGCAGCCTCTGTGAGCAGAAGAGACTTCTTTAAAAACATCAAATCAGAGCTGTTAAATAGTTAAATGCAACTTATAAATAAAGACTAAGAAACGCTTTACCCTTCCTCATTTCCTGAAATATTGTTTCTTTTTGGTGAAAGAAATCTGAAAAACAAAAAAAAAAAAACAAAAAAAAAAAAAATCAAATGGATGGTAATGAAATAACTAATAAATAATAATTTAAGCCAAATTCAGTCCTCAGAACCTTTTACATTTTGCCAGAGGAGTTTCCTAATCTCCACTTCATCAGCTAAAGCGCTTCCGCATAGAGCTGCAGAAAAACAGACACAGTAAACACTGGATACCGCAGATCTGTGAAGGGGCCTTTGGAACTTGAAAATAAAACATTTAGCTATATAAGGAAGTTTTATATAAACATTTTAATATAATTGTTTCTACTCCAATTTGTTAGTTAAATATAAACATTTAATTGATGGCTGTATACTTAACATACATTAACGAAGACAACAACAGGTTAAGTCAAAATATAATGAATATACAGTGCTGCATATTAAATGCTATTTTAGGGTATAGCTAACTATCCAGTTTATGGTCATTGAATGGCTTTTCTGAGGTAAATGTGGCGTTATGTGACATTGTTCTCAAGCTGTTTTATTTACGTCTTTCCGCAGTTGAAATTGAAACTTAAATTGATCGATTACGCAAAGTTTGAAACGCAATAGTTTGATACACGATACATTTCGGGAAGTTGCTCTGTATCTTTCAACATTCTTTCTGCTGTTCATTCATGTTTACTTGCTGCTGTAATAGTAGTAAAGAGGAAGAGATGATTAGTTCACGCTTGATCCGCGCTATATGTCTGAGCTGAGCCTGAGGCGCTATGGAAGCAATTGTTTTCCGTCACTGAACAATAAAGAAGGTAACTGCAAATTTATCTCTCAATTCTGACTTTTCCCCCGTCAGAATTGCATGAAAAAAAAGTCGCAAATGCATGCATAAAGTTATTGTGAGATATAAACTTGTAATTCTGAGAAAAAAGTCAGTCTTTTCCCCCTCAGAATTGAACGTTATATCTCTCAATTCTGAGTCAGAATTGTGAGATTAAAAGTTGCAATTATCTTTTAAATTGTTTTCGACAGAATTTAAAAGACTTTGTTTCATATTAAAGCAGAGTTTATTGTTATTATTGTATGGGTGCGCCACAAATTTTAGTGAAGTTTTGTTCACGCATCAACAGAAAAAAAAAACAGAGACGGAAATACTGATCTTGAAAATACATATAAGCTATCAATAACAATAATAAAAAAAGAAAATCGACATATTTGTGGTTTATCCACGATGTGCACGAATTAGAACACAGTCAAAACGTGAGGAGAAGCTCCAAAACTCGCTGTTTCGGTCAGTGATTTCAACCCTCCAAAACTATTTCGATCAAAAACAAAAATTGCTGTTTCGGCCGCAAATTTTCAGTAATTTCGATCGATGCATCAAATGATATAGGCCTAAACTAAATTCATGTATTTACAGTAAAATAATAAAGAAATAACTCTAGACTTATTGGCTAGGCTACATTTGGAGAAGAACTGACCATTAGCAGAGCTGGCGATGGGGTAAATACGTTTGTGCAAAATATAATAATAATAATAATAATAATAATAATGTCTCAGCAAAGACCAAACATATTTATTTGTCTCAGTTAACGGCACACGTCCGCTAACAGTGACACAGCGCGTCAAGGCCTGCTACACAAACGGATAATGGAAACAACGGTGAATTTGTCCCCCTTTTGTGGTAATTCACAATTTTCTATAATCTTCTGCTTGCAGTTTTGGGCTTCACTTGGATGCTTTATTTTAATTTTAGTCAATTAAGTTCAGTTCTAAAAAAAAAGCAAAGGCTACATAGTAAATAGGTGAATCTGCGACAGGGCCCATCATAGGGTGGGGGCCCTCACGCACCGCGGGGGTGGACACAGGTACAAAATAACGCCCTAACACAACATAAATAGCACATTATCACACAATAAGCTAATAACACAGACCTGAAATTTAGGTAAATTATGTACAGTGTGAAATGTAGAATATAAATTGATATTACAAATATTAAACTCCCCTTTAACAGAGTTTGTTACCTTGCAGGTACAGCATGTCAAATTCATTCTGCGGATTTTTCTTGGAGCCTTTGTGAAACTGACTGCCAAAGTTGGAGGCGTCCACAAACGCTCTAGCGAGAGAATAACCTGCTTCATGTGGAGTGATCTCGAACCAGGGGTCTGCAGACAGAAACATGTCTATATAACAGCTGAAACAAACACATTATCTCTCTGTCTTTCTCTTTCAGGCAAACACAGACCTCCGTTATCGTGCTGTTTGCAGTTCTTGTCGATCACGGTGTAGATGGGAAACGGGACTTTACCGTCTTTACTCTGCTGGCTCCACTGCTCTGTGAGTGTGTGTTCGTCGATCTATAGAGAACACAGATTTTGCAGCTTCATGTTATTGTAGAGACCGGGGACAAATACATCCATTTCTTCAATCACCAACAAGTTCAAGATTTAAAACTTGAACAACAACATCTCTTGCCTCAAAGCCTCAAGTATCTTTACATTTATGCAGTGAGAGACTTTATAAAGAGAAAATTAGTAAATTTCATCATTTCATTCATGCTTGAGATAAGGAAATAATGACTGTTTGACTTAGTGAGAAATGCTCCAAATAAAACTGACTTTGAAGTACAAAAGTCATTTTGGAGATTTTACTTTTCACGTCAGTTTTATCTCTGATGTTGATTAAAACGAGTGAATATGCTTTACACTGTCTGTATTTTCAGATATAGTCGATATAAGCCAGATTTTATGAACAAATGACTCTTATGAACCGGTTCTTTTCATTGAGTCAAAAACACACAGCGCAACCTGTCTAGCCTGATTTACGAACAAATCACTCTTATGAAACTGTCAAAAACACAAAACACACAGAGCAACATGTGCATAGACCAATTCATGAACAAATGACTCTTATGAACCGGATCTTTTTAGTGAGTCAAAACACAGCGCAACCTATGTAGCCCGATTCACTGGAACACTTAAATCACTGAATCAAAATCTGATCACTCAGAAACTGCAAGATATCAATAACTTGTTCTCGGTAAAAATGCTGATTTTCCATGAGTAGGATTGAGCAATTTATCTTATTTTTTTTTTCTTTCAAACAATCCCTGAAGAGCTACGGGGTGCATACTGTTTTTCAATGAATTCGGCGGGGAAATCAAATCTCATCCGGATAAGATGATTGCAGTTCACTATTATTTTCCACAACGTTTTTCCACAGTTATTTTGACCTCTGTAGAATACCGTAAGCATTTTATCATTTTCTCGTCAAGAAGATTTCGATCATGGCGTAAGAAATCTATTCAAAGACGTTGTTTAAACAAAAAATCAATCTTAGTTCCGGTGATGACAGACGCGCTGCTTTAAAACGATATGTGTATTGTGAAAAGCTCAAATTTGACTTGATTTTATTACTACTTGATATTATAGATACCGTTAATTAATCGCATACATTTTATTTCAGTGGATTCATTATTCATATCACGTTCATTGTCTCACCTATGTATTCATTTTGTGTTATATCTTCTCATTTGTAGTCTAGACCTATTTCTATAAGCTCAGAGATATTTTAGAATCAGTTGATGTGCTTAACAGAAAATGTCTGTCATTTGTTTTTAATTAGGTAATTTTTTAAAAGTACAATGACTTTGTGGTCCCTCTCAGGGAATGCAACTGTTTTGCATATTAATGGATTCAAATGTCTATGTCAGGCCATAAATCCACAAGAAATATGCATTATTGCTTGCTTTGGTGTTGTCTCTCTTTACAGTCCTCATGCCACCATATAATTTCTAGATCTGTCCTGGTCATGAATAGGCTATTTACAGACCTCTTTCACATATGACGTGATGAACATCACTGCCCAGACGTCAGTCAAACTGAAGAAGTCTTTCCCATAGTAATATTTCTTCAGTTTGGAAATTGCATCTTTCCAGCTGACTCCAGGACCGCTGAGTCTCTTGATGATCTTGTCCTTCACGGTCTCTAGTTTGGTGGACCAGTCTGGTTCCTTATATAAGGAGGCCATACACCTTCAGAGGAACAACATATGCTCTCATTTTTGATATTCAACCAAGTGTGTGTGTGTGTGTGTCTCAGGGTTTGTACCAGGTGGATCCAGAGACTCCGCTCAGATAAAGGATGGAGTCCAGAAGACCTGTTTTCTGGAGCTGAACCAGGGATCCCAGCAAAGCCACCATGGCTCTTTGTCCTCCTCCAGAACCCAGTAAGGCAATGTTTGGCACCTCATTCTGAAACACACACCACTCAAAGCATTATATCCACCTTATTTTTAAAGTAAGAGCCCAGCTAACAGGGAACATTCTCAGAACTTTAACAAACGTTCTGGCAAGGTTCTCTTAAAGTTATGAATAAACAGTCTTCAAGTAACATTAATAGAATGTTCATTCAATGTTATCTGGTCTTTATGTTCTCAAAACGTTAGCATAAAAAAGTGATTTATTCTTTTTTTTCCCTAAAATGTTTAGTTGGATGTTTGTCTAACATTTTTAAATGTTATTACTTGTTTCAGAATGTTCAGAGATTGTTCGAAAGTAATGTTTCAAGAATGTTTGCAAAATGTAATGTTCCCTTTCATGGGAACATCGACGCTGCGTAGAACGCTTTGGGATCACCTCTGTGTGATTACGTCTTGAAGCACTTGTGAAATCGAACCAATAGGGTGACAGGACGTCAGAGCGGGTGACGTCACGGACCAGGAAACTATAAAGCACTCCTGAGAACAAAGAACGCCAGCTTCTGTGTCTTCAGCAAGCGCTCGGTGTTATCGTGTGTCTTATTTGGTGTTGTCTGTCAATTACATATACAGAAACGATCTCTTTTGTTTGAGAACAAGAGTATCAGTGTTACACCACATATATATATATATATATATATATATATATATATTTGTATATAAAAGACACTATAATGGCGAGCAAAAAAAGCAGTTCAGACCGTGTGCCTCTCCCTACCCTCATTACTTCACGGGTGGGGATACACACGAGCTCTGTACGTGTTGTTTGTATGGGAGCGGAGCATGCCCAGGCAGCCCTTGAGGGGGTTGTTTGTGAGCATTATGATAAGTTTCATATAAAACTTCTCCACTCCCGCCTGGCGCTCTTTGAGGAGGGTGCCGCGGCTCGCGTTCCTCGTGGTCGGGTCCCGCTTCTGGTTTCTTCCCCCCGGGCTGAGGCACCGGTACTTCACATGTCCAGCTCTGAGGAGGTGGATATTGTGATATCGATCTGAGGACTCGCCACCTCACACACATATCGTGTTTCAAAATCACACGTTTATTATTCTAACATCAAAAACAAATCAGTTGTGTTTGAAAGCCATGATTATTTTGTTTATTTGCTCGATTTAATTTTGAGAAATTAAATCAAATACCTTTCTGATTTTGTAAACTTACAAATATTGAAGATATAGTGAACAGCAGTTTGAATCGCGTTCCTCCCTGTGCTACACTACAAAGCGAGTGAGGATACACACAATTTATGTGTTGTTTGCTGGGAGTGGAGCATGCACGTCAGCTCACAGCTGACAGCGGTCATTAAATATGATAAAAATGATATTCATAAAAATGTCCCGAAGTGTAAAGAGAAGTGTGCACTAGCGGGAGTTTTTAGCTCCACTCCTGTTGGCTTTATTCTCGAGGGAATAAAAGTCTAACGCAAGGCTCGGATCTCGCGTTTGCCGAGGCAGCGTGTGGATTAGGTCTGCAATAAAGAATATATGGCTCGGATCTCGCGTTTGCCGAGGCAGCGCGTAGATTAAGTCTGCAATAAAGAATATACGGCTCGGATCTCGCGTTTGCCGAGGCTGCGCATAGATTACGTGCCCGTAATATATATATATTTATTTATATATATTTGAAGGGAACTGAGCAGATGGGAGTTTCCCTTTCTCTCTTTCCCTAAAATCCCTTGCGAACTATTACGAGCTATAATTCTTTTTGTATTCTAATATATTCAGCCTGTCATTCAGCCATTCTTGACTGTTTGTTTCTGGCTGCATTTAATTTGAGGATTAAATGAAATATTGAATACATTAAATTCCGAGGAATTTAAAAGAAAAGAAAGGAGGCCGGTCTGCCAACCCTGCCACCTCCTGTGCTTCAGGGCGCAGCGGTTTCCAGTGATCCTCCAAGAAGAGGAGGGTCGTAGAGCGGTCAGTCAGATGTTCCCTGCCGGTTCGCCGTTTCAGGGTGCTGGTCTGACCGTTCATCCCAAAAAAAAAAAAAGGTGTCACCACCCGTGCTCCCCCGCAGAAAGCTTGGGGACAGGGACAGGCGACACAGCTGAAGTCTTTGTGGGATACGACAGATCTGCGGACTGTTATTATCACCAAGAAGGCTTCGAAGAGGTCCTGACGCCAGTGGCGTGGGACATTCGAGGGTAGCCCCCTCTGAAGAGGGTCCTTTACCACATTACATGGTATCTGCCCCTCCTCGGTGCCCTCAGGGGGCCATTCTGCCAACCCTGCCACCTTGTGTGCTTCAAGGCGCAGCGGTCTCCACCGACCCTTTGAGGAGGGCCGGTCGACATTTGATTCGGTTGTTCCCTGCCGGTTCGCCGCTTCAGGGCGCCGAGTCGAATGCTCAAAAAACACCAGAGGCCAGTCTCGAGAGATTGGTTCCTTTAGTAGAATTTCTGGTAGAATGGAAACTTCTTCCAAATATTTCTCAATGGGTACTGCTCACAATAGAAAAGGGTTACAGAATTTGGGTCTCGCCCGCCCCAGTTCAACGGGGTCTTCCCTATAGTGGTGGACCCCTTGCAGTCTCTGGGATTGGAACAGGAAGGTCTGATGCTCTTGCAAAAAGGAGCTATAGAAAGGGTTTCTCCTCCCAGTAAGCTGTCAGGGTTTTACAGCCTGTACTTTGTTCCAAAGAGGGTTGGAGGGTACTTTCATGTATCCATCCATCCTCAGCACAGGAAGTTCCTCAGATTTGCTTTCGGGGGCGAAGCTTATCAATACAGGGTTCTTTCTTTCTGCCTAGCTCTTTCACCCCACACCTTCACAAAATGCGTGGCTGCAGCTCTGGCTCCTCTGAGATTCCAGGGCATTCGCGTGTTGAATTATATCAACGAATGGTTGATTTTAGCTCAATTTGAGCACATGGCAGTCCAACATCGAGATGTTGTTCTGTCTCACATGAGAAGGTTAGGGGTGAGACTTAATGCCAAGAAGAGTGTGCTTCTTCCAGCTCAAACTACCAACTATCTAGGGGTAGTCTGGGATTCCATCATGATGCAGGCACGTCTGTCTCCTGCTCTGGTGAATTCCATTCTCTCGGCCGTGAATGGGGTGAAATTAGGCCAGTCACGCACTGTAAAACAGTTTCAGAGACTGTTGGGTCTGATGGCAGCTGCGTCCAACGTGATACCTTTTGGCCTGCTGCACATGAGACCCTTACAGTGGTGGCTCAGAACCAAGGGGCTTTTTCAGAGGGGAAATCCTTTTCGCATGATCAAGGTCACGCGGCAATGCGTTCGTGCCTTAGTCATGTGGAAAAAGCCTTGGTTCCTGTCCCAAGGACCTGTGTTGGGGGCTCCTTGTCGTCGCGTAATGCTAACGACGGATGCTTCCCTCACAGGCTGGGGAGCGATCATGAGTGGTCGCTTGGCTCAGGGTCTTTGGGAGGACCATCTACTTCCTGGCACATAAATCAGCTGGAAATGATGGCGGTATTTCGAGCACTCAAATACTTCCTCCTAGACCTGAGGGGCCACCATGTGTTGGTTCGCACAGACAACATGTCGTGGTCTCTTATATCAACCATCAGGGGGGTCTGAGGCCTTGCCAGTTGTGCAAATTAGCCCTTTGGATCCTCCTGTGGGCCCAGGGAAAGCTCCTCTGCCTGAGAGCAGCTCTTATCCCGGGGCATCAAAATGTGGGGGCAGACATCCTGTTGAGGCAGGGGCCGAGGCCCGGGGAATGGAGTCTCTACCTCGAGGTGGTGGAGCTCATTTGAAAAAAACTTTGGTCGTGCAGAAGTTGACCTATTTGCTTTGAAAGAACATCTCTTTGCCTACTGTGGTGCTCTCTGACTCATCCAGCCCCTCTGGGGTTGGATGCCATGGTACAGACGTGGCTGAGGTTACGTCTGTACACATTTTCCCAATCGCTCTGTCCCAGGAGTTCTGGAGAGGGTTCACCGGGACAGGGTCCATCTCATACTGATAGCCCCGTTCCAGCCGACCCGAGTTTGATTTGCAGACCTAGTGTCTCTTCTAGACGGCTCCCCCATGGAGATCCCCATCAGACAGGACCTTCTGTCTCAAGCGGGTGGCATGATAATTCACCCCCGCCTGGAGTTGTGGAAACTCTGGGCCTGGCCACTGAGGGGGCTAGGCTCATAGAATCCGGTCTCCCAACTGAGGTTGTCGAGACCATACTCCACTCCAGAGCTCCTTCCACGAGAAAGCTATACACTTATAAATGAAAATTGTTTTCTACTTGTTGTAGACAACGTCAGCTGGACCTGTTCCACTCCTCTATCAGTCTTGTGCTGCAATTTCTCCAAGTATAAATCTTGGATGGTTTATCTCCTTCTACCTTGAAGGTTTATATAGCGGCTATTTCCGCTTATCATGCTCCTATTTATACGCTTTCTCTGTGGTACCCAGAGGCTGAGGCCTTCTGTGCGTACAAAACTCCGGCCTGGGACTTGGCTATTGTGTTGGAAGGGTTAGCTGAGGCTCCCTTTGAACAATTAGAGGAGGTGTCTGGGAGATTCCTCTTAAAACTGTCTTCCTGTTGGCAATTTCATCTCTCAAAAGAATTGGAGATCTTCAAGCACTTTCGGTTGCTCCCTCATGTTTGGAATTTGTGCCTGGTATGTTCAGGGCTTTCCTTCATCCTAGACCTGGTTATATACCTAAGGTCCCCACCAACGTCCCAGGACCGTTTGTACTGCAGGCCTTTTGCCCTCCTCCTTTTACTAATCCGGATCAGGAAGAATGAGCAAGTGGGTGGTCGAGGCCATCATTCTTGTTTATGAGTCATCCGGGCAGCCTTCGCCTTTGGCTGTCCGGGCACACTCTACTAGGGGTATGGCTGCCTCAAAGGCTTTTGATCTCGGGGGTCCCCCTCAATGAGATATGTGATGTGGCTGGGTGGTCCTCTCAGCATACCTTCATTAGGTTTTATAACCTTGATTTGGGCTCCACTCCGGGGTCCTTGGTGCTCTCGTCTCGAAGATAACAGACAGGCACTTGGTACTATGGCATAGTTGGGATAGGGTTCCCAAAGCGTTCTACGCAGCGTCGATGTTCCCATGAAAGGGAACGTCTCGGGTTATGTCTGTAACCCTGGTTCCCTGAATAGGGAACGAGACGCTGCGTAGTCTAGCCATACTCCCTGCACGCCTGTGAGCGTCTTGCTTCAGCCAATCAGAAGCTGGCGTTCTTTGTTCTCAGGAGTGCTTTATAGTTTCCTGGTCCATGACGTCACCCGCTCTGACGTCCCGTCACCCTATTGGTTCGATTTCACAAGTGCTTCAAGACGTAATCACACAGAGGTGATTCCAAAGCGTTCTACGCAGCGTCTCGTTCCCTATTCAGGGAACCAGGGTTACAGACGTAACTCGAGACGTTTTCCTTGAAGGAACACGCCACTATTTTTGAAAATAGGCTCATTTTCCAACTCTTCCAATACGGAAGGCGGTCTGGCTGAAGCTAGATATTTTAGTTCATAACTTGTTAAATATGGATTTTTTTTTACACAAACGCATCGCTTCGCTTCAGAAG
Organism: Hypophthalmichthys nobilis; assembly: GCA_037950665.1. NCBI lineage: Eukaryota > Metazoa > Chordata > Actinopteri > Cypriniformes > Xenocyprididae > Hypophthalmichthys > Hypophthalmichthys nobilis. Next base: position 1,676,457 of record CM075468.1, on the reverse strand, counting down.
GCCTTTATTAACCCCCTGGAGCCGTGTGGAGTACGTTTATGATGAATGGAGGCATGTTCTTCAGCTCATACTCGTTGGTATCACTCACTGCCATTATAAAGCTTGGATGCGTCAGGATATTTATTAAAATATCTGCGATTGTGTTCATCAGAAAGAAGAAAGTCATATATATCTAGGATGGCTTGAGGGTGAGAAAAGCTTGGGGTAATTTTCATTTGAAAGTGAACTAATCCTTTAACGCTGACACACCATTGTTGACTTATTGTTTCAATGGTTTCTTGCTAAGAATGGCATAGTTCAAGAAAGTGAAATTGTTGTGACATCTGATGTTCATCAGCACCATTCGCAAGTCATCTCAGATATATGAAGTATAAAATAAGAAGCTTTACCTGACTGCACTGTATCTGAAGCTTCTTCAGGCTTTCTAGAACAGATTTTCTCCTTCCAGCTACAAACTCCTCTTCGTTCTTATTCAGGGAGGGTTCGATTCGCACCATACCGCTGCAGCAACAGACAGAACAGTCCTGAATTTAACTTATTTGATATTTAGATATTGAATATTCTAGATTTCAATGCAATTAAGTCTGCAGTTTATTTTGAACAGTTATTCTCATAGTTAGACTTTAATTGTGTAAGTAATGTAGTACAAAACTTATTTTAATGCTTCCATGAATCTGAGCAGGATTACATACCTTCCCTGGGGTTTGGATGCACTCATCTATAAAACAATGAAGTCAGTTTCTGTTATTTGAGATTTATATATATATATATATATATATATATATATATACACATATACAGTATCTCACAGAAGTGAGTACACCCCCCACATTTTTGCAAATATTTTATTATATCTTTTCATGTAACAGCACTGAAGAAATGACACTTTGCTACAATGTAAAGTAGTGAGTGTACAGCTTGTATAACAGTGTAAATTTGCTGTCCCCTCAAAATAACTCAACACACAGCCATTAATGTCTAAACCGCTGGCCACAAAAGTGAGTACACCCCTAAGTAAAAATGTTCAAATTGGGCCCAATTAGCCATTTTCTCTCCCCGGTGTCATGTGACTCGTTAGTGTGACAAGGTCTCAGGAGGAGTGGAAGAGGACTCCAGTGACAACCTGTGAAGCTCTGGTGAGCTCCATGCCCAAGAGGGTTAAGGCAGTGCTGGAAAATAATGGTGGCCACACAAAATATTAACACTTTGGGCCCAATTTGGACATTTTTACAGCATTTATTTGAAATATAATCTTTTGTAACATTATAAATGTCTTTACACTCACTTTTGATCGATTTAATGCATCCTTGCTGAATAAAAGTATTAATTTCTTTAATTTTTTTTCAAAAACATAAAAATTCTTACTGATATATATATATATATATATACACCTTTTAACTGCCTTGATATTGCTGAAACAACATTATTTACTTTCAGCTTAAAAATATATACTTACTTTTGCTGTAAATCTCGAGTCTTCACCAACAACACCACAGCAGCTGTTACCTTGACAGAGGAGAAGATGCTCTTTATATGGCTCTGAAACTACACTGTCAAAGTCCAGACATAATCATGAGGGTGAGGTTGTGAATGATAAATTATACAATCAATCACAGGGACCAGGAAAATTTTGATATTTCCTTGTAATTAATCATGCAACCTCTCCTCATGCATTTTCTTTTTAGATTTTAGATTTCTTTCTTTTTACAGAGAAAAGGCAAAAGACTTCAGACACATTACCAGGGATAGGGATGCACATGTACAAAATTCCGTTCCACAAAAGATTCTTTTAGATTTTTAAAAAGTTCTTTACACAGAAAAAAAAAAAAAAAGTTATTTTAAGAACAGTTCACTGTAAGGTTCTCTGGGAAACAAAAATGGTTCTTCTGTAGTATTGCTGCAAAAAACAACCTTATGGAACCTTTATTTTTAAGAGTGTAATGTAAAAATATTGTCTTCGATGCCATTGTCTTAGCAGTAGATAGACCTAGTGTTTTTGACATGAGAAATTTGTTTTAGCTATATGTTGTTTTAGGACATTAGGTCATGTTAAGCATTTGAGATCCAAAACCAGTTTGATCTGGTCTGGCTGGTTTTAGGAGGGCACGGCCGTCAAAGACGTCCTCTTTTGAACACAAAAACACTTTCAGTTTGATTCGTTTCCACTGATTGTAGGTAAATATCTTCATCCTCCATTTCAGGAGCTTCAAACGGAAAATAAAAAATAACTGACACAGTTACTAAAAAATGCATCGCTAATGTGAGAGATAAAATCACTGTAATAGCAGTCTGGGATTATCAGAAATAGAGATGTTACAGTTCACAGGTTAGTCTACTGTACTGCAAATTACAAATCCAACCACTGTGTACCAGTGGAGCTTTGTTGGCATCTAATGCGGACATTTTGGTACTGCATCCAAACAAAATCTTACTGAAAGCTCATTTTTTGAGATATCAACCTCAAATTTGGAACACAACTTTATGGCTTTGATTTTCTAGCAGTTTTAGAGTATCATAAAATATAGATTTTTATATAAAATAATGTTCATAAATAATTTTCATAAACTTAAACCTCTATAACTTTTTACTTATTTTATTTTTAAAACTTTTTTTTTTTTTATTCAACAATCTGCCACGGGTCTTCTTCAGAATTAGACCAAACATCACACACATGCATCGTGCTGCTCATGTTACGGCCTGAAAAGAAACAGGGAGAAATAATCACGAGTAACGCTGTGATGTTTCCTCGGTGAGAATATTTATTCTTATGAGGAAACTCGATCTCGCCTGAGAGCATTTACTCGCATGGAGAAACTCTTGCGACATCGTCTGAAAAAGTGAGCGGAGACATAAGCAATCGATCTCAGACTAATGGATCAAGTCTCTTTTGCTGATCACCGCCTATTCAGACTTCCTTGTAATAAACACGACAAAATATAACAATGAATTAATTGACTATTTCCCCATTCCATTTTCACCTCTTTCAACCACAAATGATGTTAAAACAAAATTATTATTTGTATATTAAACAGAATATTGAAACAAAATGAAATAAGGCTTTGTATATTGAACAGAACTATGACCGTATTAACTTTGTCTCAGTGTTAATGCCTGCTGGATAGAGTGATGAATACTACCTGTTACACTCATGTTGTTAGTTGGTGTGACTTTTTATAGTACACCTTTTAACCCTAGGAATATTCAGGTAGAGTAAGGTTGGTCAAATCTGGCCTAAACCATAAAGTACTCACCCGCCGGCAGGTCCTTCAGGGATGACGTAGTCTTGTGGTTGTTCTTTATTGATGCTCAGTTTGTAGTTGTAAGTAAAGTCTCACGGAAGGCAATCTTAACAATAAAAATACTTTTATTGGTTACAATACAAAGCAGTTAACGCAAAATAAAACAAAATAAAACTTAAATCAGCTTAAGTTAAAAAGCTTTTATCCAGCAATGTTGGAGATGGTGTTAAGCGCCCCTCGTTAGGGTATCAGGTGTTTTTCTACGCTAAATGCAGGCAGCATCTGAGGAGGCCTTTTACTTGTCAGACTTTTATACTACTTTTTGGAAAATTGCAACTTCATCGATTGATCAATGCCTTCTATAATCTAATCTTCATGTTGTTGGCATATCAGTCTCTGTATCTCTTGGTTACTAAGCCGAATGTCCTTCCTCTTGGCTTACGCTGTTGTCTTCTTCTACACTCTCAAAAAAGATGTGTTAATTAATAACACATTTTTTGTGACACATTTTGTGTCATTTTGTGTACATAATTGACACAAATTGTGTAAATATAACACATTAGTGTGTAGAAAATGAGCAGGAATAACACATGTTTGAGTTAAAAGCAACACAAAATGTGTTGTCCTTAACTAGACACACGGGTGTGTTAAGATCTAACACAGGATGTGTTGTTTTTAACACATCTGTTTTAAGAGTGTAGCACTCTTCCTCTTCTTCACTGAAATCTTCATCTGGCTCACCTCTGCTTGAGGTTGCAACATGCTCTCTTCATCCTTATTGTTAAACTTTGTGGTTGATTACAAACATCAAACTCAAAAACCTAACTTTCACAACTGTTGCTTAGTCATCTTATCTTATAAAAAACAAAGGAAGTATTGCAATTACTTAATTTCATAATCATTCAAGCATTCAAGCATATATGCCCTTAATATAAAAGCAAAAAAAGCAAGCAAATAACATAATTGAAATGGGTAAATAGCAATAACAGTCTCAATATCCAAAACAATGTGTACAGCATCAACCAATACTGAGCCAGTGTTTTAATATAGAACCCGGAAGAGCTGCACTGTTTACTACATCAGCAGCATAGGAGACTGACAGGGAAGAGAAGAAATTCCTGAATAAAGCCGTTATTTTTTTGTTTCGGCGCACAAAAATTTTCTTGTCGCTACATAACATTAAGGTTAAACCATGGGCGTACGGGACACCCCTGCAGCCCCCGCGGTGCGTGAGGGCCCCCACCCTATGATGGGCCCCGTTGCAGATTCACCTATTTACTATGTAGCCTTTGCTTTTTTTAGAACTGAACTCAATTGTCTAAAGATGAAAATAAAGCATCCAAGTGAAGCCCAAAAATGCAAGCAGAAGATCATAGAAAATAGTGCTAAATTATCACAACAGGGGGGAAAACTTACTGCTGTTTCCCTCGCCCGTTTGTAAGGTAGCTAAGACAACAGCAGGCCTTGACGCGCTGTGTCACTGTTAGCGGACATGTGCCGTTAACTGAGACAAATAAATATGTTTGGTCTTTGCTGAGACATTATTATTGTTATTATTATTATTATTATTATATTTTGCACAAACGTATTTACCCCATCGCCAGCTCTGCTAATGGTCAGCTACCGGAATGTCTAAAGTTCTTCTCCAAATGTAGCCTAGCCAATAAGTCTAGAGTTATTTCTTTATTCTTTTACTGTAAATACATGAATTTAGTTTAGGCCTATATCATTTGATGCATCGATCGAAATTACTGAAAATTTGCGGCCGAAACAGCAATTTTTGTTTTTGATCGAAATAGTTTTGGAGGGCAGAAATCATTGACCGAAACAGCGAGTTTTGGAGCTTCTCCTCACGTTTTGACTGTGTTCTAATTCGTGCACATCGTGGATAAACCACAAATATGTCGTTTTTCTTTTTTATTATTATTATTGATAGCCTACATGTATTTTCAAGATCAGTCTTTCAGTCTCTGTTTTTTTTTTCTGCTGATGCGTGAACAAAACTTCACTAAAATTTGTAGCGCACCCATACAATAATAACAATAAACTCTGCTTTAATATGAAACAAAGTCTTTCCCAAGTTTTAAATTCTGTCGAAAACAATTTAAAAGATAATTGCAACTTTTAATCTCACAATTCTGACTCAGAATTGAGAGATATAACGTTCAATTCTGAGGGGGAAAAGACTGACTTTTTTCTCAGAATTACAAGTTTATATCTCACAATAACTTTATGCATGCATTTGCTTTTTTTTTCATGCAATTCTGACGGGGGAAAAGTCAGAATTGAGAGATAAATTTGCAGTTACCTTCTTTATTGTTCAGTGACGGAAAACAATTGCTTCCATAGCGCCTCAGGCTCAGCTCAGACATATAGCGCGGATCAAGCGTGAACTAATCATCTCTTCCTCTTTACTACTATTACAGCAGCAAGTAAACATGAATGAACAGCAGAAAGAATGTTGAAAGATACAGAGCAACTTCCCGAAATGTATCGCGTATCAAACTATTGCGTTTCAAACTTTGCGTAATCGATCAATTTAAGTTTCAATTTCAACTGCGGAAAGACGTAAATAAAACAGCTTGAGAACAATGTCACATAACGCCACATTTACCTCAGAAAAGCCATTCAATGACCATAAACTGGATAGTTAGCTATACCCTAAAATAGCATTTAATATACAGCACTATATATTCATTATATTTTGACTTAACCTGTTGTTGTCTTCGTTAATGTATGTTAAGTATACAGCCATCATTTAAATGTTTATGTTAAAAAAAAAAAAAAAAGGAGCAACACTAAAATTCATTGAACTAATTAAGAAGTTTAATATTAATACAATTATACAAAAACGATTTTCTTCTAAAGGAACCTTGAAGAAACCTTCTGCTATTTTTACAATTAAATTGGAGCAGAGGCATGTTTGGCTGCAAGTTCATAAAAGACTATTCCTACCGGGATTTTAGTCCAACTAAAAAAAACTAGGTTACATAGCCTATATGCCAACATATCAAAATTACATTATATAATGTTATTAATAAGACGCCATTCTTCTTATGATGTAGCAAGTACATCAGGTGTTATGGGAAGTGTTCCTGGTTCCAGCTGACCTAATCTATGCAGCCTAACAATTTACATGATTTGAATTATAGAAGTAGATAATGTGTTGTGTATGCCAGGTTAAAGAGATGCATTTTTTAGTCTAGATTTAAACTGACAGAGTGTGTCTGCTTCCCGAACAATGCTAGAAAGACTGTTCCAAAGTTTAGGTGCTAAAAAGGAAAAAGATATTCTAGATCTTATCAACTGGCCAGAATTTTGAGATCGCAATAGACATGAAGGACTATAATGTGTTAAGAGCTCGCTCAAGTACTGGGGCACTAAACCATTTAGTGCTTTGTAAGTAATTAGCAAGATTTTAAAATTTATACAGTGTTTAATAGGGAGCCAATGCAGTGTTGACAGAACCAGGCTGAAAAGGAGCTGTCTTTCCACGCGATTCTGAAGACCTCTAAACGAGTTTGTCTCCATTTGCGTTCTAGATTACGAGTTTCTGTCTTGATAGCGTGAGTGATACTGTTGTACCATGGTGCAGTATTTTTTTTTTTTTTTTTTTTTGCAGTTTCTAATGTACTAGAGAAAATGGTGCCCATACTGCTAGCCATTTCCTCAAGTTCATTTTTGTGTTTAGGTACAATGAGCAGCTGAGACAGATCAGGCAGGTTATTTGTGAATTTATCTCTAGTTGTCGGGAGAATTGTTCTACCTAGTCGATATCGTGGCGCAATTGGACAAATATCAGCAGTATGCAGTGCGCATGTTACAAGGTAGTGATCAGTGACATCATCACTTTGCGGTAGAATTTCTATATTGGTAGGATTGATTCCATGTGATATAATTAAATCTAGTGTATGATTAAAACGGTGAGTGGGTCCAGTGACGTTTTGTTTGACCCCAAAGGAGTTTAGTAAATCTGTAAATGCAGCCCCTAACGCATCATTTGTATTGTCTACATGAATGTTAAAATCTCCAACAATCAGCGCTTTATCAACGTTGACCAATAGGTCTGAGAGAAATTCTGCGAACTCTTTTAGGAAATCAACACAGGGTCCTGGAGGTCTATAAACGGTGGCCAAAGCAAGAGATAGTAGTGACTTTTGCTTATATCTGAGAGTGTAACATTTAGCTCAAGAACTTCAAATGAATTAAACCTGTAGTTTGTTTTCTGAGTAACGTTTAGAATATCTCTATAGATTGTTGCAACACCACCACCACGGCCAATCAGACGGCATTTGTTTTTATAACAGTAGCCAGGTGGACTAGACTCATTAAATCATTTAATTTAAGCCATGTTTCAGTAAGGCAAATTACATCAAGACTATTATCTGTGATCATTTCATTTATAATAACCACCTTAGGTGTCAGCGATCTAATGTGTAGGAGCCTAGCTTTAGAAATTTTTTTGTTCAGTAATTTTGTGAGTTTCTGGATTGATCATGATCATATTTTTTCTAGATCCTTTATTTTTATTGTTAAACCTCACTATTCGGGGAATAGACACAGTTTCTATAGACTGTATTACACTCACATTTCTATCAATTAAGTGGGCAGAACACAGACTATGAATTGAGGTTTGACATACTAGTCATACGGTGCGAAACGTCTTGGAGATGTTCTCCAATAGAAGATCAGCTCCGATTCTGCTGGGCTGCAGGCCATCAGCACGGAAGAGTCTAGGTCGCTCCCAGAAAAGATTCCAATTATTTATAAAGAGCAGCTTCTGTTCTTTACACCAAGACATTAACCATTCATTTAAAGCAAATAATCTATTGAACCTTTCATGTCCACGTCGGTATGTCGGAAGCGGTCCGGACATGATGATCCTCATCGTGGGCGATGTGGCTCATACCGTCTCGATCAGGCTCCTGAAGTCCTGCTTCAGCACCTCCGTCTGCCACAGTCTGGTGTCATTCACCCCTGCGTGCAGAACAACAGCTCCAATGCTCTCGTCCCCATTCAGGATCGCGGGTACCTGCGCAGCGACATCGAGAACACGAGCACCAGGAAAACAGTGACAGCGCACCTTACCTTTGGCTGAGGTAGCGCGGACATGATGGATGATAGAGACTCCGATGATCACGGCGTTGCGTTCCAGCTCGCAAAGAGGGGAGAAGCTGATCCTCGTCGAGATGTCGAAGACCGGGGGCGGCGGAGGGGGAGAGGTCCTGGTCCGAGGCCTGGCTCGCGTCTTCCGCTTCTGAAGAACCCAAGGTCCCTGGTGTGACGGCGCCGGAGTGAGCGAGGGCTGGGATGAACGCGTTCTGGGTGCTCGGGCCCTGTGCAGAGAAACACACGGCGTAGAGGAAGCAGGAGTGTGAATATCGCGCTGCAAACTTACCGCGGATTGGTGAGCATCAACCATGTTTCCAGTGCTGTTTGCCGCTCCCGTAACTTGGCCTGCTTCTCCAGTAGATCTCGGATCTGCTTCTCCACGGCCTCCAGCTCCAGCTGCACCGCATGCAGCTCAAACGTGTAGAGAGGTAGGTAGAGACAGAACCGATACACTCACCATTAGAATATATGAACAATAATAGCGTGAGTGAGTAGAATACAAACGGTAGTGTGACCATGCCACTATTGCTAACGGGCTAAAGCTAGTGGTGGATGTTCGGGAAGTCAGATAAAAATGGCGATATCAAGACAATCCGAGTGTTTTTTATATAGAATAATGTCGGGGATGTGTTCACCCGCTGTAAAAGGAGAAATAATAGGTTATAAATGTGATTTAGGAATCAACTCGACAGAGCTCTAACTCAAACAGCGCGGAAGCAACAAACAGGAAGTGACGGAAGTGACTTTAGGTGTAACCAGTAAGTATAAAAGGGGCACCTGGAGAACATGTGATCCGCTTTTTGTCTGAAGGGACTGACAGCAGGCAGAATGGAGGCATGGCAACGAGGCGCAGTGTCTAGTTCCCTGTTCTCAGGGAACCAGGGTTACAGTCGTAACCCGAGAAATGGGGAACGAAATACCCACGCCGCTATGCCGAGAGGAGTGCATGCCAAATGGCTGAGAAAAAGGCTTTTAGAAAAAGCCAAGCACTCAACTCCTTCTGGTCACACAAGGCTGTCAGTGACAATACTCCCTACAGCCAAAGCCGAGCTGAAGCCTCAAAGGAGGGAGCCCTCTGAGAAAGAGGGCATGACTCACCAAGGCCGCTCAAGGCATGGAACTAACATCTAGCAGAAGAGGTTAAAGGGAGTCAGGCCAGAAAGCTCGAGCGGAGCTCTGGCCAGTCACTTTCAGGGGGACAAGCGTCAACCCCTGGAGCCACCAGGGAGGCCGACCTAGCCCAAAAGGAGGCCTAGTCTACCAGCAACCTGTCTGTTCATGGAACAGAGTCCCTTACTTTAAAACCCAAGAAGGGCAGCCAAATGAGAGGGACTGCAGAAAGGCAGAAACCACTCCTCACCGGAAAGAGACGGGCATCCCAGGGAGCAGAACTCAGCAAAGTGCTTCCGAATCCTCAGATCGAGGGGAGTAAACTGCTGAACCTTGGATCTACAGAATGCTAAAAAGAACATTCTGAAGGCTGGCTATTCTGCATAGGGCCCAAAGGGGCTACTAGCTTCACCAGAAGCTGGTCTAAGGGGAGTAAACACCAGACTTCTAAATAACCCTAGACCGAACTCAGGGAGCAAGGTCCAAAATGGTAGAAACTACAGCCTAGACAAAAACTGATCTTCCCGGGAGGCTGAAAAGCCTTCTACCAGTGATCAAAGCTCGGGAGTGCAGAACTCCGAAAAAAGAACCATACTAGAGGGGAGTAAACAGACTCAACCGAGACGAGTAAGACCAAGCTAAGCAGACGGCTGGGAGGCTCAGAAGGGAGCTTACAACCAAACACAGACCAGAGAACCAGCATCTAACACACACCAAAGGCAACTGAGGCTCAGCATATCGCATCTACTCTAATATTAAGAGGAACAAGTGCATCTGCATGTCTCATCCATAAAGATGCAACAATGGAGAACAAGCTATTAGGGGTTTTGAGAACCAGAACAAGCTGAATGAACAAGTTGAAATTTAGCTATAGTGTGAGCCCCTTTATTAATATGCCTGCAGGTGAGGAATATATATATATATATATATATATATATATATATTTTTTTTTTTTTTTTTTTAAATGGTCAAATTCACTCAGCATTCCATGATCTAATTCACTATCTCAATTACAATTAAGTACAAACGAACTGTATTCAGTTGTGCTGTTGGCACAGTCCAGTACATTATAGTCAGACTAATTTATATGTTGAAATAATGAAGATTTCTGTGCCACCCCAGACTGGTTGCTGGCCTCTGCCTGGCCACCCCTATGAAAAAATTCTGGCTCTGCCACGGTCTAAAATTAAGGTGAGGTAGATAAAACGTGACTAGAATCATCTACTGAGATGGCTGATACACTTCTGTAACTAAAATAGTGAATTAATTAAAGCAGTTGTAGTGTTTTCAGAGCTGTGAGCTCACTGTTGAGGTTTGGAAACATGTTCCTCAGAACTCAGTTTAACCACATCGAGCAGTGATTATCTCTGAACCCAGTTTAGACTGTTGATTCTGAATCATTCTGATGTCACTTCCTTTTCTTTCTTTAAGTGCTGCATGACATTCAACTCTATCTTGTCAGTTACAGTTTTTCTCAATCGATTTGACACATTTCTCCAAACTCAGATCACTGTTCTCAAAACAGTTAACTCAGTGATCTGAACACTTTGTAATTGTCCTAAACAGATTGTAAGTTTTTTATTTCACACAAATTGCAAATCATTTGAACCATTTTCTCAAAACACTACGTACAAAAATTCTCAGATGTTTTCATAATAGTTCATACATCCAACCACAACTTTAATATATCAGGAAAAACAATCACAGTTATTTTTATTGGCTCTACACAAACCTCAAACATTTATGTACCATTTGTCCAAACACAACAAACAAAACTCTGGATTAGCCAGGCTTCAACATATCGTATTCAACTCTCAGAAAAGAGAGGAAGCCAACAACACTGAAGACATCCAAAGGGAGGTTCAGAAAGCAGAACCTAAACCACCTAGGTGTCTAATTTATGCCACACACCAAAGGGAACTGAGGCTCAGCATATCGCATCTACTCTAATATTAAGAGGAGCAACGTTCACCTAGGCCGAAAAGGAGGAGGCCACAAACTCGCCTTGCAAAAGGGAAGTTGGGAGGGCCTGCTACTCGCATTTATTGCACAATGCAGAGGGCGGGCCCCGGCCGGAGACAACTCTAAACATAGAGGAGGCATACAAGGATCACCAGCCGCAGTATCAGAGCCGGAGAGGCCTTTTCTAGCAGAAAAAGGCCTACTCTAGCCACTGCAATCCAGTAGGCGGAAAGCAACAGCAACACCTGCCTCTGTCAGAAAGACATATTCCTGAATACACCTAGGCCGGAAATAAGGGTGGCCCAATGGTGAGGCCAACACACCTAACATGACTTCAAAGAGGTAAAAAGAACAAAAACCCAACCTAGCGACTCTTATGGCAAGAGGAGGCAGGTATGTTCGAACAGGTAAAACACCTGTGGCCTAACGGGCGGCGGTAAATAGAAAAACGCCTGCACACTACACCGAACCCTAGACAGGGCAGAGGCTAAAAAGAAAGCCAACACGCAGCACAGGGTGATGTAAGAGAACGGCCATACCTGAAGTAGTGGTACATCTGGAGCTCAGCATATCGCCTTAAACTCTCAAAATGAGAGGAAACCACTTCACTTCAACCTAAGGGAAGGTTAGCAAGGAGGCCAAAATTCTTCAAGAACAGCCAACTACTTGAATCCTTAGCTTTGCTGGAATTCAACCAAGAAGGTGACTCCAGAAAATGTGATAACCATAAAAATGGCTTGCTACACCAAACATTTTTTCAAGATCATAAGAGAGTCGGAATTATAAAAAAGGGTGTCACGACCAACCGTCACTTAAAAGGGAGCTCCAGGGCCCTAGTAAAAAGCCCCTAAAAACATAAACCTAACTATATATATATATATATATATGTCCCCAAAAAAGCCTTAAGCAGGGAGCTTTGAGGTCAATGCAAAAGCAACGGCTCTAAATAGAGGCGACTTACAAAAAAATCAACCAGAGATATACAGAGAAAAAAGGCCCACTTATGAATGTAAAAGTGGCCTGCCATACTCATGCAGTCTAAAGGCTGCGCTTCTCTTCGAACCCGGACCGGACTGTCAGAAAAGATCCAGCTTCAGATCGCGGCAGCGGTCTGCTTAGTGGCACGGAGAGCCAGATCTGTGGAGCGGCACAACTCAGCTACCGCCTCAGGCAAAAGACCCTGACCCTGGTCTAAATCCTTCAGCAGATCAGCCTCGGCCATTGACTGCTCTTCATCTTGGCTAGGAGCCAAAAGAGCACTATCTGCTGAACCAGGGGATGCAAGAGAAATAGCATCCTCATCGAGCAGATCACTCTCATGAGCCGCCGAATCGCGAGAGACAGTGACACCCTTCTCAAAGCGTTCGGCGAGCTCCACCTGTGAACCCCGCGACTTAAGCCGCCTCTCTGCCTCAGCACGAGAGGGGCCTGAGCTGCCAGGCACAGATGTCTGTCCTTCCTCTCTCAAGAAGATGGATAGACGAGAGCGGAGCGTCCTCATGAGAAGACGCTCGCAATGCACACAAACTGATCCCTCGAGAACAGAGTGTGCATGCTCTTCGCCCAGACAAAGAACGCACAAGTCGCGTGTTTCCTCCGGTGTTAAATATCTAGGACACGGATCAGCACAACGCTTGAAACGTTTCTCAGCCATGATAAATTGTCTTACCTTGAACAGATCGCTACAGACAAACAGTCCCTGAAGACGAAAAGAGGATGAGATGTTCTCCAGGTGCCCCTTTTATACTTCCTGGTTACACCTGTATTACGTAATAGGCTGTCGCCGGCCAATAGGATTGTCGTGATTTGACAGATTGTTTCAGACACCGGTCACGCGAGGGCGTTTTCCAATTCGCATTCTAGGACGCAATGCGAATTCCCTTTCGAAAAGGAATGGCGTGCTGTATATCACTTCACTATAAATAAAGCGCAAAAGAAACTACAAGCATACAACGTTCTAGTTCTGTCGTCAATTAAGTCATGAAGTAACCAAAAAGGCGATTAAAGCTGCGTTAAAACTGTGCATGCATGTATGTATTTGTTATATATATGTGTCAAATGTCTCTGGACTAAAATATTCTGCTATGTGAGATCACAGTGTAAGGCACAAGCTGATATGTAATTTTTTAATGCATAAATAAATGTGAAAACTGTGCATTTGTACTAGAAGATGCTAATTTTGCATTAATTTATAAAGTACAAACAAAAATGTATCATATTTAAATGCATAAAATAATTAATTTTACATTCTGGCATTTATGAGCTGTTGACTTCTGCTTCTGCACCTTGCAAATGGGAATTCAAAAAACAAAACAAAAAACAAAACAATTTTTTTTCCCTTTGTACTGAGTTTAATTTAGGTATGATAGAACTGTTGCAATTATTTATTTTGACAATATAGAAAGTTAAACATTTAGGCCTGGTTTCACAGCCAGGGCTTAGCCTAAACCAGGATTAGGCCTAGTTCAATTAGTGTATTTTTTATAAACGTACCCTAGAAAAAAACATTACTGGTGTGCATCTTGAGACAAAACAATGGCACTGACATATTTTAAGATATGCCAGTACAAGTTGCTTTCAGTTAAAACAGCTCAAACACGCATTTTATTCTGAGACTAGCATAAGCCTTGTCTGTGAAACCGGGGATAGTGTTTACTTTTTCGGTTCGTTTTTGAAACAGACAAACTCAGAATTGTTGAAGAGTTGATTGATTATACATAAAATTACGTAATCTCAATTACAATTAAGTACAAACGAACTGTATTCAGTTGTGTTGTTGGCACAGTCCAGTACATTATAGTCAGACTAATTTATATGTTGAAATAATGAAGATTTCTGTGCCACCCCAGACTGGTTGCTGGCCCCTGCCTGGCCACCCCTATGAAAAAATCCTGGCTCTGCCACGGTCTAAAATTCCTTAAAATGACTATATGATTCCCTAAAATACACTTCCATAACTAAAACAGTGAATTAATTAAAGCAGTTGTAGTGTTTTCACAGCTGTGAGTTCACTGTTGAGGTTTGGAAACATGTTCCTCAGAGCTCAGTTTAACCACATCGATCAGTGATCATCTCTGAACCCAGTTTAGACTGTTGAATCATTCTGATGCCACTTCCTTTTCTTGCTTTAAGTGCTGCATGACATTCAGTTTTCAGTTCACATCTTTTCAGTTACAGTTTTTCTCAATCGATTTGACACATTTCTCCAAACTCAGATCATTGTTCTCAAAACAGTTAACTCCATGATCTGAACACTTTGTAATTGTCCTAAACAGATTGTAAGTTTTTTATTTCACACAAATTGCAAATCATTTGAACCATTTTCTCAAAACACTACTTACAAAAACTCTCAGATGTTTTCATAATAGTTCATACATCCTGTCACGAATGTGGCTCCCACGCCTCCTCCTCCACACCACCGGAGGGAGCCGTCACCTGAGTATTGACTGTTTCCCATTCGGACTACATTACCCATAGGCCCTCATTCCTGGGACTGATTGCACACACACCTGCACCCCATCACACTCACCCTATTTAAGCCACACTCACACGCACTCACATTGTGAAGTCTTGATTTGCCCTGGTGATCATTTCTGAGCGTTTTCTTGTGGACTGTTACCCTGTTACCGTTGGACTGTTTATTACCCTGTGATTCTCTGCTGCCTGCCCTGATCTCTGCCTGTGTCCTGGACTGTGTTTGTTTGCCGCCTGCCCTGATCCTTGCCTGTGACTCGATCCTGTTTGTCTGCCGCCTGCCTCGACCATTGCCTGTCCCTGTTTATGCTTCTGCCTTTGCCCTGTTACTGTTGGTGACTATATCAATAAAGCTGCAAATGGATCCCCACTCTGTTGACCCATCATTACACATCCAACCACAACTTTAATATATCAGGAAAAACAATCAGTTATTTTTATTGGCTTTACACAAATCTCAAACATTTATGTACTATTTGTTCAAACAGAACAAACAAAACTCTGGATTATCAGTTGCACATGTTGTGTTTTCAATTAGCCCCAAACTGATATCTGCTTGATTAATAATACACGCAACACAGGAAATGCAGCTTTCCTAAATGTTTACGCCTTTATCACAATTGCATTAAAGGGAAAGAATACATAGAGCAAGAGAAGGGGAAAATAAAGAGGTGCAAGTGTAAAGGTGGTGGTGTGGGTAGAGGAAGGGATGTAATGAGAAGGAAAGGAAGAGTGGAACATATAGAAGGAGATCATATTGTCATGATCACCTGCTGGAGTGCCCTTGACTGCCACCAGAGGGAACTCTACCCTGGACATTAATCACTCTTAGGACTCCAATTCCCATAACCCTTTGTTCTAGACTCATCTTGTCATTGCACCCAGCTGTTTTCTATTATGTTGTTAGTGTCTGTCTATTTATACCCAGCTTGTTTCTATCTGTGTTATCGAGTTTTTGTTGATTGGTACCCTGCACATCTGAGCACTTTGGCTTCTTGTTTCTCTGTTTGGTTTTTGTTGTCTTGTTTCTTTGTTTGGTTTTTGTTGTCTTGTTTCTTGTTTGGACTGATTTGTATGGATTTTGACCCTTGCCTGGCTGTAACGATTTTGGATTTCCCTTAAATAAACTGCACTTGGATCTTTACCTGCAAGTCTCAGAGCACTGTGACAAAAAACTCAATCACGCTAGATCCAGCAGTATGGTTAGTCCGCTCCAGAGCCCTCTCCAGCCCGTGAGTCCACGCCTAAGCCCTCAGCCGAGATGGCTGCCACGACCGAACCCTCAGCCGAGATAGCTGCCACTACCGAACCCTTAGAGACTGCAGTGCTGGCCATTATGGCCACAGCCATTTGGTGTGTGTGGGCTGTGCACACATCAGTTCCAGCCCGCTACAGAGCCAGCTACAGTCCCTGAGTTCCCTGTCTGCCCTGATACGACTACAAAGGTCATCCCTGAGTTCTTGGTCTGCCCTGATACGGCCATGGAGGTCGTCCCTAAGTGCTTTGTCTACCCTGATATGACCACAGCTTCTCGGCTGATCGATTGCTCCAGCGTGCTCCTCTCTGCCTCGCTGCTAAATAGTTTGCGTCTGTAGCTCCGAAGAGCTTTGTTTTGAATCCATTTATTATAATTACTTGTCTATTTCATCATCACCATACATCTGATATTGCCTATCACATTAATCTGACATCACTAGCGTTTAATCTGTTCATCCAAATTGCTATCACAGCGCGTTAGCATTATGCTAGCTTGTTAGCTTGTCATCTGGGCCACGTACCGTCCTTTTCTCTTGCACGCTCCTTTTTCTACGACTCAAGTCCATCAAACAACTTTGGTAAGTTGGATCAGTCTACAAACACGGTGAGTCATGTCATCCTCTCCTTTTGTTGTTACTTGCACTGTCTGTCACATGCATAGTATAGCTCTCTCTGTTAGCGGTGAGATTTACATATGATGTGATAAATGCAGGGAGATAGTCAGGCTGAAAGAGAGAATCTCAGAATTAGAGACACGCATCCAAACTTTAATTGAGGATAGCAAGAATGCAAGGGCTTTAGATACTGTTTTGGATGCGACTAGCTTAGTGAACTCTCTACATTGTTCGGTTCCGGCTGTAGAGCCCATGCAGCAGGGCATGTAGGTGAAGGTGAGGTGGCCTAGTCGTGGAAAACACCACTCTTCCGTTCCGATTAGAACATCAAACAGGTTCTCCCCACTCAGTGATGCACCCACTAGGAATCCTGTTGAAAATGCCCTAGTTATTGGTGATTCTATTACATGAAACATGAAAATAGAGACACCAGCCACCATAGTCACATGTTTGCTGGGAGCCAGAGCACCTGACATCAAAGCAAATTTAAAAGTGCTGGCTAATGCTAATCGTAAATTCTCTAAGATTATTATTCACGTTGGCACAAATGATGTTCGACTTCGCCAGTCGGAGATCACTAAAATTAACATTATAGAGGTGTGTGAACTTGCAAGTACAATGTCAGAAACAGTAATTTGCTCTGGTCCCCTTCCTGTTCGTCGGAGTGATGAGATGGTTAGCAGATTATCATCACTCAATGGCTGGCTGTCTAAGTGGTGTCCGCAGATTAATATAGTTTTCATAGACAATTGGAAACGTTTTTGGGGCAGACCTGACCTGTTGAAAAGAGATGATATTCATCCCTCCTGGGATGGTGCTGCTCTTCCCAACATATAGAAACTCTTTCACCTAGATATTATTACAAAGAGACTGTGTCTGTACCCTGAATTAGTAAATACAAAAAACTTCCAAACCCATTTAAGGGTAAAAATTTAATTGATTTTCAACAAATTAAAAACAGAGATAATACTGATAAATGATAAAGCTTGGGTTGCTGAATATTAGATCCCTTTCTTCTTGATTTGCAGCAAGAGCAGCAAATCATCATATTAGAATGATTTCTGAAGGATCATGTGACACTGAAGACTGGAGTAATGATGCTGAAAATTCAGCTTTGATCACAGGAATAAATTACTTTATAAAATGTATTCAAACAAAAAACAGTTATTTTAAATTGTAATAATATTTCACAATATTACTGTTTTTACTGTATTTTTAATTCAATAAATGCAGCCTTGGTGAGCAGACGAAACTTCTTTTAAAAACATTAAAAATCTTACCGTGTCCAAACTTTTGACTGGTAGTGTCTTTTTGGCATAAATCCTGATAGAGTCTCATCGATAACTGAACTTAGAACACACTTGAGTCTTTTGGCCAAAGCCCAAGCTAAAATTTTATAATCATTATTAAGGTGACAAATAGGTCGCCATTTATCTATCAGAGTAACATCTTTTTTAGGTTTAGGTATCAGAATTAAAAGCCCTTGTGTTAAACTAGAAGGCAAAGTTTCTGACTGAATACTCTCCAAAAACATTTCTAGCAGGAATGGTGCCAATTCTTTAGCAAAGCTTTTGTAGAACTCGGCCGTTAGGCCATCGGTTCCAGGAGATTTGTTATTTTTAAGGCCCTCAATCCCCTCAATTACTTCAGTGATAGTTTTATCGCATGCAAGCTGCTCGTCTTTAGATATTGATTTAACCTCCTTTAATGATTGAAAGAAAAGAAGGGCTGAATCCTTACAGTGATTAGATTTATGAAGTTCTGAATAGAAATTACTACAAAAACAGGCTATTTCCTTAGAATTATCTGTCAAAATGCCATTAATTTGCAGCAAACTAATGGTAAGATTCCTAGAGTTGTGTTTTTCCATTCTAAAAAAATAAGCAGAGCTCTGTTCTCCTTGTTCTAGCCATTTCCTCCTTGAGCGGACATAGGAACCTTCAGCCTTGTATTTATAAATACTGTCTAATTTAATTTGGAGCTCTGCAAGTTCTGTCAGGTCAGTTTTTGATAAGCCATCCTGAGTTTTGAAGTGTTAAGATCTTTCATAATGACCTTCTCCTCTTCATACCTTCTGTTTTGCCAAATTGTTACTAAAATGCCTAATGCACATTCCTACTTCATATTTTAGCAACTCCCAATTTAAGCCAAATTTTTTGTCAGAAGATGCTTTCACCCAGTAGTATCAAATCAGAAAGGAAATTCTTAAGTAGAGAGGAATTCATTTTCCAATAAGAGGCTCTAGAACCTATATTTGAGTGACCTGCAGATAGAGGTGTAGAAAGGAGAATAGTGTGGTGATCCGTTAAGGGAGAGGGAAGAATACTAACTGAAACATTATAATGATGTTTAAAGGAGTGTGGTACAAGCCAATAATCTAGACGAGAAAGCCATTCTTGTTACCCCATGTGTAAGATTTAGCGTTTGGGAACTTCTCCCTCCAAATATCAATTAAATCAAATTAGAAGTAGACTGCCTAGGAGGAAATCTATCAAGACTGTTATCAGGAGTGATATTAAAATCTCCACCAATACAAATTACAGCATCAGGAAATGTATTAAGCCATAACAAAATTTTCTCCTATCTCTTCAAATAACAGGTCATTTTCCCGAGAGGTATTATGTTTATTAATAACACAAAGATATTATTAATACAAATTACCAATAACAGATAATGCCCCTTAGGATCTATATAACTCTGTGACACTGAACCTGCAAAATGGTTTCATTATCATAACACCAGCAGAATGCTCTGACCCATGAGACATCCAAACCTTGTTGCCCCATTGTTTTTTCCAAAAAGTAATGTCATTGGAAACAGAGTGAGACTCCTGGAAAAAGCAAAAGTCAGTTTTGAAAGACTTAGCAAAACAACGCTTTACGCTTTACATTATCACGCAACCCCCTGGCATTGAGAGAAACAATCGAAACAGACATTCAAAAGAATAAAAGATAATAGAACAAAAAAAGAACAGTAGTAGAACTCTTAAGGGATAAAAGTGCATCGGTAGCTGACTAACAGTCAAGCGAATCCAATCTTCGGCATTAACTCAGTCAATCAAATTAGTGATATTTTAAAATGAAAGAATACACCCACTAAAACCAAACAGTTTTACCATGCTTAAGGTGGATGAATTTCAGATCCATCAACAAAGGCACGACCTCCCACGAAGTTATGCAGCCTCCTTCCCACACGATGAACTATGTCGATTTTGTTTGCAAGGCTGCTTCCTCCCTCTGGGAACGTGGATTCACAGATACGGATGGACTCCGCTCTTACATCCTCTCTTTCCTTCTCAGTTAAACGTAGATTCCAACGACGGGAATATCTTTCCAAGTCAGTGAGACGTTGTTCACAGAATACCATCTTCAGCGTTCAATCTTGTCTCAACATGACTGACTTTGCCTTAAATGTTGTTTAATTCAGCACATACGAAGTCCACTGTTTTTTTAATCCTTCGATTTTTAAGGCATTTTCACTCACCATTTTCTCTATGGTGTCAGAGCGAGTGTTGGAGATTGGAGAGCGTTGAGACAACAGAGGAGCTACCATCATCTGCCTTGCCCTTTTGGATGGAGGTTTAGCTGGGCTATCTGGAAGCGGGGTTTTGGCCCCAGCCAGAGTTTCTTCCACAGATCCATAGTTGTGAAAGTCCATCTTGACAGATTGCCACGAAACACGCGACATCTCTTTCCTTTTTGTCAGCAGTCGACTTCATATTTCAAATCTCAACGAAGGCAGAAAGATAGATGTGGGTGATTTTGTGCTAAAGTAATTTGAAGGAATGATATTTATGCCGTTATAAAAGATTGTCAGCAGAGCTCGGTGAAAGTTAAGTTAGCAGGACGCCATCTTGGACTCCCCAACCCACTGGGTGTCTGACTCTAGGCGTCATCACCCTAGCGTCTGACGTCGACGGTTCCAGACTTGATGACGATGATGCTGTGGGGATCACATAAGTAGCTTTAGCTTTGAGTTTTTATTTCTGGAAAATAGTTTAAATATTTCGGCATAATGCGAATAACGTTAGGTGAAAATAACTTACAACTCTCCAGCTGATCTGCCACATCCCGTAGCAAACTAAACAACGAATTACTACTTGTCGCTATTTTCTTTGAAAACTCTCATCTCTATCGCTTAGCTGGCCTGACGATTCTACGCGTGAGCTCTTAACCAATGATGCACTGAAGCTACAGAAGGACCGCCTTCCTCATTTCCATGTTACACACGGAAAAGTAAAAATTAATGAATCAATAAATAAATCTAAAAATAAATACATGTGGGAATAAATAAATCTAAAAATAAATGAATGCATACATACATAAATAAATCTAAAAATAAATGTAAAAATAATATATAAATATAAAAATAAATAAAAAATAATTAACTAAAAATAAAAGTTAAAAAAATGTTTAAAAATATAAAAATGTATAAACGCAAATAATAAATTAATAAATAAAATAATAAATTAAGGGGGAAAAATAAAAATGGTGGATCAGTTCACTAACTTTTTATTTTTTTTTTTTACGATTTTGAAATTGATTTTTAATTCCAGAATCTATATTAATTAATATTAAATTGCTTCATTTTAGTCCTTGCTTATGGTCGAGAAATCTGCAGCTCCTGCTGCCAAAGAGGAGATGCCCAAGGAGTCAGAGGAGTCTGATGAGGACATGGGCTTCGGCCTGTTTGATTAAACCACTGAATGAACATCAGTGTCAGTTTAAACAACAGTTGTGACTCTTGTGTGTTTGGATTGGTGTGCGCACATGTTTTGTGTGTAGAAATTGTAAATCTTGCTGTTGATTAATTCCTTTAAGTAAACTTTTAGTCTTCAAATGCACAGGTAGCTTTATCAATAGGTCATTTTCACCAAAAAAACATGTCATTGCAAATAACTAAAATAAACTTAATTCTTCATAGTGAAAACATTTCAGGATCTGTTTTACCTGGTTCAGATAGAAGTCAAACAATGCAATCCCTGGATGCTTACTGTAAATGTAATGCATGAATTAAACCAATGTTCTCCTAAATATTTGTTGCTATAGGGCAGAATAACATTTCTATGCTTGATACTTTAATGCTTGTAGTTTCTAAAGTATTACTTCAAACATACATAAAATACAGGTCTAAATATATTTTAATTTAATATAAAATTTTCAAACGTTTGATTACAGTTTTGATAACCTACTAGTAATAAACATTTGTTACATATTTGTCAGCTCATGGATAAATGAAACACAAATCAGATTTGTGCAACAGTACTGTACAGTATTTAAATTTCCAGGGTTAGGGATAGGGATATTGCAGGGTCTCATGCATTTGACCTAACTGACGTTTGCAGTTATATGCAAACATTACAACCATGTTCATTCTTTTATAAAGTCCTCCTGAAGTCAGTAAAATCACCAAAATAACATATTTAAAGTTTTTTTTCATGTGAAAAAACATTTCTTCATGCCTTGAAATAGCTTGAAACTAACTCTACACCCTTGATCCACTCTGTCAACTTACTGAGGTAAACGCTGCACAATGGAATCGCTCTTTACAACGTCGGACACATAACGGTAATTCATATGATTAGCCTTTTGCTTGACTATGTTAACAAACAGCTAATAATTTGTTGCTAATGTTATACAAACCATGTTCCTGTTCGTCATGTCAGAGTCAGACAGCTGTCTTCTAACAACCAGTATCTTTACAAACGCTTTAACAACTCTGAACGTCAGTTGAGAAAGGCATATAGTTCAACATAACATCATAATATACATCATACACTGCCATATTGCTAATTCTACCCGATTTTTCATATCAACAGAAAAATATACCTGGATAACATGGCTTCTCTCGAGACTCCCTTGCTAGTTCGCTGTTTATGATATGCTAAAGCCCGCCGGCACATCAACGTGATTGGTTACAAGGTAGTTTGTGATATCACACACCAGCGATTTCAAACCGCGTTTTTTAATCTTTTTTTTACTGCAGTTTTAAGGAGAAAATACTCAGCAATGGTGTTGACTGATTAATTTGCACATGGTTTGTCTTAAAGCATATTAAAAACACCACATATAAAACAACATTAAAAACTTTGATTTTTTTCACAAATGGGCTGGTTTATACTGATTCTAAGGAATCAAATAGACGCAATTTTGAAAATATGATTTCTAAACTAAAATCAAATTGATGCAACTAGTTAATAAACCATGCCATTCATTCATTTTTTTGTGTATTTAACTCTGCTAAGGGCATGGAAGAAATTTCTGGGTAATTAAATTATTACACTGCTTATAAGGAAACCAAATTCTAACCCTTGTGGAATTAATAAGAACCCATTTTAAATACTGTATGTCCAAAATACTAGGGGGAAAGTAAAAATGATGAAACTCTGGATTGACCAGTCAGCATTCAGGACCAAAACTCTGTTTTATTAGAATCAGCATGCATGAAGAAACATTAAAACATGCAGAAACATATTAAACAGAATTAAAATGTAAACTTCTGATAATCTAAAATGTCATTTTGCGGAAAAAAAAAAATAATGCTGACAGAAAAAGAAGTTAAATACTGTTGTAAAATGACTGAAATGCAGTGTTACTTTGGCATTAAAAGTCTTCTGTTATCAGTTAAAAAAGGTGTCATTTAAGCGGCCCCTTACAATTTTTAAAACAGAAGTGATTCAATCAAAAACCTACTTTAACTTGATAATAACTTTTTCCTAGAGCTGCTGTAAAGCCAAAACAATCTCTGTCCATTAATTTTCCTATTATCACTGTGAAGCTGCTTTAAAACAATCTGTATTGTGAAAAGCGCAATATAAATGAAGATGACTTGAAAGTAATGCATTACAATATTGCATTACCCCCATAAAAAGTAACTAATTGCATTACTTAGTTACCTTTTAAGGAAAGTAATGTTATGTTACACACAACGCCTCTGCACTTACAATTCCTCTCAACATGGCGACAGGAGAGGCGTCAGTCAATAAATGGGAAAACAAAGTAACTTGTGCTACTTATTTGAAAAAGTAACTCAAATATTACATTGCACATTTAAAAGTAATGCGTTACTTGAAAAAAGTAATCTGATTACGTAACTCAAGTTTCTTGTAATGCGTTACCCACAACACTGCTGATATGCAGATTAGTTTAGTCTATATTCAGATTTTAGTCAGTGTTAAATGTATTCACGTTAGTGTCTGGATCCTTTTTGCCCAACGGCTGCATGGATCTGCTCCAGCAGACTGTCTTTGTTGTTTGTGATGTTTTTTCCAGCGACCTCCATGAGATCAGTGATCATCTCAGCGCTGTAAGGACCTTGAAAAGTTGTATATTTGTTCCTCCAGTCCTCAATTTTACCTGAAGAATTATTTACACACTTAAATCAGAACACAGTTGATAGTTCAGTTTTATTCAGGACATTGTAAGACTTTAACTTGCCTCCACAGTTGACCTCATTAAAGAGAGGGATGTGGATCACGGTTGGAGTGTTTTGGCCTGTGAACAGATAGAAGTCCATCGGTTTCTCTGAGTGTCCACTGGGAATGTTGACCTCAGGGAAAGGGATCTTTAGTTCCTTGCACATCTTGGCAGCTTCCCTCACCGTCTGCAGTGGAAAAGCATCACAATTGCTCTTATTTTTTTAACCACTAACATTTTCTTATGAGTGAAACTGTAGAGAAATAAATATGTGTATAATACCATGAAAGGATCACCCTCACTGAAATCCAGGGAAATGATGAGGTCGATGTCTCTCTCTTTTCTCAGCACTGAGAAGTAGGGTGAGTTGAGCAACAGCCCAGCGTCTTCAAAGTCTCTCGTCTCAGTTTTCAGAAGAGTGGAGGGCACTACTTCGCCTGAGGGATCACAGCATTATTATATTATTCACATGGAATTTCAAGTCAGCAGGTCTCTTCTTACCTGTCATGTTGTGGAGGAAGTTATGATTCCTGCCCCAGGTCCACTGATTCATGCAATTAATAATGCTAATCCAAGCATCTGTAAAACAAATACACTCTTATTAATCAATTTTTTCAGTTCTTAGGCTCAGTAAATAGTTCTTAAAGCTACACTATAGATGTGACTTTTGGCCCTCTAGCGGTTGAAGCATAAAACTACAAGTTACTTGTGGAGGAACTTTGTTTTGATCATTACATGAGTTGTGCTTCGGCTGCTGCGCGGATGCCAACTTGATGGCAAGAAGCTCATGGTTCCCGATGTCATAACTTTGCTCCACCGGGGATAGCTTTTTGGAGTAGAAGGCACGTGGATGGAGTCGTGATGGATCACCCTGCCGCTGTGACAACACTGCTCCAACCCCGGTGGATGAGGTGTCGACTTCTACGACAAACGGGAGTTCAGGGTTCGGATGAACCAGGATCGGAGCGGTGAGGAAGGCTTCTTGGAGCTGGTGAAAGTCTTCTCGGGCAGATGGAGTCCAGGACAGAGACTTGGGCCGGCCTTTGAGGAACAAGGTGAGGGGTGCACTAAGAAGACTGTAGTTATGGATGAAGCGAAGATAGAAGTTTGCAAACCCCAGGAAGCGTTGTAACTCCTTCACGGTCGTGGGTAATGGCCAGTTGCGGGATAGTTTCCACCTTCCTCTGGTCCATCTGAATGCCATGTTGGTCGATGACGTAGCCCAGGAAATGCACGGAGGTGGTATGGAACTTGAACTTCTCTAGCTTGAGGTATAGGTGGTGTTGACGTAGCTTCTCAAGGACCTGGGAGATATGTTGGCGATGTTCGGCCAGGTTCCAGGAGTAAATGAGGATGTCGTCGATGTAGACCACTACAAACCGGTGGAGGAACTCCCGGAACACCTCATTCATGTAGTTCTGAAACACAGAGGGAGAGTTGGACAGGCTATACGGCATAACCCGGTACTCATAGTGTCCAGATGGTGTGATAAAGGCAGTTTTCCACTCATCCCCCCGGCGGATACGAATGAGGTTATACGCACTCCGCAGGTCCAGCTTGGAGAAGATGCAAGATCCCCGTAGCTGCTCCAAAGCCGCCGGGACCAGAGGAAGGGGATAACTGTACTTTACCGTCTGGGAGTTTAGGTGACGGTAATCGATGCACGGCCTCAAGCCTCCATCCTTCTTGGCCACGAAGAAGAAGCTTGAAGCAGCAGGGGATGTCGATGGTCGGATGATGCGTTGCTTTAGTGCCTCTTGGACTTACTCCTTCATGGCCTTCTGCTCCGGGATGGACAATGGGTAAACTCTACCCTTGGGTAGAGTAGCCCCAGGCAGCAAGGTCGATAGCGCAGTCCCATGGCCGGTGAGGTGGTAGTTGTGTTGCCAACCGCTTGCTGAACACACCCTAGAATGCCCTGTATTCAGGAGGAATTTCTACTTTGAGGTCAGTTTCAGGAATTTCAACAGAGGTTGAGAGGATAGGAAGAACATTGGAGATTCGAGGAAGACTTTCTGATAGGGGATAAACAGTTCTTGAAACATTCGTAATTTCCATTTGAGGATCTCACCCGTGTTCCATTGAATGTCAGGCTGGTGTTGTGTAAGCCAGGGGCGTCCCAGGATGATGTCCGCGGTGGACCCTTCCAGCACCATGAATGTGATCTCCTCCTCGTGAAGACAGCAGATGCGGAGCGTCAGTGTGGGGGAGAAGTGCTGAATGTGACCACGGCCCAGCGGTTTTCCCTGGATAGTTTGAATGCGGAGATCTTGTTGGCAATGTTTGCGACGCACATTCAGTTTCTGGAGAATCTGGTTGCTGATTAAGGATATGTACATTGGTTCTGGTGAGTGGTGCAATGCGAGCGGGCAATTGGATTGTACTCACCGCTGGGCGTGGTGGTCGGATGGGACAGGCAGCGATGACATGGTCCTCTCCCCCACAATACAGACAGAGATGTTGCTGAATTCTTCTCTGACGCTCCGCACGAGTCAGGCGATAGGAATCGACCTGCATAGATTCGGGTGCTGGAAGGGCGACAGATGGTATGGCGGGCAGAGGATTGGCAGTGGGTGTATGGAGAGTACATGCTGAATAGCGCTGGGCAACTCAGATGGTTTTTTGGATGAGGTTTTCTAGCCCCATAGTATCATTGTACACGACCATTAAGTGCTTGACATGTAGATTTAATCCCTGGCCAAAGGCTGTTATCAGGGCCATTTCGTTCCAGCCACTAGCGGTACGAAATCAGAGAGCATACATACTCACAGATTCATCACCTTATCGTAAATTGAAGATTTGGTCATGTACGGAGAGATCGGCGGTACTTTGTCCAAATACTTCCTGGCAGTGATTGAAGAAGGTGGCTATGGTGGCTGTCACAGGGGCATTGGATTCCCAGTGGGGTTGAGCCCATTGTAGCGCTCGTCCGGAGAGCAGGGAGATGACGAACGCCACCCAGGCGCGTTCGGATGAAAAGAGTTAAAACTGGGCTTCCAGATATAGCGAGCACTGAAGGAGAAACCCACTGCAATCCTCCGCCGCGCCGGAGAATGTCGCTGGTCGGGCCATGGGACTGACAGAGGCAGCTGACGAAGAAGCAGCGGGTGCTGGGTGAAGGAGTGCTTGGCAGACAGCGTGCACAAGGTCAGCTGGGACTGTGGGTGTAGTGCTAGGAGATGGCGGTTGTAGTGAATATCGTACTGCGTCGACCAAGATGGCAAACGGGTCCGCAGTACGATCCCCGCCTGTGTCCGAGGTGCTCTGCATGAGGTCTGGTCTTCTGTCAGGACACAGACCGAGGCAGAGAGGTGAGTGAACACAGATGTATATTTATTGGACAAAGGCACGAACACAGGCAAATGATGGAGGCAGGTGAGTAATGGATAAAGCACTTTCTGAACAGTCACTTAGCTGAATGATAACAGAGTTTGTCTTTGCAGGAGGAATCGACTAGGAACGGAGAACAGGAGAACAGGAGACGGATGACGACAGCAGTGGAGAAACGAGAACTTAGGTGAGTAGCGGGTAAGGTGTCCAGGTACGTGAGACGAGACCAGACAGTGAAGTGAAGGGAGTGAGAGTCTTTATGGAGTCCTTTATGAAGCGGTGCAGGTGCAGGTGATCAGTACTCGGGAGACTGTGAGCGAGTGGGTGGAGCGTGGTGATCCGGTGACGGTGCGTGGGTGTTGGTGGGTGTTGGCTGTGACACCGTGACAATTGTTATAAGTTTACGGTGGTGATTTGGGGTAAGGCAAAAACACGGTTTGACAGTTGGATTTGCAATATACTCACTTGTTATTTAAATTTTGTTAATTTTGACATTGTGCAGCTTTGAGTACTCATCAAAAACAATGTTGGCTGCGTAGACTTATTCTTGACTACATGTTTCATTGCAGGGTCAGACAAGTATTTTTTTTAATAGAATTAATCAACTGGTTTTCAAAAGAACTAGAGAATAAAAAGTTATTTCAATCTTAAAGCACATCTCAGTTGCGGCTACTAAAATATTAAATGAACAGGGGCTTACGTATCTGGCTATAAAATCAAAAGTGAATTACAATATCATATTAGACACACTGATGGACTGGCCACTCAAAAAACAAATTAGGCCTAAATGTAATTGAATTGCATATAAAATTTCCATCCATTTGAATTACACAGTTTTAACACAAACTAATAAACTTAATGTGATGCATATTTGTCAGTCGTACATAAATGAATCAATTCAGATTTCTATAATAGTGCTAAAGTGTTTTTTGAAAATCACAATAACCAGGTTTATATATTGATAAATCTCATACATTTTAACTAATTGAATATCGCTTGTTCCACAGCTAGCCATGTTTTAACCATGTTCATAGTTAAGATGTATATCAGCATCCCCATGATATAGAAAAGTGGTGTGGAGAATGGATGGATGGATAGTAGAAACTGTTCAACATACCAAATGGCCAGCAATGCATCCAACCACTCAAACTGTTGCATTCATCCCTGGTGTAACTCTTCATATTCACTTTATCTGCTTTTTTATGAGCAGCTCCACATGGGCCTGTAAAAAGAAAGGACATGTACATTAGTGGGTTCTTCTTATTTAGTTTGTATATCTTTTTTTATTTATTTATTTATTTTTTTTATGGATTTTTAGGGGCCAAGCACTGAAGGTTAGAGGACAGTCTGAACTGTGTCCATAGCAAATTTGGAGTCTCTAACTCAATCCCTCTAGCGCCACCAGCTGTCCAAAGTTGCACTCATGTTTATGTTAATAACTTTTGAACAAAATTCTT
The DNA here is from genome assembly GCA_037950665.1 of Hypophthalmichthys nobilis. NCBI lineage: Eukaryota > Metazoa > Chordata > Actinopteri > Cypriniformes > Xenocyprididae > Hypophthalmichthys > Hypophthalmichthys nobilis. Next base: position 1,647,487 of record CM075468.1, on the reverse strand, counting down.
TTGTCCTCTGATTCCTTGGCTCAAGACGAATTGACTGCACCCTATGCCGTCATTTTCTGTCATAAAAAATGAAAAAAACCCTACTTTTTCGAACTCCTCCTAGGCCGTAACTCCGATTTTCATGAAAATTGAACCAGATCATCTTCAGACCATGCCGACAAAAAGTTATGGAATTCAAGTTGATTTCTCAAACGAGAAAAACATGCGAACAAATTTTACGTAGCGCTTGCGAAAATAGACATAATGCTGTATCTCTGCAACGCTTTATCGTATTCAGACCAAAATTGGTACATGTCATCACAAGCATGACCTGAGGCAACATGCAGCGTTTCGGCGCAGCAACACCTACTGGTCCGGAGATACGAAAAATGGCTATTTTTGCTTATAACTTATGATGGGTTTGTCCAAAAATCACTGTAATGCAATGGCTGGACATTTGGGACAAGCAGCAACACTTAATCATCTAATGACCCGATTTTTCTGGCCAGGAATTCATGAGAATGTGCGCAGGTGGTGCGCGTCTTGTCGTGAATTTCAGCTGGTAAACCCGCCGGCCACCCCAAAAGCACCATTGTGCCCTCTCCCTCTTATGCAGGTCCCCTTCGAAAGAATTGGCAAGGACCTCATCGGGCCATTAGAACGATCTGCTTGTGGGCATCGCTTTGCATTAGTCATAGTGGATTATGCAACGCGATACCCAGAGGCAGTGGCGCTCCACAGCATTTCCGTTTCATTTAATCTCCTGGGTGGGAATCCCAAAAGAGATTCTCACCGATCAAGGCATGGCATTTATGTCACGGACCCTCTGCAAACTTTGCGAATTTGTTATGATTTAATCGCACTTTAAAAACCATGATTTGAAAGTTTGTTCACAAAGACGCCAAAAATTGGGACAGATGGCTGGAACCCCTCTTATTTGCCGTGCGTGAGGTCCCCTAAGCGTCCACGGGGTTTTCCCCCTTTGAGCTTCTCTACGGACGTCAGCCCCGCGGGGTGTTGGATGTTCTAAGAGAAACTTGGGAGGACGGGCCTTCGGACAGTAAAAATGAAATTCAGTATGTACTGGACCTGAGAACAAAACTCCACACTTTGGGGCGGCTCTCTATGGAGAATTTGTTACAGGCTCAGGACAGACAAAGCTGGCTATATAACAGGGGAACCAGATTATGTGAATTTGCACTAGGAGAGAAAGTACTTGTATTGCTCCCAACTTCTAGTTCCAAATTACTCGCCAAGTGGCAAGGGCCCTTTGAGGTCACACGACGAGTTGGAGATCTCAATTATGAGGTAGTGCGATCAGACAGGAGCGGGGCACATCAAATTTACCATCTCAATCTCCTTAAAAAGTGGAGTGAGACGGAGTCAGTGATACTGGCGATGGCGGTGAGTGGAGAGGAAGAACTCGGGCCAGAAGTGAACACTAAAAATCAATCACTCGCTCTGGCCCCAGGAGGAGATCACCTCTCGCTCTCACAGCTCACTGATGTGGCCAAGTTGCAAGCTGAATTTGCAGATGTGTTCTTGCCCCTGCCTGGTCGCACAAACCTCATTCAGCACCATACTGAGAACGAGCTAGGCGTGGTAGTGCGCAGCCGGCCGTATCATTTGCCTGAACACAAAAAAAGGTAGTTCAGACTGAATTAGAGGAGATGCTAGATATGGGAGTAATAGAGGAATCCAACAGTGATTGGGCGAGCCTAAAACGGATGGCTCTGTTCGGTTCTGTGTGGATTATCACAAAGTGAATGCTGTGTCGAAATTCGATGGTTGACGAATTGCTTGATTGGCTGGGTTCTGCTCGATTTTATTGGACACTGGATTTAACAAAAGGATATTGGCAGATCCCCTATATCTAAGGAAAAAACAGCTTTCACAACGCTGTTTGGATTACACCAATTTGTTACTCTTCCTTTCGGGTTGTTCGGGGCTCCCGCCACCTATCAGCATCTCATGGATCGGATACTCTGGCCGCACGCTGCATATGCCTCTGCATATTTGGATGACATTATCATCTATAGTAATGATTGGCAGCGTCATATGCAGCATCTGCGGGCTGTCCTGAGATCGCTGAGGGTGGCCGGACTAATGGCCAACCCGAAGAAGTGTGCGGTTGGGCGTGTGGAGGTCAGGTATCTGGGCTTCCACTTGGGTCATGGACAGGTGCGTCCCCAAATCGATAAGACGGCAGCAGTTGCAACCTGTCCGAGACCCAAGACCAAAAAGGAGGTGAGGCAGTTCCTGGGGCTGGCGGGATATTATAGAAGGTTTGTACCTAATTATTCGGATCTCACCAGCCCGCTGACTGACCTCACTAAAAAGGAAGCACCAGATCCGGTCCAGTGGACGGAGCAGTGCCAGCAGGCTTTCACCCAGATAAAGGCTGCTCTGTGTGGCGGACCGCTCTTGCACTCCCCTGACTTTTCTCTCCCTTTTCTGTTGCAGACTGACGCGTCGGACAGGGGGCTTGAAGCGGTCCTGTCCCAGGAGATAAAGGGTGAAGAACAGCCGGTGCTGTACATCAGTCGTGAGCTCTCGAAGAGAGACACGATGTACAGCACCATAGAAAAGGAGTGCTTGGCGATTAGATGGGCCGCACTTATTCTCCGCTATTATCTCCTTGGAAGGGAATTCACTCTCTGTTCGGACCACGCACCCCTGCAGTGGCTCCACCGCATGAAGGATACCAACGTGCGGATCACCCGTTGGTATCTGGCATTACAGCCAGATACCAGATACCCACGAGGGGGGCGTGGTTCAACAAGGTCTGCAATGGGAGAGAGAGGCAGGAGATGAGCGGTGCGTAAGTAGGTCAAGTGCAAATGATAAACACCTGTGTCTCGTTTCAGTAACTGGTGTGGAGAGACCGGTTAAAAGCCACCAGGAAATGGGGAGTTGGAGAGAGAGAAACTGACTGGGAATTCGTGCCATGCGGAGAGACTGTCTGTCAGAGCTGGAATTGTATGCTGATTTATATTCTGAGTTATTTGCTGAGTGGTAGAAAGCGCAGTGAGCACCACTTCTGTTTGTACCAGAGAACTTTAAATAAAACACGAGTCTCAGTCATGCCGACCCTGACTTCTTCCTTCCACACTTTGAACCACATCACAGACACATTTAATAACAGATATGAAATATGGCCTTCTGTATTTTTTTTTTTTTTTTTTTTTTACAGTATTTCATATTAAAAAAAAAAAAAAAGTTTCCTTCTCAAATCTGTCAATAAAGGCCTGTTCACACTAAGGACGATAACTATAACGATAACTATTTTAGTGTTCACACATCGTCCACACCAACGCACAATATCATTCTGTTTATTAAAGTGCTAGTTTACCCAAAAATGAAAATTCTTGTTCTAAACCTGTATGAATTTCTTTATTCTGCTGAACACAAAAGACGATATTTTGAAGAATGTCTATAACCAAACAATTGATGGACCCCATTGACTATTTTTTTTTTTTTTTTTCCTACTATGGAAGTCAATGTCCATCAACTGTTTAGTTACCTTTAATCTTTAAAATATCTTCTTTTATGTACAAAAGAAAGAAACTAATTGAGGGTGAGTATGACAGAATTGTAATTTCTGGCTGAACTATCCTTTTAAAGTAATCCATGTGACTCCAGTGGTTTAACCTCAATTTTATGAAGTGACGTGAGTGCTTTGTTTGTGCAAAAAACAAAATGTAGCACTTTATTTACAAAATAATAATCTTTATATTAATATTTTTAGGTGAATTAACCCTTTAAGCGCAAGCTGCAGTTTTGTCGTCGTCTGCTTTAAATGCTCGGGCTCTTTAAAGCAGGATGGATTCTGATTGGCTGTCAATGTTTTTATTGTTCATCAGCTGGAAAAAAATCATTCTGAAAGTGATTTCAATGATATTGTTTCTCTGCGCCGTTACAGTTGTGGTGTGGATTCTGCTATTCTTTTATATTTAGAGTGATTTTAGAACTATATCTTTATCGTTATAGTTATCGTCCTTGGTGTGAATGGACTCTAAAACTTTAATTAAGACGTGAACACAAGACTGTGAAGGACATACAGACCAATCAGTGGCTTGTTACCGGTCAGTGTTGTCCTGATGGATTCATCAAGAGCAGAAGGATCTTCCCCATTCAAAACAGAGAGATTCATGTCCATGAGGTTCATGAGCACCTGGTAACACTCATCTGTAGCTGAAGAGTTTGGATCTTGTTCAGGTGCCCCGAGTTTGGGTCCCGCCACAAAGCCTTTTTCTGACCCTCTTCCCTCTCTTGCCAATGCTGCCAGTCCCCTCTCATGCTGTTCTATATATATACAAATAAATATAAAAATTTATGTTTTCAGCTTCATTACTCCAGTCTTCAGTGTCACATGATCCTTCAGAAATCATTCTAATATGATGATTTGCTGCTCAAGAAACACTTCTCTCTCTCTCTCTCTCTCTCTCTCTCTCTATATATATATATATATATATATATATATATATATATAAAACTGTTTTCAACATTGATAATAATCATAAATGTTTCTTGAGCAGCAGATCATCATATTAGAATGATTTCTGAAGGATCATGTGACACTGAAGACTGGAGTAATGATGCTGAAAATTCAGCTTTGATCACTAAATTACATTTTACTATATGTTAACATAAAAACCAGCTACTTTAAATTGTAATAATAGTTCACAATATTACAGTTTTTACTGTATTTTTGATCAAATAAATGCAGCCTCTGTGAGCAGAAGAGACTTCTTTCAAAAACATCAAATCAGAGCTGTTAAATAGTTAAATGCAACTTATAAATGAAGCCTAAGAAACGCTTTACCCTTCCCCATTTCCTCAAGTATTGTTTTCTTTTGTTGAAAGAAATCTGAAAGAAAAAAAACAAAACAAAATCAAATGGATGGTAATGAAATAACTTAAATAAATTTAAGCCAAATTCAGTCCTCAGAACCTAGTAAGTTTTGCCAGAGGAGTTTCTTAATCTCCACTTCATCAGCTAAAGCGCTTCCGCATAGAGCTGCAGAAAAACAGAGACAGTAAAACACTGGACACAGGTACAAAATAACACCCTAACACAATGTAAATAACACATATTTTTACACAATAAGCTAATAATACAGACCTGAATTTTAGGTAAATGATGTACAGTGTACAGTGTAGAATATAAATTGATATTACAAATATTAAACTCCCCTTTAACAGAGTTTGTTACCTTGCAGGTACAGCATGTCAAATTCATTCTGCTGATTTTTCTTGGAGCCTTTGTGAAACTGACTGCCAAAGTTGGAGGCGTCCACAAACGCTCCAGTGAGAGAATAACCTGCTTCATGTGGAGTGATCTCGAACCAGGGGTCTGCAGACAGAAACATGTCTATATAACAGCTGAAACAAACACATTATCTCTCTCTCTCTCTTTCAGGCAAACACAGACCTCCGATATTGTGCTGTTTGCAGTTTTTGTCGATCACGGTGTAGATGGGAAACGGGACTTTACCGTCTTTACTCTGCTGGCTCCACTGCTCTGTGAGTGTGTTTTCGTCGATCTATAGAGAACACAGATTTTGCAGCTTTCATGTTATTGTAGAGACCGGGGACAAATACATTCCATTTCTTCAATCACCAACAAGTTAAACTTAAAACTTGTGCAACATTTTGTCAGGAAATATGACTCCTTGACTTAGTGAGAAATGTTCAGAATAAAACTGACTTTGAAGTACAAAAGTCAAAGGTATGGCGGCATTTTAATGCAATTAATAACCGAGCACACAACTGATGCTCGCACGCGCAGTAAATCACTTCCGCGAGAGGATAACAGATGGAAACGGGTATGGGGTGTGTTTTATGCATTTACTTTGCTAACTAAGCAATCAGTCATGTTGACTGTCGCGTACCTTGCTGTGAGCAGAAGCCGTGATCAATATGGAAGGCCAAAAGGTTCAAAAACACGTGAAATTTAACACATCAACAACACGTGAAATACGCGCAAACAACATGACGTGACAACATACATGCAACGTGAAATGCACGTATTTTTGCGTGTGTTAAATTTCACGTGTTTTTGAACCTTTTGGCCTTCCATAGAGAAGTGTCTGGATAATGTACGTCTAAATAACGTACGTGTGGATAACATTGATAATATTTTAGCTTTATTCCTATTTTGCCCAAAGGATGCTTTAAGATTATCATAATTTGGAGGAAGCATTACAAATCCGTCTCCCTGGCTATCAGCTTGGCCATCCTCTGTTGCGCAAGCATTTTGACCTCATTAACACACTTTTCTCCGTTTAAAGAACTATGACACTCGCACAAAGGCCATTATACACATTCCAGCTGAACTAAGCTGTCGCTTCACCTCTTAATATGGAGAAGAAAAACAATAATAACGAGCCCAGAGATGCATATAAGTGGCTATGGTAACACTGCAAGTGCACGCTTAGAGAAGCAGCTTTAGGAGCCTAAACAAATAAACACAACAGAGATGTACTCGACAGTCAAATACGTTTTTTTCAAGCGCATGTTTACTTAGAAAAATAATGTAAAAGTGCTGCAATGGCATAAAAAAAAAACAACTTAAGGTTAGCACAACAAAATTAACAAATATATTGGATGGTTACACGCTCGTATCAGATGTGTTGCATTAATTATTATTAAGTAGACCTATTTGTTCGAATGTGCTTGCATACGATTTGTCTAATGCAATATATTGTAGTATTATATTTAAGCTTTAGTTACTGTGGATATATTTGGTAAAACATGTCACTGAATACATTAGGCTATTTAGTATTGATATTTTTTATATGTGATGTTGCTGGGTAAGTGAACTAAAACAGTGCTCAGTCATAAAAAAAATCACCAATATGTATTCATTTAAGCAGTTTATTTCATTTAAAAAATGATCAAACCTATGTGATAACAACTTGCACTCACAGTGACTCACCTGATGGTCTCCGCTGCCCCTCTTATATAGCAAGTTAACTCTATTTCTCCAAGACATATTAAAACAAATATAAAGAATACTTGTTTTTATTACTTTTATGGATCTTGAGAGAGGAAATGTCATTGCTTTGAATGCAGGCCTCACTGAGCCATCAGATTTCATCAAAAATATCTTAATTTGTGTTCCGAAGATGAATGAAGGTCTTACGGGTGTGGAACGACATGGGTGAGTAATTAATGACAGAATTTTCATGTTTGGGTGAACTAACCCTTTAATAGTTGTCTATGGGAAATCACTTAAAGTGAAACTTTGCACATTGGTTCATCTGCTTGCTTGTACATAGTAGGGTTATTTTTCTTTGATAAATTGCATACCCCATTTTTGATATTACTGTTTTAAGGTGCATACACACTAAAAAAAAAATGCTGGGTTATAAACAACCCAAGTTCGGTTGAAAATGGACAAACCCAGCAATTGAGTTGTTTTAACTCAGCAGTTGGGTTAAATGTTTGCCAGACCTGCTGGGTAGTTTTATTTAACTCAACTATTGTTTAAAAATGACTGTATTGCTTGCTTAAAATTAACCCAAAATATGTTGGAAATTAACATTTATTAATATGTTTAATGAATAATAATTAAACAATAAATATTTATTAAATTGCTTATTAATAAATGTTCACCTTTTGATTATTATTGTTGCCTCTAGTACAGTGGTCACCAACCTTTTTAAGCCCAAGATCCCTGACCTCGACCTTTATGAAAGACAAGATCTACTTGATAGAAAAAGACAGCCCAGATTGTATTTAGTATTTTTTTCGTGGCCAATTTAGATTCTGATTTATTTATTTTTACAAGCAAATTGCCCGATTCTGATACCGGTTGCAGATATTTATTATTAATATTATTATAATAAAAATACATAACCATTTCAAATTAGAGGGAACCACTGCTTTTTAATCACAATCCAAACAAAGATGCTACACACGTTGCATGAGCAGTTGTTTTTCATTTGAATTAGATTTAATTTCAAGATTTAAAGCAAAAACAGAATGGTCTGACTTTATCTTTGTGAAATTATATGCTACACACACACACACACACACACACACACACACACAAAAAAAGCATGAAATAAAAACAGCAGACGTAAATTCACTCTCTGACAGCAGGTGGCGCTTATGGAACAGCAGTGATACAGCGTTTCCTTGGTTCCTCTGTAAACAAAGCTGAACTGCACTAATAATTAGTTACTTTATTCGGAGGTAAGAGGAAAATAAAATGCCATTGCATCAAAATTTTTCTGAAGACGAGATGCATTTTAGAGATGCATTCATATAAGCCCTCACCCCTAATTCAATATTTATATTTTCTTCCTATATTTAGAGCATCATGAACGGTGAGCTGCTCTGCCTGCTACGGAATCGTCTCCTCTTTGCGTCCATCTTCAGCATCTCTGGCCTCTTGCTAACGGCCGTTTACAGACTGCAAGTTTACAGACAGGCTATTTACATTTATCACTGTCCCAGTAGCTCCCGAATATAACATAAAAATAAATACAAAAATACAGTACAAAGACTGGAGAAATGTAATGTATTTTTGTACTCATATTTCTGTTATTTTCGCAAGCTACTGGAACAGTGATAAAGATCGACCAGTCGATTGCGATTGACGGGTTGGCGACCACTGCTCTAGTAATTATGTGTCTGATTTTTAATTTCCAACCTATTTTGTGTTCATTTTAAGCCAGACATATAGTAATTTTTAAACAATAGTTGAGTTAAATAAAACTACCCAGCAGGTTGGGCAAACATTTAACCCAACTGCTGGGTTTGTCCATTTTCAACCCAACTTGGGTTGTTTTTAACCCAGCATTAACAGGTTTCTATGGGAAAACACTTAATGTGAAACTCTGCATTGCAATCTGAGCAAACATGCTTAGTTTCATGATGCTCGGGAAGCTAACAGCAATTTACGATCAGCATTTCATCTGATAATGTTGTCCACTAGAGGGAGCCACAGGTTAAGGAATATTTTAAGCATAAAGTTAAGATCATTATGTTCGTACGCTACAGTAAATTACTCCACTATGTCTGAAATATATACATTTTACATTACATTTACATTTATACATTTGGCAGACGCTTTACATTGCATTATACTATACATTGTATCTGAGTATGTGCAATCCCTGGGATCGAACCCATGACCTTGGCATTGCTAGTGCCATGCTCTAACCACTGAGCTACAGGAAAGCTATAATCCCCTGGATTAAGTTTTAATCCCCTGGATTAAGTTACAAACATGATCTTATAGAACATGATGCATTGCTGTGTCTGTTATCCCATAATTCCCATTTTTGGACACAGTGGCTGTGTTTTTTGTTTACATAGTCTTGCTTTAACGGACATTAATATAAGACACTGCAAAAACAGTTTCTGTCAAGCTGTTATATTCAGTTATATTTTTATTTTCCCAATTTTTCTGATGCATGTCCTTAATTTAATTTCATATGTTGGTATTAATTCAGTGTTTATAATGCTAATACTTGAACTTAAAATAATTTTAACCCAATAAAAATACTGCAATAAAAATTGCCATAAAAATACTGCGAGTCGCTTTCACCCCAAAATGGCAGAAACGCAGGGCTGCTGCTGGGCGCTGGTGTTGCACTAGAACGTTCTATTGAGTTTCGCTTCTTGTCAGTGTATATTCTTTGATGAAAGTGTCACGCTTCTTATCACATGTCATTGGTCACGGAAAGGTACACAACGATCAACAAGACTGATTGCTTAGTTAGCCATGTAAATGCATAAATCACACCTCATACCCGTTTCCTCGCATGTAGATCTGTTATCCTTTCGCGGAAGTGATTTACTGTGCGCGCGAGCATCAGTTGTGTGCTCGGTTATTAATGGCATTAAAATGCTGCCATACAAAGTCAAAACGCACAGCTCAACCTGTGTAGCCCAATTCACGAACAAATGACTCTTATGAACCGGTTCTTTTCATTGAGTCAAAAACACACAGCGCAACCTGTCTAGCCTGATTTACAAACAAGTCACTCTTATGAAACTGTTCTTTGTAGTGACCCAAAAACACACAGAACAACATATATATATAGAGCAACTCATAGACCAATTCATGAGCAAATGACTCTTATGAACCGGTTCTTTTTAGTGAGTCAAAACACAGCGCAACCTGTGTAGCCCGATTCACTGGACTGCTTTTGAATCACTGAGTAAACTGCAAGATATCAATAACTTGTTCTCTGTAAAAATGCTTCTTACCTGAGTATGTTTGAGAAATTCATCTTTTGCAGACGAACTATACATATTGTTAGTTCATCACATAGGCTAAGTCTTATTTCAATGGATTCATTATTCATAATATCATGTTAATTTTCTCACATATCTGTGTATTCATTTTGTGTTTTACTCAAAAGCGTCTGCCAAATGAATAAATGTATATTAACATAGGCATAAACTCGTCTTCTCTGTGTAGTAGAGATATTTTAGAATTAGATATTTTGATGTGCTTAATAGAAAATGTCTGTTATTTGTTTTTAATTTGTGGTCCCTCTAAGGGAATGCAACTGTTTTGCATATTAATGGTCTCAAATGTCTATGTCAGGCCATAAATCCACAAGAAATATGCATTATTGCTTGCTTTGGTGCTGTCACTCCTCATAGTCCTTGTGCCACCCTAAATAATTTCCAGATCTGTCCCTGGTCATAAATAGGCTATTTACAGACCTCTTTCACAAATGAAGTGATGACCATCACTGCCCAGATATCAGTCAGATTGAAGAAGTCTTTCTCATAGTAATATTTCTTCAGTTTGGCAAGTGCTTCTTTCCAGCTGACTTTAGGACCGCTGAGTCTCTTGATGATCTTGTCTTTCACAGTCTCTAGTTTGGTGGACCAGTCTGGTTCCTTATATAAGGAGGCCATACACCTTCAGAGGAACAACATATGTTCTCATTTTTGGCATTCATCCCATCTGTGTGTGTGTGTGTGTGTGTATTGTCTCTCAGGGTTCGTACCAGGTGGATCCAGAGACTCCGCTCAGATAAAGAACACAGTCCAGAAGACCTGTTTTCTGGAGCTGAACCAGGGATCCCAGCAAAGCCACCATGGCTCTTTCTCCTCCTCCAGAACCCAGTAAGGCAATGTTTGGCACCTCATCCTGAAACACACACCACTCAAAGCAATGCACTCTAAAATGTCTAGAGCGCAAAATAGAGACATCCAACCCTTCACCCCCCTCCCCCACCACACACATATATGAACTAGCATGACTAACACAGATCAAGTTTTTGCAAATGTGAACGAACAGCCAGGAAGAGGTTACACTCTAAAACATCAAGAGTACACAACAGAAACACCCACTCAAACACACACTCACTTACACGCATTCAAAGACACACAACACACTATTATACACACACAAATGAACCAGTGTGGCTGTAACAAAATGGTAAAATTGAGCCAAAAGACTCAAATAAGAGGTTGAAATCAGATCAGACCCAGATTTATTAAGATGTGATAAAACATACCTGTTAATTTTTGTTACATTTTTATTGAATTTTGCTGTTATGTATAACAAAATGCCCTTCTCTGTGTTCAGGTTTGACTGTGGTAAAATTAATGCAAAAACTGACACTTCAAATTAACATTAAAAAAAATAAAAATAAAAAAATAAATAAACCTTGACAAAAAGTAGTCTTTGAGAATGTCTAAGTATAAATTTATAAGCCACTTTATATAGAAATATATAGGAAGGAATCTAGTGGTTACAACACGGCATTACAAAAGTTTTTCTTTTTTTACTCCCACCAGATGGCACTAAACTACTATTTTAACATGGAATACTGCTTTAATTGAAAAATAATTTAAAAAAAATATTAGAAAAAACAAATTGTGTATTACTTTCAATGGGGAAAAATAGCTAATAAAAATTGTATACATATTGCATAGTATTATAAAATACCCTCAAAATTCTGAATAATAATCAAAAAATATTATTGAACAAATATATTTCATTGGTTAGTTACATATTAAGGCTTCTGTCATTTTTGTCTGTGAAGAAGTTAAGTATGACCCCTAAACGAAGAGGACCAGAGGGTTAAGAGAGTGAAATTGTTGTGACATCTGATGTTCATCAGCACCATTCGCAGGTCATCTCAGATATATGAAGTATAAAATAAGAAGCTTTACCTGACTGCACTGTATCTGAAGCTTCTTCAGGCTTTCTAGAACAGATTTTCTCCTTCCGGCTACAAACTCCTCTTCGTTCTTATTCAGAGACGGTTCGATTCGCACCATACCGCTGCAGCGACAGACAGAACAGTCCTAAATTTAACTTATTTGATATTTAGATATTGAATATTCTAGATTTCAATGCAATTAAGTCTGCAGTTTATTTTGAACAGTTATTCTCATAGTTTGACTTTAACTGTGTAAGTAATGTAGTACAAAACTTATTTTAATGCTTCCATGAATCTGAGCAGGATTACATACCTTCCCTGGGGTTTGGATGCACTCATCTATAAAACAATAGAGTCCATATGCAAGTCAGTTTCTGTTATTTGAGATTAATATATATATATATATAAAAAGTTTTGGGACACCTGCCTTTAGGTGCACATCAACTTTAATGACATTCGAATCATAATCCGTAGGGTTTAATATGGAGTTGGCCCACCCTTTGCAGCTATTACACCTTCAACTCTTCTGGGAAGGCTTTCTACAAGGTTTAGGAGTGTGTTTATGGGAATTTTTGACCATTCTTCTAGAAGCGCATTTGTGAGGTCAGGCAGTGATGTTGGCGAGAAGGCCTGGCTCACAGTCTCTGCTCTAATTTATCCCAAAGGTGTTGAGGTCAGGGTTGAGGTCAGGACTCTGTGCAGGCCAGACAAGTTCCTCCACACCAAACTCGCTCATCCATGTCTTTATGGACCTTGCTTTGTGCACTGGTGCGCAGTCATGTTGGGCCATCCCCAAACTGTTCCCACAAAGTTGGGAGCATGAAATTGTCCAAAATGTTTTGGTATGCTGAAGCATTAAGAGTTCCTTTCACTGGAACTAAGGGGCCAAGCCCAACCCCTGAAAAACAACCCCACACCATAACCCCCCCTCCACCAAACTTTACTCTTGGCACAATGCAGTTAGGCAAGTACCGTTCTCCTGGCAACCGCCAAACCCAGACTCGTCCATCAGATTGCCAGACAGAGAAGTGTGATTGGTCACTCCAGAGAACGCGTCTCCACTGCTCTAGAGTCCAGTGGCGGTGTGCTTTACACCACTGCATTCGACGCTTTGCATTGCACTTGGTGATGTAAGGCTTGGATGCAGCTGCTCGGCCATGGAAACCCATTCCATGAAGCTCTCTACGCACTGTTCTTGAGCTAATCTGAAGGCCACACGAGGTTTGGAGGTCTGTAGCTATTGACTCTGCAGAAAGTTGGCGACTTCTGCACACTGTGCGCCTCAGTATGCGCTGACCCCGCTCTGTGATTTTATGTGGCCTACCACTTCGTGGCTGAGTTACTGTTGTTCCCAATTGCTTCCACTTTGTTATAATACCACTAAGTATGTAAGGAATATTTAAAAGGAGGAAATTTCACGAATGGACTTATTGCACAGGTGGCAACCTATCATGGTACCACGCTTGAATTCACTGTGCTCCTGAGAGCGATCCATTCTTTCACAAATGTTTGTAGAAGCAGTCTGCATGCCTAGGTGCTTGATTTTATACACCTGTGGCCATGGAAGTGATTGGAACACCTGAATTCAATATTTTGGAGGGGTGTCCCAATACTTTTGGCAATATAGTGTATATACATACACCGATCAGGCATAACATTATGACCACTGACAGGTGAAGTGAATAACACTGATGATCTCTTTATTACGGCACCTGTTAGTGGGTGGATATATTAGGCAGCAAGTGAACATTTTGTCCTCAAAGTTAGAAGCAGGAAAAAAGTGTAAGGATTTGTGCGATTTTGACAAGGACCAAATTGTGATGGCTAGACGACTGGCTCAGAGCATCTCCAAAACTGCAGCTCTTGTGGGGTGTTCCTGGTCTGCAGTGGTCAGAATCTATCAAAAGTGCTCCAAGGAAGGAACAGTGGTAAACCGGCGATAGGGTCATGGGCGGCCAAGGCTCATTGATGCATGTGGGGAGTGAAGGCTGGCCCGTGTGGTCCGATCCAACAGACGAGCTACTGGTGTCAGAATACACAGTGCATCACAGTTTGTTGCATATGGGGCTGCATAGCTGCAGACCAGTCAGGGTGCCCATGCTGACCCCTGTCCACCGCCGATAGCATCAACAGTGGACACGTGAGCATCAGAACTGGACCACGGAGCAATGGAAGAAGGTGGCCTGGTCTGAAGAATCACGTTTTCTTTTCCATCACGTGGATGGCCGGGTGTGTGCGCTTTGCTTACCTGGGAAACACATGACACCAGGATGCACTATGGGAAGAAGGCAAGCCGGCAGAGGCAGTGTGATGCTTTGGGCAATGTTCTGCTGGGAAACCTTGGGTCCTGCCATCCATGTAGATGTTACTTTGACACGTACCACCTGCCTAAGCATTGTTGCAGACCATGTACACTCTTTCATGGAAACGGTATTCCCTGGTGGCTGTGGCCTCTTTCAGCAGGATAATGCACCCTGCCACAAAGCAAAAATGTTTCAGGAATGGTTTGAGGAGCACAACGAGTTTGAGGTGTTGACTTGGCCTCCAAATTCCCCAGATCTCAATCCAATCGAGCATCTGTGGGATGTGCTGAACAAACAAATCCGATCCATGGAAGCTCCACCTCACAACTTACAGGACTTAAAGGTGCAGTATGTAATAATTCTGTCCGCTAGAGATCGCTAGAAGCCTATTCAAAACAAAGGCGTAGCTTGATGATGCCAAGTTTTGAGAGCGGAATCTTGGGACATGTGGTCTCCACCTCAACGGACGGTGCAAAAGAATAGGGATAGGACACGGGAAGAAATCATGTTCATGGAGGCGATTATTAACGTTACTGTAGTATGAAGCAGAGCAGGATCGATTGCGCAACACACCTGACGAGCAGCGGAACCTTTATTATGACACAGTCGCCGGCACCACTTCCACTATTCCGGTCATGAGTATGAGGTAACACAGCTCTGTTTATTATATTAGATATTTGAGAGTGTTGAAAATGATGTTATAATGTTACTTTGTGCGTTCGCGATTTTAGAATATAATATTAAATGCTGGATGGCTTGTGTTGATAAATGACATGGAATTCATTTTAAAACGTATTGTATGATGGAGAAAATTCTGTATTACTGTTACTAAAAATAAAGCTGCATCTGATTATGCTATGTTAGCTACTTGACAAAATAGTGTTTTTCTCTAAAGCATGGTACTCGCAAAAAATCAAGGTGTTGAGCTATATAACACCAATTAGTTTTCTGTCTATCAATATATCAAAACAGTTGTTCCCTTGTCTATTAAAACATGTAATATATTAAAGTGTCTTTGGTGTTTCCATGGTTTCTACAAAATAAAACCGGAAACCGAGGCAGACCGAGGGTAACGCGGGTATGACGCAATTGACAGGCGACTCCACACAGGTCCCGGAGCCTTGGTTAAAATTTCAATTTTCTCACGATTTACAAATAGTTGGAAACATTTGGGATATTGTAAGTACTCAAGTGAACAAAATATATAACACTGGCCTAGTGGTTTTTGGATATTTTACTGCAAAAATATTACATATTGCACCTTTAAAGGATCTGCTGCTAACATCTTGGTGCAGATACCACAGCACACCTTCAGGGGTCTAGTGGAGTCTGTTTTGGCAGCAAAAGGGGGACCAACACAATATTAGGAAGGTGGTCATAATGTTATGCCTGATCTGTGAGTGTGTATGTGTGTGTGTGTGTGTGTGTATATGTATATATATATATATATATATATATATATATATATATATACACAATATATATACAGTATATCTATACATACAGTATATAATACAGCTGATTATTTCAGGCATCATGCAAACTTACATCCCTATAGTTTTTATTCTAGAGTCAGATAAATAAAATGTATGGATCAAAATAGCAGCACTTAAAAAAAAGGTTTTTAATTTAAATTATATTAAACTGACTTACATATTCAAAGAACATTACACAGATTTTGATGTATAGAAAATTGAAAACTGTCACTGAAATATGAATCCCACAAATCATTTTTTACCATGATTATTTATTTATGCACTTTTGATAGTGTTCGGGTCATTGCTGTTGACCATGTTAAAATTGGTTTTAAAGTTAATTACAGAAAAATGCTGGATTTGTTCATACTATGATTGTCAAATGTAATTTATAATGCCATGAAACCTTTTAACTGCCTTGCTATTGCTGAAACGACATTATTTACCTTAAGCTTAAAAATATATACTTACTATTCCTGTAAATCCTGAGTCTTCACCAACAACACCACAGCAGCTGTTACCTTGATATCTGGAGAGATTCTCTTTATATGGCTCTGACACTATACACTGCAAGTCCAGAAATAATCATGAGGGTGGTGTTATGAATTAAATTATACAATCATTCACAGGGGCTGCATTTACACTGGCAGAAAAAAAATCTTTGCTCACATCTGACTCAGATCTGAATTTGTTGCACACGTTTAAACACAAAAATCTGCACGAGATCCGATTTTTTCGCATCCGATCTGAGCCACTTCCAAGTGTGGTTTTAAATCAGATACATATCTGATATCTGGACATGCGACCTATATGGCAAGCCGTTTTGACTTTTATTCATTCTCAGGATATGAATTCTTGATATCAACAATTCAATTCTTGATATCAGGAATTATATTTCCACTAGTAAAAACTATAATTCTTGATATCTGCACTTGTATTTTCAAATTCACATTCAATTGTTGATATCAAGAATCGATTTCTTACTAGTTGAAATTCCAATTTCACATAAAAGAAAATTCTTACTAGTAAAAATCATAATTTTTATTATCAATAATTACTTTGTTACTAGTGCAAATATCTATTCTTGATAAATACAAGTACAGATATCAAGAATTATAGTTTTTACTAGTGGAAATGTAATTCCTGATATCAAGAATTGAATTGTTGATATCAAGAATTAATTTCCTGAGAATGAATAAAAGTCAAACGGCTTGCCATAGACCTACGTCTAAACACACATATCTGATTCCCATTGGATTTCCAAGCCACCACAAGGCGAGGGCGACGTTTGCTCACTAAAAGGTAGCTTTTATGTTGTATTATGGAGCAAACGTGTCTGTATGAACTCGCACTAAAAACTCGCAGCTTTATTATTGAGGTGGGATCTTTATGTCTATTTTTTCTTGAAAGAAATTGCGTGCACAGGCACACATTCAGCAGCTAAATTTCAACATCTGCCCGGTTGATTTGGGGTGCAAACTTGGAGTCACTGTGGATGACATACAGACTTGCGCCTAGTGGTGGAAATTTTGATTCTTTCAAGAGATTCATTCATTTTCACCAAAATGATTCGCTTACTGATTCGTTCAGTGACCATATCTTCATATTACATAAATACGCCAGCAGGTGGCGAAAAAGAGTGTCTTATGTGTTATGTCTTAATTTAAAGATAGTATTTACTTTTACAAAAAAAAAAAAACAAAAATAAAAAAACAACAACAACAAAAAAAAACTTTTTATTAAAACGTGTGCCTAATCTAGACCCAACTCATTAAATAATAATAAAAAAGTTTAAATAAGTGGTTTAGATGACCAAAGCAAGGTTTTCTTGCATAATTAACATTTTAATTGTTTGGTCGGAGATTTACACATTCAAAAATCTGGGATTATGTTAAACGTGTAGTTATACATGTTAAATATGAATAGGCCTATATTTCTTTATTTATTTTTGACACCACACATGTTCCATATGTATGTGAGATCGTGCGTAATAAACGAGCATCAGTTGAGCACCGACCTCTGGGTTTGTGCGTTCTTACCGACGCCCCCTGGTGATCACAAACCAAAACAACGCCAGTACAGTCCTTTAAAACTATTCGACAGCACGTTTTGCGTGTAGAAATTGTAAATCTTACTGTTGATTAATTCCTTAAAGTAAACTTTTAGTCTTCAAATGCACATTTTTTTTCCGAAAATAACCGATCGTTTCGCTAGATAAGACCCTTATTCCTCGTCTGGTATCGTTTAAAGCCCTTTGAAGCTGCACTGAAACTATCATTTTGACCTTCAACCGTTTGAAGGCCATTGAAGTCCATTATAAGGTGAATAATCCTGGAATGTTTTCATCAAAAACCTTAATTTCTTTTCGACTGAAGAAAGACATTAACATCTTGGATGACATGGGGGTGAGTAAATTATAAGAAAAATGTGATTTTAAAGTGAACTAATCCTTTAACACCTCAGAACGTCAGTGGAGAAAGGCATGTAGTTCATAATAACATCATACACCGCCATATTGCTAATTCTACCCGATTTTTCATACAACAACAACAGAAAAATATACCGGGATAACCTGGCTTCTCTCGAGACTCCACTGCTAGTTCGCTGTTAATGATATGCTAAAGCCCGCCGGCACATCAATGTGATTGGTTACAAGGTAGTTAGTGACATCACACACCAGCAATTTCAAACCGTGTTTTTCACTTCAGATTTAAGGAGAAAATACTCAGCAGTGGTGTTGACTGATTAATTTGCACATGGTTTGTCTTAAAGCATATTAAAAACACCACATAGACGTATAAACAACATTAAAAACTTGATTTTCACCACAGGGGGACTTTAACTGATTCAATTTGATTGTTTTCACAAATGGGCTGGTTTATACTGAGTCTAAGGAATCAAATACAGTAGATGCATTTTTGAAAATATGATTACTAAACTAAAATCAAATAGATGCAAATACTTAACTTTCTTTTAGTGTATTTAACTGTTAAGGGCATGGAAGAAATTTCTGGGAAACTTAATTGCATTTAGAGAAACCAAATTCTAACCCTTGTGGAATTAATAAGAACCCATTTTAAATACTTTATGTCCAAAATACTAGGGGAAAAGTAAAAATGATGAAACTCTGGATTGACCAGTCAGCATTCAGGACCAAAACTCTGTTTTATTATAATCAGCATGCATGAAGAAACATTAAAACATGCAGAAACATATTAAACAGAATTAGCAGAAAAAAAGCATTTTGCAGAAAAAAAAAAAATGCTGACAGAAAAAGAAATTAAAATGACTGATATGCAGTGTTGGGGAAAGTTACTTTGGAAATTAATGCATTGCCCCCATAAAAAGTAAATATTGCGTTACTTAGTTACCTTTTAAGGAAAGTAATGTTATGTTACACACAACGCCTCTGCACTTATGATTCCTCTCAACATGGCGACAGGAGAGGCGTCAGTCAATAAATGGGAAAACAAAGTAACTTGTGGTACTTATTTGAAAAAGTAACTCAGAAATTAAGTTGTAAATTAAGTAATGCTTTACTTTACTAGTTACTTGAAAAAAGTAATCCGATTACGTAACTCAAGTTACTTATAATGCGTTACCCCCAACACTGCTGATATGCAAATCAGTTTAGTCTATATTCAGATTTTACACGTTAGCGTCTGGATCCTTTTTGCCCAACGGCCGCACGGATCTGCTCCATCAGTTTTCCTCTGTTGTTTGTGATGTTTTTTCCAGCAACCTCCATAAGATCAGTGATCTTCTTAGCACTGTAAGGACCTTGAAAGGTCTTATAATTTTTCCTCCAGGTCTCAATATCATCTGAAGAAACATTAACACACTTAAATCAGATCACAGTTGATATTTCAGTTTTATTCAGGATATTGTAAGACTTTAACTTGCCTTCACAGTTGACCTCATTAAAGAGAGGGATGTGGATCACGGTTGGAGCGTTTTTGCCTTTGAACACATAGAAGTCCTTCGGTTTCTGTAAGTCTTCACTGGGAATGTTGACCTCAGGGAAAGGGATGTTTAGTTTCTTGCACGTCTCAGCAGCTTCCCTCACCGTCTGCAGTGGAAAAGCAGCACAATTGCTCTTATTTTTTTAATTACTAACATTTTCTTATGAGTGAAACTGTAGAGAATTAAAAATGTGTATAATACCTTGAAAGGATCACCCTCACTGAAGTCCAGGGAAATGATGAGGTCGATGTCTCTCTCTTCTCTCAGCACTGAGAAGTAGGGTGAGTTGAGCAACAGTCCAGCGTCTTCAAAGTCTCTCGTCTCAGTTTCCAGAAGAGTGGAAGGCACTGCTTTGCCTGAGGGATCACAGCATTATTATATTATTCACATGGATTTTCAAGTCAGCAGGTCTGTTCTTACCTGTCATGTTGTGGAGGAAGTTATGATTCCTGCCCCAGATCCACTGATTCATGCATTTAATACTGCTCGTCCAAGCATCTTTAAAACAAATACACTCTTATTATTTAATTTCTTCAGTTTTTAAAATAACGTTACAAAATTTTGGCAATGATTGCTATTCATATCAGATAACTGTGGAAACTATAACTTATGCTGCGTTCCAGACGAGGTTGGACGAAATTAAATGTCCCACTTCAGACCTCAGTGAGTTCCAGTCACTCATACGTCATGTTCACATGTTGACCACATGATGTCGCCATGACACAGTGAGAGCATATCGTGTTTTTGTGTCAATTATGGTAAAATAGAATAAAAATGACATAAAATCTTGCTTTGAAAACAGCTGACGAAAAGCAAAAACGAAGGTAACATTACATGTACTTAATGTCTGATGACGCGTCTCGCTGAGGTCGGGTTGATCAATTTACCCCGAGTTCACACGCCAAATGTCCGACTTTGAGTGGCGTTCCAGTTATTATTTCCTAGACGGAGGTGGGAAAAATCCAAAATCCAATCTGTCTGGAATGCAGTATAAGTAAGGCTGTTTATAAGCAAATACTCAAAACTGGTTAGTGATTGTTAGGCTACCAGCATAAAGATCAATTAATCAATGTAGCAAATGTGCTGCTATGCTATGTTGATTCGAGTTTTATTACAGGTTCTGTCGCTTTCACTTTTTGCTTGCAAACTCCTTCAGTTTCACTTTCACTTTTTGCTTGCAAACTCTTTTAGTTTCACTTTCACTTTTTGCTTGCAAACTCCTTTAGTTTCAATTTTGACATAAATTTAACATAGTGGAGTTCTTATCGAGAACAATGTTGGCTGTATAGACTTCTTGACTACATGTTTCATTACAGGATCAGACAAGTATTTTGTTTTTTAATAGAACTACACAACTGGTTTTCAAAAGAACGAGAGCGAGAGAATGAAAAGTACATTGGTTTACATATCAATCTGGCTATAAAATCAAAAGTGAATTAAAATATCATATTATACTAATGGACTGGCCGCTCAATATATATATGCGTAAATGTATTTGAATTGCATATACAATTTGCATCCATCTGAATTACAGTTTTAACACAAACTAATAAACTTAATGTGATGCATATTTGTCAGTCATACATAAATGAATCAATTCAGAACTCTATAATAGTGCTAAAGTGTTTTTTTTTTATTCACAATAACCAGGTGTATATGTATTGATAAATCTTATACATTTTAAAATTGAATATTGCTTGTTCCATAGCTAGCCATGTTTTAACCATGTTCATAGTTCTTCAACAATGAACAGATTTATGCTGATTCTAAGCTATTTGAAAATAAGATTTATATAAATGAAAATACAATTTATATTATGATTTGAATAAAATCAAATAGATGCAAATAGTTGTCTGCAGAAATCTGACCTGTTTTACTAATGTGTGAGTGACAAATGTGCATCAAGTTTATTAGTTTATGTTAAAACAATGGATAGAAATTTTATATGAAATTCAAATACATAAATCTTAAGGTGTACATCAGCATCCCCATGATATAGAAAAGTGGTGTGGAGAATGGATGGATGGATATCAGAAACTGTTCAACCTACCAAATGGCCAGAAATGGATCCAACCACTCAAACTGTTGCATACATCCGTGGTGTAACTGTTCACATTCAGTTTATCTGCTTCTTCATCAGCAGTTCTCAAACTTTCCACAAGACAATGGCCTGCAGAGGGGTCTGTAAAAAGACGGGACATTAGTGAGTTCTTCCTATTCTTGTTTGTGTATCTTTTTTTTTTTTTTTTTTCATGGTTTGGTTTTCGTAATTGTTTTCAAATGTAATTATAATTTTATTTATTTATTTTTTTTTTAAAGTTTACTTCTCAAATCTGTCTCAATAAAGGCCTGTTCACACTAAGGACGATAACTATAACGATAACTATTTTAGTGTTCACACATTGTCCACACCAACGCACAATATCATTCTGTTTATTAAAGGGCTAGTTCACCCAAAAACGAAAATTCTGTCACCCTCAAGTTGTTCCAAACCTGTATGAATTTATTTCTTCTGTTGAACACAAAAGAAGATATTTTGAAGAATGTCTGTAACCAAACAGTTGATTGACCCCATTGACTTCCATAGTATTTATTTTTTTTCCTATATGGAAGTCAATGTCCATCAACTGTTAAGTTACACATAATCTTTAAAATATCTTCATTTGTGTACAAAAGAAAGAAACTAATACAGGTTTGGAACAAATTGAGGGTGAGTAAATTATGACAAAACTATCCCTTTAAAGTAATCCATGTGACTCCAGTGGTTTGCCCTCAATTTTATGAAGTGACGTGAGTGCTTTGTTTGTGCAAAAAACATAATTTAGCACTTTATTTACAAAATATTAATCTTTATATTAATATTGATGTTTTTGGGTGAACTAACCCTTTAAGCGCAAGCTGCAGTTTTGTCGTCGTCTGCTTTGAATGCTCGGGCTCTTTAAAGCAGGATGGATTCTGAAAGTTCTGAAAGTGATTCCAATGATATTGTTTCTCCGTGCCGTTACAGTTGTGGTGTGGACTCTGCTATTCTTTCATATTTAGAGTGATTTTTAGAACTATATCTTTATCGTTATAGTTATCGTCCTTGGTGTGAATGGGCCTTAAAACTTTAATTAAGATGTGAACACAAGGCTGTGATGGACATACAGACGAATCAGTGGCTTGTTACCGTTCAGTGTTGTCCTGATGGATTTATCAAGAGCAGAATGATCTTCCCCATTCAAAACAGAGAGATTCATGTCCACGAGGTTCATGAGCACCTGGTAACACTCATCTGGAGCTAGAGGGTTTGAATCTTGTTCAAAGTGCAGTACCGCTTCTCGCATCCAGGGTACGGATCCCGCCTCAAAGTCTTTTTCCGATTCTTCAGAAATCATTCTAATATGCTGATTTTCTGCTCAAGAAACATTTCTGATTATTATCGATGTTTGCTGCTTCGTATTTTTGTGAAAACTGTTCAAAAGTTTTCAAAAGTTCGGGGTAAGATAAAAAATACATACTTTTATTCAACAAAGACACATTAAATTGATCAAAGGTGACAGTAAAGACATTTATAAAGATTTCTAGCTCAAATAAATGCTGTTCTTTGGAACTTTCTATTCATCAAAAATCCTGAAAAAGTATCATGATTTCCATAAAAAAAAAAAAAAATTATATATATATATATATATATATATATATATATATTTTTTTTTTTTTTTTGGTTGTTATAATATTTCACAATATTACTGTTATATTTTGATCAAATAAATACAGCCTTGGTGAGCAGAAGAGACTTCTTTAAAAACATTAAATCAGAGCTGTTAAATAGTTTTAAAACTTATAAATAAAGCCTAAGAAATGCTTTACCCTTCCTCATTTCCTCAAATACTGTTTCATTTTTTTGAAAGAAATCTGAAAAACAAAAACAAAAAAAAATCAAGTGGATGGTTAAATTTAACTGTTAAATTTAAGTCAAATTAAGGTCAGAACCTTTTATCTTTTGCCAGAGGAGTTTCTTAATCTCCACTTCATCAGCTAAAGCGCTTCCGCATAGAGCTGCAGAAAAACAGAGACAGTAAAACACTGGACACAGTTACAAAATAACACCCTAACACAATGTAAATAACACATATTTTTACACAATAAGCTAATAATACAGACCTGAATTTTAGGTAAATGATGTACAGTGTACAGTGTAGAATATAAATTGATATTACAAATATTAAACTCCCCTTTAACAGAGTTTGTTACCTTGCAGGTACAGCATGTCAAATTCATTCTGCGGATTTTTCTTGGAGCCTTTGTGAAACTGACTGCCAAAGTTGGAGGCGTCCACAAACGCTCCAGTGAGAGAATAACCTGCTTCATGTGGAGTGATCTCGAACCAGGGGTCTGCAGACAGAAAGATGTCTATATAACAGCTGAAACAAACACATTATCTCTCTGTCTTTCTCTTTCAGGCAAACACAGACCTCCGTTATCGTGCTGTTTGCAGTTCTTGTCGATCACGGTGTAGATGGGAAACGGGACTTTACCGTCTTTACTCTGCTGGCTCCACTGCTCTGTGAGTGTGTGTTCGTCGATCTATAGAGAACACAGATTTTGCAGCTTCATGTTATTGTAGAGACCGGGGACAAATACATCCATTTCTTCAATCACCAACAAGTTCAAGATTTAAAACTTGTACAACAACATCTCTTGCCTCAAAGCCTCAAGTATCTTTACATTTATGCAGTGAGAGACTTTATAAAGAGAATTTTACTGAGAAAATTAGTACATTTCATCATTTCATTCATGCTTGAGATAAAGAAATATGACTGTTGAAGTACAAAAGTCATTTTGGAGATTTTACTTTTCACGTCAGTTTTATCTCTGATGTTGATTAAAACGAGTGAATATGCTTTACACTGTCTGTATTTTCAGATATAGTCGATATAAGCCAGATTTTATGAACAAATGACTCTTATGAACTGGTTCTTTTAGTTAGTCAAAACGCACAGCTCAGCGTGTCTAGCCTGATTTACAAACAAATCACTCTTATGAAACTGTTCTTTTTAGTGAGTCAAAACACAGCGCAACCTGTGTAGCCTGAGTCAGTGGACCGCTTTTGAATCACTGAGTAAACTGCAAGATGTCAATAACTTGTTCTCGGTAAAAATGCAACAACTTGTGCAACAAGTTGTCCTCTCTATTTAGTAGTCTAGACCTATTTCTATAAGCTCAGAGATATTTTAGAATCAGTTGATGTGCTTAATAGAAAATGTCTGTCATTTGTTTTTAATAATGTTTTTTAAAAGTACGATTAGCCTGCTTTGTGGTCCCTCTAGGTAATGCAACTGTTTTTGCATATGAATGCACTCAAATGTCTATGTCAGGCCATAAATCCACAGGAAATGTGAATTATTGCTTGCTTTGGTGCTGTCACTCCTCATAGTCCTCATGCCACCCTATAAATAATTTCCAGATCTGTCCCGGGTCATGAATAGGCTATTTACAGACCTCTTTCACATATGACGTGATGACCATCACTGCCCAGACGTCAGTCAAACTGAAGAAGTCTTTCCCATAGTAATATTTCTTCAGTTTGTCAAATGCTTCTTTCCAGCTGACTCCAGGACCGCTGAGTCTCTGGATGATTTTCTCTTTCACAGTCTCTAGTTTGGTGGACCAGTCTGGTTCCTTATATAAGGAGGCCATACACCTTCAGAGGAACAACATATGCTGTCAATTTTGACATTCAACCAAGTATGTGTGTGTGTATGTATGTGTGTGTGTTGTCTCTCAGGGTTTGTACCAGGTGGATCCAGAGACTCCGCTCAGATAAAGGATGGAGTCCAGAAGACCTGTTTTCTGGAGCTGAACCAGGGATCCCAGCAAAGCCACCATGGCTCTTTGTCCTCCTCCAGAACCCAGTAAGGCAATGTTTGGCACCTCATTCTGAAACACACACAACTCAAAGCATTATATCCACCTTATTTTTAAAGTAAGAGCCCAGCTAACAGGGAACATTCTCAGAACTTTAGCGAACGTTCTGGCAAGGTTCTCTTAAAGTTATGAACAAACAAAATGTTAGCATAAAAAGGTTATTTATGCGTCGTTGATGGAGTGTTATTTTTTTTCTAAAATGTTTTAGTTGGACGTTCATCTAACATTTTTAAAGGTGCCATAGAATGTCCATTTCAGAAGATGTAATATAAGTCTATGGTGGCCCCAGAATGTGTGTTTCAGCTCAAAATACCCCATATATTTTTTATTATACCATGTTTTAACTGCCTATTTTGGGGTGGGATTAAAAATGCGCTGATTTGGTGTGTGTAAATGCTCGTGCTCCCCGCCCCCAAGCTTGCAACTCCATAAAACATTGCATAAATAATACCGAAGTTCACACAGCTAATATGACTCTCAAAATGGATCTTTACAAACTGTTCGCGATGCAGCACATCAGATCACGCAACTATGGCATGTATTTTGTGGATGTTTGCTAACATTCGATTCTGAATGAGTTTGATAGTGTGCTGCACGGCTAACGGGGCTAAAGCTACACATAGTTAGAGAAACTCAACAAGAATGAAGATGCATTTATGAATTATACAGACTACACGCGTTTTTAGGTTAAAAATGAAAATAATCAGGGCTCCAGACTAACTTTTTTTACTAGGAGCACCGTAGCCCCTTACTGACAATATTAGGAGCACAAGCAGAAAATTTAGGGGCACACCTTAAATTGACCTACAGCACAGACAGTTATTCACATTTTCCCCTGTTTTTTATTACTGACAAATGCCCTGGAGATAAATAGACTTAACTTACAGGAATTACATTGTGCCGTTTTATTAAGTTTACAAGGCTCCAGATTAACATTTGAGGTCAGCATTATCATTAATAATGTCTAAATAAAATTCAAAAGCAAAATGATTGAAAATATTTATTATGCAGTGGAAATGGCAGCCACCTACTGGTTACAATGATAAATTTTATTTAATGGTAATTTTTATTTTATTTATTTATATTTACAATGGATTGTCTTTTTTTGTTGCTGTTGTTAAATAAGTGTGAGTTTTCCTACATGTGGAAACTTTTAGTTTTGTAAATGAGGGTAATCTATAAGGGAAGAACAAATAATGTTTTAGTCATCGCATTAAAAATAACATTTAAATAAGATAATATTAGAGTTTTGAAGTACTGGAAAAAGATGTGTGAAGTACTTGAAAGCATTGTACAATTCCTGCAAAACTTCCATGGTTACAGTTAGTGTTACTACATTAAATCCATGGCAAATGTTGTTCATTTGTAGACTGAAAGCCCTCTATAACTTGTTCATTCATGGCACAGTGTTTCTCCTGGTTTCCACGTCAGTGCTGTTTGATCTTATATCTATACGGTTAATAACGGAGAACTCTGCACCGAATTTGAATGCTTCTCACTAGATCTCGAAGTGACGTTATTAATTCTGTGGTGAATTAAAATGCTTTCTTTACTGGATCTCACAGCGCTGTGTAGTATGGAAGGCCAAAAGGGGCCAAAAACATGTGAATTTTAACACATCAACAACACGTTAAATACGTGTCTTTCACGCGTTAGATACGTGTTGTTTGCGCGTGAAAAATCAGTGCGTTAAATATGTATATTTCACGTGTGTTTCACGTGTGAAAAAACTGGTTAAATATGCGTGAATGTGGAAGGCCAAAAGGGCCAAAAACGTGAATTTTCAACAACACGTTAAATATGTGTATTTCACGCGTATTTAACACATATTTATGGAAGGCCAAAAGGACCAAAAACACTTGAATTTTAACACATCAACAACTCGATAAATATGTGTATTTCACGCGTATTTAACACGTATTTATGGAAGGCCAAAAGGACCAAAAACACGTGAATTTTAACACGTCAACAACACGTTAAATACGTGTTGTTTGTGCGTGAAAAATCAATGTGTTAAATACGTGTTCATTTAAAAATCTGTTTGAACGGGTCAGTGTCATTAGCTGCTGAAAACTTGGGCCAATCCATTTCTGTGAGCTTAAGGGGGTGTTCCATTCATTTACTAGGATGCCACCATTTAGCATGCTAGATCAGCTTATTCAGCCTTTTTATTTTGTCTTTTTTGGATAGCGTATAGAAATAAATTTTTCCACTTATGCCCTTTTTTTTTTTTTTTTTTTTTTTTTACAACGCCGTAACCCTCACTGACAATAAAATGCGGCATTACTATAAGCTCACTGAATCCGAGTATGCTCTCTCTCAGCCATAGGACCTGCAAAGTTTTTTCTCTGGTGTGTGTTGGGGTGGGACACAGGCTAGCTGAAGAAGATTGGTGTGTGACTAGAGATGACAGACCAGCAAAGTTTTGTTCTAAAGAAGTAGTGCAGGTTAGTCATACACAAATACAATTTTAAACTGATAATAATGTATGATGCGCCGTGTGTGTCTGTGTCAGAACATGGGAGCGGAGCAATTCTTATTGTATAAAATGTTACTGAATCATCTTCAACTGGTTCTTAAATCTCACTCTGCCTCTCTCTCTCTCTGTGTGTGTGTGTGTGTGTGTGTGTGTGAGGGAGGGGGGGGTGGTGGTATCAGTGACACTTTTAGTGGTTTAGAAAAATATATATAAAAAACTTAAGATAAACACTGGACTTAGATTTACACTGGATTTAGACTTAGAAAATTTTGAGCTGCAAAAGATAACTCATTTCAAAGTGACCTATGACATCCTATGACATGATATTAATCTAAATTTAAATGACCTCATGGATGTGGCTGTTGTGTTTTGTGATCATAGAGGCATCAGCTACTGCAGTGCATGTGGTGTGAATTTGACATAGTCTTTTTATGTTTAACCGTTTTAAATGCCTATTGCCTGCCGTGCACAGTTGCCCCGAAGCCACCGGGGTATTCTGGTTTGAGCTTGCACTCCGCTCCCATGCTCTGACACGCAAACACACACACACACACACACAGCGCATCATACATTATTATCAGTTTAAAATTGTATTTGTGTATGACTAACCTGTACTATTTCTTTAGAACAAAACGTTTTGCTGGTCTCTAACCACACACCAATCTTCTTCAGCTAGCCTGTGTCCCACCCCAACACACACCAGAGAAAAAACTTTGCAGGTCCTATGGCTGACAGAGAGCATACTCGGATTCAGTGATCTTATAGTAATGCCGCATTTTTTTGTCAGTAAGGGTAATGGCATTGTAAAAAAAAAAAAAAAAAATTAAACCTAATTTTTCATAAAACGGCAATTTAAATATGTTATTTCTATAGGTTGTACAAAAAAGACAAAATAAAAAGGCTGAATAAGCTGATCTAGCATGTTAAATGGTGGCATCCTAGTAAATGAATGGTACACCCCCTTAAGCTCACAGAAATGCTTTGACCCAAGTTTTCAGCAGCCAATGACACTGACCCGTCGAAACAGATTTTTAAGGCATATTTCATGTGGAATACACGTATTTAACGCGCTGGAAACATCAGAAGTTGAAGCTTTATTTCTTGTTAATTTAACCACTGTATCAAATAAATACCTAGAGTTGTGCTTATTTTCTTCTAAAAGTTTTGAAAAATAGGCAGATCTAGCAGTTTTTAAGGCCTTTCTGTACTCAATCATTCTCTCTCTCCATGAAATGCAAAAAACTTCTAGTTTAGTTTTCTTCTAGCTGCGCTCCATTTTTCTGGCTGCTACCTTTAGGGCCCGAGTGTGCTCGTTGTACCACGGCGTTGGATTAATTTCCTTAATCTTTTTTAAACGCAAAGGAGCAACTGAGTCCAATGTGCCGGAAAAGACAGAGACAATAGTTTCCGTTGCAACATCGAGGTCTTCTAAGCTTTCTGGTATGCTAAGGCGATGAAACTACGTATGTAACCATGGTTTCCTGAGAACAGGGAACAAAACACTGTGTTACCTGCCATACATCGGGGTTGCCTGTTGAACAGTCCCTTCAGACGATAAGGTACTGACTGCTTCTCTAGGCGCTCCTTTTATACTTCCGGGTCGTGTCTATTATGACGTCATAGGCTGTCGGTGGCCAATAGGATTGGTGAGATTTGATAATTGCTTTCAGACACCGGTTCACGTGGTGACGTTCCCCATAGCGTGTCAAACACAGTGTCTCGTTCCCTGTTCTCAGGGAACCATGGTTACATACGTAACCTGAGACGTTTTCACTATACTTTAAAGTGTTTTACTCTAGGCTAGTAATAGAAAATGTGTAATGGTCATGAATTTGTTGAGATAGCATTGAAGTGTAGTTAAAAACTTCATACGTTTCATCGTTATCTGAATGTGCGAAAGTGATGATGAACTAACATCACCTTGTACTGTTAATCAATGCTATTAACGTTGACGCATCAGTGTTGAATTGGCATTGTTTCAGTGGTTGCTTGCTGTGAATATCATAGTTCAAGAAAGTGAAATTGTTGTGACATCTGATGTTCATCGGCCACAGCACCATTCACAGGTCATCTCAGATATATGAAGTATAAAATAAGAAGCTTTACCTGACTGCACTGTATCTGAAGCTTCTTCAGGCTTTCTAGAACAGATTTTTTCCTTCTGTTTACAAACTCCTTTTCGTTCTTATTCAGAGAGGGTTCGATTCGCACCATACCGCTGCAGCAACAGACAGAACAGTCCTGATTTTAACTTATTTCATATTTAGATATTATTCAATGCAATTAAGTCTGCAGTTTATTTTGAACAGTTATTCTCATAGTTATCCACTTTGTTGTAGACTTTAATTGTGTAAGTAATGTAGTACAAAACTTATTTTAATGCTTCCATGAATCTGAGCAGGATTACATACCTTCCCTGGGGTTTGGATGCACTCATCTATAAAACAATAGAGTCCACATGCAAGTCAGTTTCTGTTATTTGAGATATCATTTATATTTTTTATTTTAAGCAATCAGGAATCTGGGGGGGCCAGACATGTAAATGTATCGAACTGTGACCCCAAAACTGAGGTATGTACTGAACCGTGATTTCTGTGTACCGTTACACCCCTATATATATATATATATATATATATATATATATGACGAGAACAAAATTGTTGGTACCCTTGGTAAATATGAATAAATCTACATCGTTAATCCTTTAGATTTTTATAAGAATTTAAAATGTACACAATTAACGGCACCCTTTTATTCAATACTTTTTGCAACCTGCTTTTGCCAAGATAACAGCTCTGAGTCTTCACCTATAATACCTGATGAGTTTGGAGAACACCTGACAAGAGCTCATAGACCATTTCTCCATACGGAATCTCTCCAGATCTTTCAGATTCCCAGCTCCATGTTGGTGCTTCTTCTCTTCAGTTCACTTCGCTCATTTTCTTTAGGGTTCAGGTCAGGGGACTAAGATGGTCATGGCAGAGGCTTCATTTTGTGCTCAGTGACACATTTTTGTGTTGGTTTTGATGTTTGTTTTGGATCATTGTCCTGATGGAAGATCCAATCACAGCCCATTATTGGATTTCTAGCAGCAGCGGTCAGGTTTTGATTTTTTATTTGTTGGTATTTGATAGAATCCATGATGCCATGTAGCTGAACAAGATGTCCAGGACCTCCAGCAAAAAAATAGGCCCACAACATTAAAGATCCAGCAGTATATTTAACCGTGGGCATGGGGTACTTTTTATTCATGTGTGCACCAAACCCATCTGGTGGGTTTGCTGCCATAAAGCTCTTTTTTAGTTTCATCTGACCACAGAAGCCAGTCCTGTTTGAAGTTCCAGTCTTGTCTGACAACTGAATATGCTGGAGTTTGTTTTTGAATGAGCGAGGAGGATTTTTCTTCTATTTTTCACTCTTGTGTTGAATTTTAACGCATCAACAGTTAAGAGTGGCTCTTTTTGACCCTATGAATCACCCGTAGTTCAAGCCAGGTTTGCCAGGTCTGCCTTTTTTTCCTACATCAAAAATTATTTGTAGCGCCTCCCATCCAATAATCGCAAAAAGATTTGTGCTTTATTACTTCTGATAAGAATTAAAGGTTTCAGTTTTCAAATTCTGTCCATTTTATCATGAAATTCAAACAATAATTGGCGTTTTGATGCTCTTAAATGTGACGTGTCAGATCGCTGTAATGCCTCAGTTCAGGCGGCAGCTCGGAGCGCCTCTTCAATAGTTATATCTCGAAAAACATGAATGAACATCAAAGGTATGTTGAAATATGTTGTACAACTTGCCAGAATGTATCATGTCTCATGTAATCACTTTATTTGTGTTTCAACCGCGGAAAGACGTCAATAAAACAGCTTGTGAACAATATGTCACATCATGTAACTTTTACCTCAGGAATTTTTTCCAATGTTCACAGTTCCTTAGCTATCTACATATAAAAAAATAAATAAACACTAGAGAGGAGCTTATTTACTGTTAATTATATGTTTGTGCAAATTTGCCATGAAGACAAGTGCTTATGAAAACTACCTTATGTGATACTAAATTTTATACATTTCAATTTTTATTTGAGTGTAATTATTATATCTGAAAATAAACAGCAGCTGAATATAATACCTCTGCTGTTAATTGTAACCTCTAATATTGTAGTGTAACAAATGAGAGGGTTCCCTGTATAGTTTGCAACATTATTTGGGAGAGATTTTTTTTTTCCTTAAGATAAACCAAACTATCGGTATCGGCAGAGAAATTTAGTATCTGTGCATCTCTAGTAAATAAGAATGGGAATATACTTCAAGAGATATTTTACTCATAAGAATTTCTAAGGGTACCATTAATTGTGTCCAACGTGTATTAGAGAAAAACATTTATTTCATAATGAAATTTACCCCCATTTTAAATTCTTATACTTCAATGAAAATGTTATATTTTTGTGAATTTTTGAAATAAAAGATCTAAAGGATTAACAATGCACATTTAGTTTCACAGGCTTTTTTTGTTCATATTTACCAAGGGTACCAACAATTTTGTCCACGTCTGTATTTATAAACAAGTAGCAAATCATTAACTTCTAAAAGAAATAAATGGAGATAAATGTAGTGTCTAAGTAACTACAAACCAATCGTTTAACAGGGAAATGTCAAAAAAGTGTGTGTGAAATGTATGTGTTCCAGCTTATTAATAAAAAGATAAACAATTTAATATATAAATAACATCATAAAAATCAAAGATTAGATGGCCATAATACAGCTGATTATTTCAGGCACCATGCAAACTTACATCCTTATAGTTTTTATTCTAATAGAGTCAGATAAATAAATAAAATGTATGGATGGCTGTATAAGTCCTTTCAACTTAAATTAAACTGACGTAAAGTTTGTTTCAAATGTACAATTATGTATAGTATATTTAAAGAGCATTACACAGATTTTGATGTATAGAAAATGTAAACTTTTGTCACTGAAATACGAATCCTGCAAATCATTTTTCACCGTGATTGTTTATTTATGCACTGTGTAGGTCACTGCTGTTGACCATGTTTAAACTGGTTTTAAAGCAAATTACAGATAAATTCTGGATTCATTCATACTATTATTGTTACATGCAATTTATAATCCCATGAAACCTTTTCACTGCCTTGCTATTGCTGAAACAATATTATTTACTTGAAGCTTAAAAATATATACTTACTGTTCCTGAGTCTTCACCAACAACAGCTGTTATCTTGACATCCAGACAGAAGATGCTCTTTATATGGCTCTGAAACTACACTGCAAGTCCTGACATGAGGGTGAGGTTGTAAATGATAAATTACACAATCATTCACAGGGACCAGGAACATTTTTATATTTCCTTGTAATTAATCATACACACTCTTCTCATGCACCCCACCTCACCACACCTCACCTTTTTTTTTTTTTTTTTTTTTTTTTTTTTTTTGTGGCAGGCAACAGGTTGATCTTATTGAACATGTTTATATAAGGCTCTTTTTACAGAGAAAAAGCAAGAGACTTCAGACACATTACAAGGGATAGGGATGCTTGCACATGTTAAATTAATAATGTTGTGTGATATTTCATTTATGTTTGTGTCTTTTACAAACATTAACATTTTCATTTAACTAAAACATTTTATACACTGGAATAGCCTTTTTCTTAGGGATATTCTGGAAAGTAATTCATAGATGTAATTCAGTATAATGATCCATATATACAGGCAAGCAGATGTGCCTATGATCAAAACCTTTATTTTTAAGAGTGTAATGCAAAAATATTGTCTTTCCACTTGGATTATGATGCCATTGTCTTAGCAGTAGATAGACCTAGAGTTTTTGACATGGACAAATTTGTTTAGACAGGAATATTCATCCCATGCGGTAGATCTAAAACCAGTTTGGGAAAGTTTATAAGGACAGACCCTCGCTCCCTCGATTTTGACCGAGGGAGCGAGTCTACTTCATATGTACAATTCAGGCAGCTCCATAACCAACAACGCAACACGATTATGACGTCACCACATATAGAAATAAATAATAAATCAGCTCCATTGCGGATTCCAAGTGATCAAGGGCTTAGGACGTTCCAGTTCAGCCCATTGCAAAGGTTCCGTCAGTAGTGGGCACTCGTGCAACGTAAGCAATGACGTACATCCGAGTCAACGAGACTGAGGGAAGTTAGCGAGGGAAGGGCATTTAAAAAATGAACTGGAATGCAGCCCTGGTCTGGCTGATTTTAGGAGGGCACGGCCATCAACGACATCCTGTTTCAAACTTAAAAACACTTCAAGTGTGATTTGTTTCCACTGATTGTAGGTAATTCTTTTCATCCGTTTCAGGAGCTCCAAACACAAAAAGGAAAATAAAAAACAACTGACACAGCTACTAAAAAAATGCATCGCTCATGTGAGAGATAAAATCACTGTAATAGCAGTCTGGGATTATCAGAAATAGAGATGTGTTACAGTTCATGTTACAGGTTACATCTCCTTTGAATCTGATTTTTGTCACTGATGGATTAATTAAAAATTGTTTTATAGAAGTCAAACACTGTAATCGCTGTCCATATTGTAGACATGAGAAAAATTAATAGAAAAATGTATTTCCTTTAATAAATTAATTTTACACTAGTAACACAAAAGTGTTACACTCAGGACCTTAAGGACAAAAATGTCCCAATTGAAATCTGCAACTTTTAATCCCAGGGCCATTTAACTATAAAATGATGCAATCTTTGTTAATAGGCTTTTATTCTGTTGGCAAGGCTTCAAATTTAAAATATTTACTATTTTTTACCAAATGGTGCCATTTTCTCAGGTTTGGCCTATAAATCAAATACTTACTTTATTTCTGTTTTCTGCTTCTGCATATTATAGAGCCAAATGGATAAATTATACAGCTATAATTGTGTGCGTATGTTGGTAAGGATGTCATAGTGTGGTTTATATGTGTGTATTGAAAGAAAAAAAAATGTGTGTATAATATTTGAGAGAGAGAAACTACTGCAAATTACAAATCCAACCACTGTGTACCAGTTGAGCTTTGCTGGAATCTAATGGGGACTGCGCTTAAACAAAATCTTACTGAAAGCTAATTTTTGAGATATCAGCCTCAAATTTGGAACACAACTTTATGGCTTTGATTTTCTTGCAGTTTTAGAGTTTCATAAAATATATATTTTTATATAAAATAATGTTCATAAATCATTTTCATAAACTTAAACCTTAAACTTTTTTTTTACTTCAACAATCTGCCACGGGTCTTCTTCAGAATTAGACCAAACATCACACACATGCATCGTGCTGCTCATGTTACGGCCTGAAAAGATATAATCATGAGTGATGCTGTAACGTATGGAGCGGGACAACGGGGTTGGAGATCCAAGTGCAGGCTTTATTAATAAGAGCGTAGTCCTTCAGGGATGACGTATAAGACTACCTTGTGGTTGTTCTTTATTGAGGCTCAGTTTGTAGTTATAAGTAAAGTCTCACAGAAGGCAATCGTAACAATAAAAATACTTTTATTGGTTACAATACAAAGTGGTTAATGAAAAATAAAACAAAATAGAACCTAGCTTTTATCCAGGAATATTGGAGATGCTGTTTAGAGCCCCTCTTTAGGGTATCAGTTGTCCTTCTACGCTTAATGCAGGCAGGCAGGCTTTTACTCATCAGACTTTTATACTACTTTTTGGGAAACTCCAACTTCATCGATTGATCAATGCCTTGTATAATCTAATCTTCCTGTTGTAGGTGTATCAGTCTCTGTATCTCTTTCTTACTAAGCCGGATGTCCCTCCTCTTGGCTTACACTGTTGTCTTCTTCTAGCACTCTTCCTCTTCTTCACTGAAATCTTCATCTGGATCACCTCCGTTTGAGGTTGCAACATGCTCTCTTCATCCTTATTGTTAAACTTTGTGGTTGATTACAAACATCAAACTCAAAAACCTAACTTTCACAACTGTTGCTTAGTCATCTTATCTTATAACAAACTAAGGAAGTACTGCAATTACTTAATTTCATAATCATTCAAGCATTCAAGCATATATGCCCTTAATATAAAAGCAAAAAAGCAAGCAAATAACATAATTGAAACTGTTGAATATCAAATGTCAAGTGTCCCCAACTAAGCAAGCCAAAGGGGACAGCGGCAAGGAACCCAAACTCCAACAGGTGACATCAGGTGGCAAACAGGTAGCAAATAGGCGTTAAAATGGAGAAAAAAAAAACTTGGGAGAAACCAGGCTTAGTCGGGGGGCCAGTTCTCCTCTGGCGAACAGTGCTTTGTTACGATTCAGGTAGCTATCATAAGTCCGATAGGATTGCAACATTCAAAGTATTTATTTCAGTTCAATCCAATTGAGGATCGTATTCATCACGCCGGTATGGACGGTTTGTTGAGGGGCTGTGCCACTGGCTGTCGTGTCGATGAGGCCTTCACAATGGATGATCTAGTTGACTCAATCTCTGCTGATACTTCAGGGGTGTGTTGTGGTCGTGTCAAAGCGCAGGTCCTCAATCTCACCTGGATACGGCCTGGATCCGGCTGACTACGGTAAACCTTGGGATAAACAGAGAGACTAATATTAGCGTAGATGCCATTCTTCTTCTGATGTTACAAGTACATCTGGTGTTATAGGAAGTGTTCCCGGTTCCGGCTGACCTAATTTATGCAGCCTAATAATCCTTTAACGGATTATTATTTCAATTTATATTTGAAAAAATAAATTGATAATGTGTTATGTGCATGCCAGGTTAAAGAGATGCGTTTTTAGTCTAGATTTAAACTGACAGAGTGTGTCTGCTTCCCAAATGATGCTAGGATGCAGAGTTTGTCATGTTTCCGCTCTAAGAATATGTGCCATATTACTAGAGAGAAGAGCAGCACCATCCCGGGAGGGATGAATACCATCTCTTTTCAACAGGTCAGGTCTCCCCCAAATACTTTTCCAATTGTCTATGAAACCTATATTATTCTGCGGACACCACTTAGACAGCCAGCCATTGAGTGATGATAATCTGCTAACTATCTCATCACTCCGATGAACAAGAAGAGGGCCAGAGCAAATTACTTTTCCTGACATTGTACTTGCAAGTTCACACACCTCTTTAATGTTAATTTTAGTGATCTCCGACTGGTGAAGTCGAACATCATTAGTGCCGACGTGAATAATAATTTTAGAGTATTTACGATTAGCATTAGTCAGCACTTTTAAATTTGCTTTGATGTCAGGTGCTCTGGCTCCCGGCAAACATGTGACTATGGTGGCTGGTGTCTCTATTTTCACGTTCCGTGTAATGGAATCGCCAATAACTAGGGCACTTTCAACAGGATTCTCAGTGGGTGTGTCACTTAGTGGGGAGAACCTGTTTGATGTTCTTATTGGAACGGAAGAGTGGTGTTTTTCGCGGCAAAGCCGCCTCACCGTTACCCAAGTGCCCTGCTGCACGGGCTCTACAGCTGGAACCGAACAATGTACAGAGTTCACTAAGCTAGTCGCATCCAAAACAGTATCTGAAGCCCTTGCATTCTTACTATCCTCGATTAAAGTTTGGATGCGTGTCTCTAATTCTGAGATTTTCTCTGTCAGCCTGACTATTTCCCTACATTTATGACATGTAAATCCCTCGTCGCCGACAGAGAAAGCTATACTGAACATGTGACAAATAGAACACGATATAATCACGGGAGAGGATGACATCACTCACCGTGTTTGTAGACTGATCTGACTTACCACAGCTGTTTGATGAACGTGTAGAAAAAGGAGCGCACGAGAGACTGATGACAAGTTAACAAGCTAGTGAGATGCAAACGCGGGACGCAAACGCGTTGTAATAGTGATTTAGATTAAAAGATTAAAATCTAGCGATGTCAGATTAATGTGATAGGCAATATTAGATATAAGGTAACGTTAATGATAATATAAGCAACAATGGATGAAAGTAGGAGATTCAAAACAAAGCTATATGGAATTACAGACGCAAACCACTCTGAGCAGCGAGGCAGACAGGAGCAATCGAGCAGCGGAATCACCAATCCAGTCCTACGCGGGACGGGAAACCCCCATGGTGAAGCAGATGACCACCACAGCAGTGCAGACGGGCTTGAAGATCCCCCACGGTGGCACAGACGACCACCCCAGCAGTGCAGACGGGCTTGAAGATCCCCACGGTGGAGCAGATGACCACCAGAGTCGTGCAGATGGTCTTGTAGACCTCCATGGTGGAGCAGACGACCACCACTGCAGTGTAGACATGCTTGAAGACCCCCAGGGTGGAGCAGATGACCACCACTGCTGTGCAGACGCAACTGAAGACCCCCATGGTGGATCAGGTGGCTCTAGAGGCCAACACAGCTGACTAGGCAAAACTGAAACATAAGGCACAGAGAAGTTGGGGTGGCCACTCGGGCCATAACAGGACAGGTAGGGAGCTCAGGAATGCCCTTCAAGGCATTGCCCAGACTGACCTCCAGTGACGTGGTCGTATTGAGGCAGGCAAACAGTTCAGGAACAATCTCTACGGTCGTGTCGAGGCAGACAGGAAACTCAGGAACCACCCTTGTGGTCATATCAGGGCTGACCGGGGACTCAGGGACGACCTCTGTAGTTGTCTTAGGGCAGACAGAGAACTCAGGGTCGACCTCCTTAGTCTAATCAAGGCAAACAGGGAACTCAGGGACGACTTCCTTGGTTGTATCAAGGCAGACAGGAAGTTCATAGATCACAAGGCTGGGCTCTAGGACAACGGCAAACTCTGGAGTGCACTCATGGACTGGAGCGGGCTCTGGAGCGGACTTATGGTCTGGAGCTGATGTGTGCACAGCCCACACACACCAAATGGCTGTGGACATAATGGCCAGTACTGCAACCTCTGAGGGCTCAGGCGTGGCAGCCATCTCGGCTGAGGGCTCAGGCGTGGCAGCCATCTCGGCTGAGGGCTTAGGCGTGGCAGCCATCTTGTCTGAGCGCTCAGGCGTGGCAGCCATCTCGGCTGAGGGCTCAGGCGTGGCAGCCATCTCGGCTGAGGGTTCTGGAGCGGACTCACGGGCCGGAGCGGGCTCTGGAGCGGATTCACGGGCTGAAGCGGGCTCTGGAGCGGATTTACATGCTGGAGCGGACTCACCAGCTGGAGCGGACTCACCGGCTGGAGCGGACTCACCGGCTTTCCTCTTTCTCCTTACTCTGCGCCTCCCAGTGGGATTTAGAAGGCCAGGGTCTTGACTCAGTGAGTTAGGGATGGTAGGAAAGTCTCTTTGGAAGGGTTCTGAGGCAAAGGGTCATCAAGGCATTTATTAAAGATCTCCTTAAGAGCAACATCATTATAATCCAGCCCCACCCCATAGTCCAAAAAGTCTGGGCAAAGCCTCCTACCTCCATCCCCTATTGGTGTAGCGCAGTCAAAGCCCGAAGTCGAACCATCCGCTCCTTCTGAGGGGCCGGAGGAATAACCTGAATCCCCATACTGCTGGATCTAAATTGATGGAGTTTTTCTGTCACGGAATGCTCTGAGACTTAGGTAAGATCCAATTGCAGTTTATTTGGGAATCCAACATCAATGTCAAAAGCCAGGCAAACAGTCCAAATACTTGCAAAATCCACCAGAAACAGGAAACAAGAAACAAAGAAGTACTCAGATGAGCAGAGTGACAATAACAAAAACTCCATGAAACTGAACGAAACAAACCGGGTATAAACAGGAAGAAACAAATGACATGATTGATAACAGCTGTGTGTAATATCAGTAATGAGTCCGGGAAGTGGGTGATGGGAAATGGAGTCTGTGATAGTGACAATAGTCCGGGGTGGAGTGCCAAGGCTATCAAGGGCACTCCAGCAGGTGAGCATGACACCAATACTGAGCCAGCGTTCTGATATAGAACCCGGAAGAGCTGCACTGTTTACTACGTCAACAGCATAGAAGACTGATAGGGAAGAGAAGAAATTGCTGAATAAAGTCATAATTTTTTTGTTTTGGAGCACAAAAAGTATTCTTGTCGCTTCATAACATAAGTCAAGTCAAGTCAAGTCACCTTTATTTATATAGCGCTTTTTACAATGCAGATTGTGTCAAAGCAGCTTTACATTGATAACTGGTATATAATTTTGGCTGCACAGCAGCTCTTAAAGAATAGTGTCAATGCAGGCAGATCAAAGCACTGTTCAATATCAAATGTCAAGTGTCCCCAACTAAGCAAGCCAAAGGCGACAGCGGCAAGGAACCCAAACTCCAACAGGTGACATCAGATGGCAAACAGGTGGCAAATAGACTGCTGTGTTAAAAATGGAGAAAAAAACCTTGGGAGAAACCAGGCTTAGTCGGGGGGCCAATTCTCCTCTGGCGAACAGTGCTTTGGTACGATTAATTTTTCTTATGTCCGTTAGGATCGCAACATTCAAAGTATTTATTCCAGTTCAGTCCAGTTGAGGATCGTATTCATCACACCGGTATAGAAGGTTTTTTTGAGGAGCTGTGCCACTGGCTGTCATGTCGATGAGGCCTTCACAATGGATGATCTAGTTGACGCAATCTCTCCTGATACTTCAGGGCTGCGTTGTGTCGTGTCAAGGCGCCGGTCCTCGGTCTCACCTGGATACGGCCCGGATCTGGTTGACTACGGTAAACCTCGGGATAAACAGAAAGACTAATATTAGCGTAGATGCCATTCTTCTTCTGATGTAACGAGTACATCTGGTGTTATAGGAAGTGTTCCCGGTTCCGGCTGACCTAGTTTATGCAGCCTAATAATCCTTTAACGGATTTGAAAATATAAATTGATAATGTGTTATGTGTATGCCTGTTTAAAGAGATGCGTTTTTAGTCTAGATTTAAACTGACAGAGTGTGTCTGCTTCCCGAACAATGCTAGGAAGATTGTTCCAGAGTTTAGGTGCCAAATAGGAGAAGGATCTACCACCTGCGGTTGATTTTGATATTCTAGGTATTATCAGCTGGCCTGAGTTCTGAGATCGCAATAGACGTGAAGGACTATAATGCTTTAAGAGCTCGCTCAGGTACTGGGGAGCTAAACCATTTAGAGCTTTGTAAGTAATTAGCAAGATTTTAAAATCTATACGATGTTTAACAGGAAGCCAATGCAGTGTTGACAGAACTGGGCTAATATGGTCATACTTCCTAGTTCTAGTAAGAACTCTAGCTGCTGCATTTTGTACGAGCTGTAGTTTATTTATCAGGCGAGTGGAACAACCACCCAGTAGAGCATTACAGTAATCTAGCCTTGAGGTCATGAACGCATGAACTAACTGTTCTGCATTTTTCATTGAGAGCATATGTCGTAGTTTAGATATATTTTTAAGATGGAAGAATGCGGTTTTACAGATGCTAGAAATATGGCCTTCAAATGAGAGATTGGTATCAAAGAGCACACCCAGGTTCATAACTGACGACGAAGACTTAACAGAGCAGCCATCAAGTGTTAGACAGTATTCTAGGTTATTACATGAAGAAGTTTTTGGTCCAAAAATTAGAATCTCTGTTTTTTCTGAATTTAGAAGTAGGAAATTACTGGTCATCCAATTTTTTATATCAGCTATGCATTCTATTAATTTTGTGAATTGGTAAGTTTCGTCAGGGCGCGAAGAAATATAGAGCTGAGTATCATCAGCGTAACAGTGAAAACTAACGCCATGCTTCCTAATGATATCTCCCAAGGGTAGCATGTACAGA
This sequence comes from Hypophthalmichthys nobilis, assembly GCA_037950665.1. Classification (NCBI taxonomy): domain Eukaryota; kingdom Metazoa; phylum Chordata; class Actinopteri; order Cypriniformes; family Xenocyprididae; genus Hypophthalmichthys; species Hypophthalmichthys nobilis. The sequence continues at coordinate 1,605,543 of CM075468.1, read as the reverse complement.
ATGAAAAGCAACGGTCCTAGTACATAAGGTTAAACATAAGGTTAAACCACTGTCACATGGACTATTTCAACAATGTCTTTACTACTTTTCTGGGCCTTGAAATTTGTTATGACATTGCTGTCTATAGGGAGGTCATAAACCTCTCGGATTTCATCAAAAATATTTTAATTTGTGTTCCAAAGATAAACGAAGGTCTTATGGGTTTGGAACAACATGAGGGTGAGTAATTAATGACAGAAATTTCATTTTTGGGTGAACTAACGCTTTAAGCTTGACTGACTGCAGTGGCTCAAAGGACGCTCTCCGTAGGGCATTAAGTACCAATCTATAAGGCATAACCATGGAGAATTTAGCCTCCTGGGTAGGGTTGCACCAGCCTTTCGTAAGTTCTTTCTTAAATTGGAATGTAAAGCCCACACTAGCGGCTTAGTAACTACTAGCTTGTTTGTAACTAACTCTGTGCTTTATTCGGTTGCACCATTTGTTCTTAAGGCAGAACGTAGCTAGTAGCTTGTAAGGTCTCAGTAAAGTAACACGTAGTCACATAATATGACGTTACCCTCAGTGATCCTTCAAATACATGAGCAGAAGTTGTTGAAATGCCGTGAATTTCAGTTTATCCTTTATTCTGACTTATTTTGCCACACGTAGCTAACGGTAAAATACGTTTCTATTAAATACAATAGCCTACTACTTAATCATGAATATGTTTTTATATGTAAATAAATTAATAAGGATCAATAAATAAATACTGATACAAAACAACATAAGAAATAACATTATTGATTATGACTGATTTTATTTGACATGCATAACACGGAGTGATGGGACCGTATGGAAGAAAATTAGCCTCCTTAATAACTCACGCAAAAAACACGATGCACACAGGCGTAGCCAATTTCACATGTGTGAAACCTAATTCACGCGCACAAAAAACAATTCATGTGTGCGAAAAAAATATATACATTCACAAAAAGCAATTCACGTGCACAAAATAAAATTAGATATTCATAAAATATATTTCACAAATGTAAAATACAATTCATAGATATACAACTGTGCACAGAAGTTTTGAATGTTTAAAACTTACGAGTTTATCCTCACATTCGCGTGTGAAGTTCTTCAGTCACAGGTCATTCTACTGGAGTTCCACTGCATGACCGGTCAGGAATGATTGTAGTGTTTCAGTCAGAGTCTTTTTTTAAAGTATAAATGTTATGACCAAATGATAAATATAAGTGCAATACATCAGGTCAAAAGTTAATGTATAGATGTGTTCAATCCAGTCATCTCTGTCATGACATATCAGATTTTGGTCTGATATTGAAAGCAGTCAGCACCCAGTACAAGAGGTGATGGTGAAATAATTAAAAAGAGTTTACAGAGTAATATTAGTTGCATAATGTTAATTGCATCTCTAATCAGTATGCCTTCATAATTAATGTTAGTTAATACATAAAAAGAAAAAAATATGTTAACAAATAAAACCTTGTAAAGTGTTACCAATTATTGCTTCACAACATTGTCCTGTGACATTAAAAACCTTGAGATGACAATACAGCACAGAACATAAGTAAATGAATATTGGCTATGTTAAGACATTAATACATAAAGTATAAAAAGCATAAAGAAACAAAATGAATTAAGATGTGTGTGACTGATATCCTGATGTCAAGCCAACTGTTTAATCCTGAAAAATGCAGAGAGACAATAAGTGTGTAATAATGGAACACTGTATACAAATGTCAAGAACAAATATGGTCATCACTAAACAATGAGTGCACATAAAATTTGGTCTATTCACTATTTAAACAATATGAAAGCTGATCTCGCTGAGCAAGAGCTAGGGTGGACACTGGCCACATGCAGATGATTGTTTTGCATCCGAGGGGCTCTGTACCCACAGCTAAAATACAACAAAACAAGCATAATTTCCTCTTCATTTTGGACAAAATGGGATATCTGATTACCACAGCAGTTGCTTATATCTGTTAATAATTAATAAACTATAGCTTCAACTGATCTCTAACTTCGTTTACTTCAGTAAACACATGAAATGAACCGATCAAACTGCACATACCTCTGCATGATTTGAACTGGGCGACAGCTGATGATGTAACACCCAGGTAGGCACGCCCTCACGTGATAATGATTGGTCGATTGATAAGCTTTAATCCGAATGGCTAAAGAGTACGAATGACCCGGGTGGGAGGTGTCTGGTGCCAGGATTGTCTCAGAAATACACACACAAATCCAAGTTGATTCACACGTGAATGTGAGGATAAACTCGTAAGTTTCAAACATTCAAAACTTTTGTGCACGGTTGTATATCTATGAATTGTTTTACATTTGTGAAATGTATTTTATGAATATCTAATTTTATTTTGCACACGTGAAATGCTTTTTGTGAATGTATATGTTTTTTTCGCACACGTGAATTCTTTTTGTGCGCGTGAATTAGGTTTTACGCATGTGAAATTGGCTACTCGTGTGCATCGTGTTTTTTGCGTGAATTATTAATGAGAAATTTTTCGCTCCATAGGACTGATGCACAGCAGCGCGCTGTTTAGGACGGGTTCGTGTTGAAGAGTGGCTAACAAAGTAATCTTTTCACATAATGTTCTCTCTCTTAAAATGTAAGCGAGTGTAAATGTCAGCAGCATCATAACGTTATATGTCTGAAGTCTGTCAGGTTAAACAAGAGCTTATTGATGCAGTTTAGTCAGTCTGCAATTTTATTCTAACCGTTACTCCTGATAGGAAGCTTCTGTAAATATTTAGTGTATACGTAGAGTTACGCTTCAACAAAGTTTAATGGTGCGACACAAAAATATTTAGTAGTGCGTAAGTTGTAACTTAGTGCCCATTTACATCAAAACTAGGCTACGTTGTAACTTACACAGAGCTGATGCAACCAGCCTCTGGTGCCTCTCAGGAACCTGATGATCAGGTCGGGCTTTCCCACAGACCTACCGTCTATTGCATTGTGATGTGTTGCAATGGTGGCAACATACACTTTCAGAGTGGAAGGAGACAGCCTTTGCTCCAACCTTTCGTGAAAGAAGCACAGAACTGATCGGGCATTTCTGGGGTCTTCCCTGCGGGAAGACCACCAATCAATGAACAGAATCCACTTTAAGGCATAAGCTTGCCTTGCCAATTTTTATAATGTTTTATCTATACATAGAGAAAGGAAAGGGAAAGCGGCCTTTGCAGGGGATAGTTTAGTTGACACTTCAGGGCTGTGTTGTTGTCGTGTCAAGGTGCAGGTCCTCCATCTCATCTGTATAACAGCCTGGATCTGGCAGGCTACGGTAAACCTCGGGATAAACAGAGAGAGACTAATATTAGTATAGATTGTTGAGCTTCTCAAAATAGAAAGTGGCTGTAAGAAAATAGCTAAAGCATTGAAAATCCCCATTTCCACTATCAGGGCTATAATTAAGAAGTTCCAATCAAGAATCTAAAGATGTTACAAATCTGCCTGGAAGAGGACGTGTGTCTATATCGTCCTAATGCACGGTGAGGAGGAAAGTTTGAGTGGCCAAAGACTCTCCAAGGATCACAAATGATCAAACAGCACCTACATCCCCACAAGTTGTTCAGGAGGGATTCAAGAAAAATCCTCTGCTCTCTTCAGCATATTCAGTTGTCAGACAAGACTGGAACTTCAAATGGGACTGGCTTTTATAGTTAGATGAAACTAAAAAACTAGCTTTTTGGCAGCAAACCCACCAGATGGGTTTGGTGCAACAGGGATAAAAAGTACCCCATGCCCACGGTTAAATATACTGCTGGATCTTTAATGTTGTGGGCCTATTTTTCTGCTGGAGGTCCTGGACATCTTGTTCAGATACATGGCATCATGGATTCTATCAAATACCAACAGATAAAAAATCAAAACCTGACTACTTCTGCTAGAAATCTTATAATGGATCTTCCATCAGGACAATGATCCAAAACAAACATCAAAACCAACACAAAAATGTGTCACTGAGCACAAAATGAAGCTTCTGCCATGACCATCCCAGTCTCCTGACCTGAACCCTGAAGAAAATGAGTGGAGTGAACTGAAGAGAAGAAGCACCAACATGGAGCTGGGAATCTGAAGGATCTGGAGAGATTCTGCATGAAGGAATGGTCTCTGATCTCTTGTCAGGTGTTCTCCAAACTCATCAGGCATTATAGGTAAGACTCAGAGCTGTTATCTTGGCAAAATGAGGTTGCAAAAAGTATTGAATAAAAGGGTGCCAATAATTGTGGCCAATGTGTTTTGGAGAAAAACATTTATTTCATAATGTGATTTTTTCCCCCAATTTCAATTCCTTTCCTTCAATGAAAGGTTAGATTTTTGCTAATTTTATGAATTGGATAAACAATTGTAAGGAACCCCCCATCGGCCCAATGAACGGAATCCGACGGCCTGGGCGAAGGTTTAACGCGTGTATGTCTTTTCAGCGCCCCTGTGAAGTTCATTCAATTTTTAGAATCTGGTTTCAATTTTACTTTAGCTGCTCATTTAATCTGACTCCAATTTCCAATGATTATTACTCTTAGATCGTGTTTCTAATTAAGGAATTAATCGTTGGTCATGTATTAATTTAGATATTTGATTATTCTGGGTATCCCATACTTTCAATTATTCGTTCATTACGGACCCATATCGAGTCACACGTCCTGGGTTTGCACAGATCTCACGACACAAATTCGTCAGTTTCTGATTCTTAGTCAGAGGGTGCAGAGTTTACTAATGCATTTGAGTCGAACCTCCACATGCTTGTTCATACAAAAACACAGTTTTCTTAATCACGATACTGCAGCTTGCTAAGACAGTTGATAGACAGAAATCCGAAGGGTGAGTAAGGAGAGTTTAAGCAAGGCAGTATTTTAGTATTTCAGAATACTGTATTTCAGTATTCCAGTTGAGTTTTAAAGCTTAATTGCAGGGTGCTTGACCTCACCTTTTGTCTTAGCAGGAAAAATCAAGTCAAGTTATGGTTAGAATTCTCTTTAAATGGGCGTGTCATTGAGATTGTGAAATAAAAGCATTACATTCTGGAAAATCTCATAACAGATTTTACCAGGCTAGTTATAGTTCACTAAAAAAATTCTCTACTTGAAATAAATACAATAAACCTTGTTTTATTTCAGCTAGTTGCAACGTGGCAACATTTCTCGTTTTCATTTAGTTGATATACTTAAATAACGATCTAAAACTGAAATAAAAATTAAGAAAAGATATACTATAACTAATAAAAATGATAAAAACACACAACACAAAAAGAAAATTAAAACGGAAAGAAAAAAAATTCAATGATTATCTCAGTGATATTAAAATAACACAGAGTGTAACACATTTTGTTTCAACATCTGTAACATCCAGCCTTTGATTTTCCCATATTTATCTGCTGCAAATTAAAGTCCAAACATGTTTGTATAAAACATGTTTATTCAGTAACACTTTACAACAAGGTCTCATTAATTAATGTTGGTTAATAAATTAAATAATGAGCAATACATATCGTCTTTGTTAACATTAGTTAATAAACTGTTTATTGTTAGTTCAGGCGCATTAAATAATATTGACATATGCAACTTTTAATAATGTAGTAGTAAATGTTGAGATTTAGAGTAAACAAGATTAATAAATGCTTTAGAAGCAGTGACCATCATGTTAACAAATGTAGTTAATGTTACAGTTTTTCCACAGCTAAAACGCTAAACCCCATTATCTGAACCAAATTTTAAGTACCTTAAACCACCTTGTTGAATAAATCACTCTTTCTGTAAAACCTTAAACAAATTCAAGCACAATTTGCAAAACATATTCTCACTCACTAAATCATTTTGCACTGTGATGCAATATGTCCTGAGGCTGGACCCAACACATAAGTGGCAGATCAGTGGGCTTGCTGCAGTTGAATATCTAAGTAAGAGACGTGCTCTGTCCCAGATGAAACCTAAAATACGCAAGGACGCAAGATTGAATTTAGTAATTATAATATGACTGTGTGGTGAACAATAGTCTTATCATATACCTTGTGGCACTTTTGATTGATTTACGGCTTTTGTGTATGATTTATTACCCTATCATAACTCTCAGACTGACAGGTTGTCACATGTCAGGACAGATGTCATGTAATATATGGCCCATGGTGTCACATTGTGACATGGCTATGTGGCTTCCTATACCAGTGGCTACATGACTTCCCATGCTGATGTCTGTACATGTTAAAAAAGACAAAACAGATCAAACAGGTCAGAATTTTTCACACCTGCGTCACTACCTACATCCTGGTTTTGTTGTTTAAATAAGGTTTGGGGCTGGGTTACGCTAACGATCACAGAAGATTTTCTGCATCATTCCTGTTACAATGGCGGCTCCGAGAACTCCTAAAATCCCTAGAAGGGTTATGTGTGTTTCACCAACAAGAGGTCCAGTTGAAATGAGGGAAGAACTGACTTTTGCACCTAGGAAAAAGCAAAATGTTAGTTTGACAAAGTTTCTTCACGAAGATGTGGATTTTGTGAAGCGTGATTTCACAATGTATGGTATTCGTGTGGGACGATATGTGTTTGACAAGGTGACACGGTTTGTGAAACTCTACACTATGGATGTTGGAGATGATTTTACATCACAAGACCCTTGTTTGATTTTCCCTGCGAAAAGGTTTATGTGTTTCAATTACATTTGGAGAGATTTGAATGACTGTGGTGATGATCCGTTGTACATCGCCGAGTGGGACAGTGTGACTTCTAACACAAGATTTCGCATGGTCGGGGATTATAGTAAAAAGTTACCGGAGGAATGTGTTTATATTTTTTGTTGCAACGACAAGACAAAGCTCCGCGAACGTACATGGCCTATCCCTGAGTCTGAGGAGGTTTTTGTTTCAGTGGAAAGACGTTCGTATGCTTGACAATATTTTCACCTGTATTAACAAGATGTTTAGATGGTGCGACATGAATGATCGTTACAGCTCCGTGAAGGTGAAATTGTTTCACCCTGAGCGGGGCGTTCCCTTTCAGTCGGTCACGTTCGATGTACGTCAGTCGTGACCGACAAATTGGGATATTGCCAGAGAGCCCTATCAGCTTCGAGTAAACTAAAACAAGCCAATGGAATTGGCATGCAATATTTGCATAATGCGCACCGCCCCTGCTAGGTGGTATAATAGGGGAGAAGATGCAATCACACTCTGTCTTTCGCTTCGGAGCCAACCGTGTTCCTGTGAGCTTCATTACAAGACTGAGAGTAAACTCTACAAGCCTTTGAAGAAAGCCTGTTCCTGTGTTGGTGTGATGGCACGTTGCAGCGAGGTCGCGAGCTTCAGAGGAGCCTGAGCTTATTACAGCTCTCAACTGCTCTTTTTACAGCATCATTTTGCCCGTGCCGTCTGTTGCAATTTGGGCCGGTTCCTCTGTGTATGTGATCAGGGAGTGGTGTAACTGATCACATCGCAGCTGTTCCCTGTGTGCTTCGGCACGAGAACAGAGCTGAATTTCCCCCTCTAAAAGAGCTTCACAGATGAACCCTGCGTCTTTATCAAGATGTCATTTCGTCTGTGCGTTACTGGATGTGGTCGTTCCCTGGTCCCCGCTGATGGTCACAATCGGTGTATCACATGTCTGGGCGTTCAGCATGCTGAGGCAGCTTTTGTGGATAGTTCTTGTTCTCACTGTGGGAACATGCCTATCTCAGTGTTGAGATCTAGACTCTCGTTCCTTGGTTCTCAGGGAGCGGGGGTCCCCTCCCTTATGCCCTGTGCGGCCGTTTTCTCTAGCTTCGGCCGGAGTGACGCTGCCGAAGCGAGAGTGAGATGGGTGATCGATTGTAAACACCGCTGTGTTTGTAATCGATCCCCCAGCTGCAAAAGGGCGATTTACATCTACCCTCTCCTCTTCTTCTTCCACCTCCTATATATATATATATATATATATATATATATATATATATATGGTATGTATATATATGTATATATGTGTGTATATTTATATGTATGCATATATATTTTATACATATATCATGCTCAGATGCTTCTTATGGTCAGACTGATGGCTGGGCCCATAGTGGTTATTTTCTGTCGGCCCGCTTTTCCGGTTTGATGATGAGAGGATCTTTTAGGCTTAAAAGAACCCTAGATTCTATCCTTTCATGTAGAGAAAAAGGAGTATGAGGAATCTTCGGTCTTTGAGCCGCAGGAACGTAAGCTGGGTCTATATTTTATGTTTTAAAATGGGACCTTGTTTTTTCCTGTATAGTTTTTCTGAGCATGTAGTTATTCAGGAGGCTGGTCCATCTCGAGCTGAGGCTCAGAGTCAGGGCCAGAAGCCCAGTATAGCCGTTCGGGCGCCGCCTCCCTTTTTCGGAGCGAGGCGCAGAGACGGCTGGACTCGAGGAGGGAGAAGCAGGTTTTAAAGGAGGTGATCGATCACATACGCCAGTAGCGTCGGTGATCGATTCGCTCTCGTTGCGCCCTTCTTCCTCCGCCTCCTGGGGTTTTTGGTTTCATGCTCAGGTGCTTCTTTAACAGTCAGGCTGATGGCTGGGCCTTTGATAATATTTTCTAAGGGCCCGCCTTCTGGCTTGATAGTGAAGAAGCTCTTTTAGGCCTAAAAGAACTCTAGATTTTCCTTCTATCTGGAGAAATTATGAAGGAAGAGTCTTCGTTCTGCAGGCCGCAGGAAGGTAAGCTTGGTCTATATTTATGTTTTAAAATATGCAGACCATGTTTTTCCTGTATAGTTTTCCTGAGCATATAGTCAGCAAAGTGTAAGGGGTTTTTTGGGCATAACTGGAGTGTTTATAGGTTGGCTAGAACGATACTTATTGTGCGGGCCACAGAATGGCCGCCTCTGGGCCACCTACTGTTTGAGTAGCTTCTCATTTACTGTTTGCTAAGAGTAGTTTGAGTTGGCACTCTTTACTTCAGTGAGCATCTGTGTTTAGGTCGGCCTTCCTCGGCCGCCTGACTTTGGTTGCTATTTTGCTGTGTTTTTTGGCCTTGTGGCCCACAGCTAGCGGCTTAGGCTAGGACTAGTTTAGGTGTGTTTTTATCCCCCCCTTTTATTACTATCCCTTTTCAGGTTGTATAGTTACTAGTTCTGGCCTCCTCCTGAGGGTGTTGTAGGCTGTATGCCCATTTCCCCCTTTTTATATGTTAGGTGCAATGGCTGAGTTTAACAGCTAAGGTTGTAGGCTGTTATTTCAGCCTCCCTGGTGCTGTTTCTCAGGTGGTAGGCCCTTATCTTCTTTAGATAAGTTTAGGCAGTGTATGCTAGGCCCCACTGTTCAGAACTTCTTCATGCTATGATTTTGTTCTCCCTGAGCCCCTTGAATTCCATTCAAGTTTGAGCTACGGTGCTAGCTTTTTAGCTCCCGTCCTCTAGGGCTCAGTTCAGATCTATGGTTCTGTTTAGTGATGAACATTTATCCTTTATGGATGGCATGTAAGTACAAAGCTTGTTGCTTTGGGTTCTGAACTATTGCCCTACATGTATGTGAGCTTTAGTGCTGCCACAGGTTGGCACCTGTTCTCATAATAGTAGGCTGTTTTTGGCCTCTATTTAAGAACGTTGTGTTTTTTTGTACTCCCCTGTTAGGGTTTATGTGTTTCTCTGAGTGCATCACCTGTTGGATCACACACTCAGGTTGAGTATAGAGAGTCATGCTTTTGCTGCCTCTGTTAGCTCCCTTTTTATCATTGCCACAGTAGCTATATTTCATATATCTGTTGAAGTTGTTGGCTCTTTATTGTTTAGCCTCCTTCTATCTTGCAGCTTGTGTTTATGGCGCTGTTGGTTTATGGTCATGAGTTTTGCTCACGTATGTTAGTACTGCCACAGGTTTATGCTCGTGTCTGTTTTAGGTTTTAGGCTTTGTGGGCCTTCCTTAAGACCATGGTAGCATCTTACGGTACCCTGTTATTATTTGAGTTTCTGGTACATTGCCTGTTGGAATGTGTAGACTTAGCTCAGGTTGTGTATAGCTAGTTGCCCACAACTGTTTCTGGGTCTAGAGCTGGTCCCCTGTAGCTTGGTCCCCTTTATGACCATTAGCTGGCGCTACATGTTGCTGAAAGTAGTAGGCCGCTCCAGGCCTCCTTTTTAGTTTACATGTTGGCACAGTTGTTTTGGTCTTCTTTGTTAAAGCTATCACTGGCTGACACCATGTGCTCTTGAGTTGAAGGCCTCTCCAGGCCTCCTTTCAGGTTGCATGTTGGCACAGCTTTGTGTGGTGGTTCTTTATTTGACTCATCTCCATGGGTGAGTCGTTATTTATTCTATGACCCCTTTCTGCCATTGGCCACGCCCACCTCTGCTAAGAGTAGGCCTTAGATGAGGCCTCTCGTAGAGTACTGTGGCGGAGCTGTACTCCTCTTTTAGAGTTAAGGTGGTTTTACTGAGTACCTGGCCTGCTGGCTGATCTGGTCATTAAACTTTCACTGGCTGGTGCCATGTGCTTTTGGAGTTGTAGGCCCCGTCTGGGCCTCCTTTCAAATGGCATGTTGGCGCAGTTTTGTGTTGGTTTTTACATGACTCATCACCATGGATGGGTCTGGATTGCCACTAGCTGACGCCTCGTGTTTACAAGTCGTAGGCCTTTTTAGGCCTCCTATGTGTCATGTTGGAGTTCAGCTTTGTACTCCTCTCACTCTGAGAGTAAAAGTGCTTTTACTGAGTACACTTTTGAGTGGCTTGCCTCTCAGGGTTAACTTTTGTGTAATAAACCGCACTGTTGTTCGGTTTTTCTGCATTTGCTGCCTTGAGTTTGGTTTTTCCTTTAGCTCTAGTTGAGCTAAGTAGTTACCTCGAAAGTAACTTGGTTCTATTTTGCTCCTAGAACTTTAGTGGCCACTAGTCTCGCGCCGCGTGTTGATAGGTAGGCCCTCGGGCCTCCTTGGTTAATATGCTGGTGTTTGTTCTTGTATACTCCTCTCGCTGAGAGAGTTGGAGGTGCTTTACTGAGTATACTGTTGGTTGGCCAGGGCCCCAGGTGACTTATTAACCTCCTTTGTAGTTCGGTTATTTGTTCTCCTCGGAGCTTGAAACACTGCCATGGGCTGATGCCACGTGTTTGACTGAGGTTATAGGCCCTGTTTGGGGCCTTCTTTAGTGCATGTTGGCGTATGTTGTACTCCTGTTGCTTGAAGAGTAAAAGGTTCTTTTACCGAGCACACTGCTCATTGGATTGTGTTGGATGGACTGCTATGTGGGCACTCAGATTGGCTTTATATGCTGCTACTAGGTCAAGTGGCTTCTTGCTTCCAGCAAGGTTTTTAAGGTCAAGATGTATGGCCTTGTCAGGCCGCTCTTGGACTCCACTATGTGACTAGTATTCTGGTGTGATATGTAGTTCTTTCAGAACTTTTTGTCATGTTGCAGGCCTCCTTCCGGCCTCCATGATTTTGTGCCTACAGTATGGTGTATCTGTTAGGTTGAGCTTCGTACTCCCCTTTTGGGTTGTTTGTGTAACTGTGCTTAGCTCCCTAAGCTGATCATTGGTTGAAGACTTCCATGAAGCCTCCCGTTGAGATCAGCCCCCAACTGGTTTGTGCTCCCCTGTATCAGGGCTTCTTAGCGCACAGCCTCCTCAGTGCGATTGTCAGGCACTGAGTAGATCCTAGGATTGAGCAGAGTATACTCCTCTCAATACGAGGGTTCATAGCACTCAGCTGAGTTCTGCTCTCCAGGATACCCGTCTCTACGCATGGGTTTGAGTTGCTTACTGCCTTTTTGCAGTCGCTCTTACCTGCTCTCTTCTCTGAAGTATGTGTTTTGAGATTCTGTATTCAGACAGGGTTGGCCAAGACTAGGTTTGTCCTCCGTCAGACCAGGTCGGCCTCCCTGGTGGCATTGGGGGTGACTTCGTTCCCCTCTAGTGACTGGCCGGGGCTCCTTTCGGTTCCCTGGCCACATTCCCTTTAAGGGACCACATTTCCTCGGAAAAGTTGGTCCAAGAAGCCTTGAGCGGCCTTGGTAGGCTTTCTACGGAAGGCCTCTTTGAGGCTCAGCTTGGGCTGTTGGCCGTAGGGAATGCTGTCACTGACAGCCTTGTGTGACCCGAGGGTGAGTTGCTGGCGTTTCCTTCGAAACTGCTTGACGTTTGCCTCAGCCATATTTTTTGGCATGCACTCTCCTTAAGCATGGCGGCGTGGATATATCGTTCCCCATAGCATTTCAAACGCAGAGCGAGTTCCCTTTCGAAAGGGAATGTCTCAGGTTACGTATGTAACCATGGTTCCCTGAGAACAGGGAACGAGACTCTGCGTTTCCATGCCATGCTTTGGGCTGCCTGCTGAACAGTCTCTCAAGACGATAAGATACTGACTGTTTCTCCAGGTGCTCCTTATATACTTCCGGGTCGTGCCATTTGACGTCATAGGCTGTCGCTGGCCAATAGGATTGGAGTTTTTTGATACTTGGCTTTCAGACACCGGCTCACGTGTGACGTTCCCCATAGCGTTTCAAATGCAGAGTCTCGTTCCCTGTTCTCAGGGAACCATGGTTACATACGTAACCTGAGACGTTTTCACCACAGGGTCCAACTGATTCAATTTGATTTTTTTCACAAATGGGCTGGTTTATACTGATTCTAAGGAATCAAATAGATGCTTTTTTGAAAATATGATTTCTAAACAAAAATCAAATAGATGCAACTCCATGCCATCCATTCATTCATTTTTTTAGTGTATTTAACTCTGCTAAGGGCATGGAAGAAATTTCTGGGTAATTAAATTATTACACTGCTTATAAGGAAACCAAATCCTAACCCTTGTGGAATTAATAAGAACCCATTTTAAATACTTTATGTCCAAAATACTAGGGGGGAAAGTAAAAATGATGAAACTCTGGATTGACCAGTCAGCATTCAGGACCAAAACTCTGTTTTATTATAATCAGCATGCATGAAGAAACATTGAAACATGCAGAAACATATTAAACAGAATTAAAATGGAAACCTCTGATAATCTAAAATGTCATTTTGCAGAAAAAAAAAAAAAAAATGCTGACAGAAAAAGAAATTAAACTGTTGTAAAATGACTGATATGCAGTGTTGGGGAAAGTTACTTTGGAAAGTAATGCGTTACCCCCCAAAAAAGTAAATATTGCGTTACTTAGTTACTTTTTAAGGAAAGTAATGTTATGTTACACACAACGCCTCTGCACTTATGATTCCTCTCAACATGGCGACAGGAGAGGCGTCAGTCAATAAATGGGAAAACAAAGTAACTTGTGCTACTTATTTGAAAAAGCAACTCAGAAATTAAATTGTAAATGTAAAAGTAATGCTTTACTTTACTAGTTACTTGAAAAAAGTAATCTGATTACGTAACTCAAGTTACTTATAATGCGTTACCCCCAACACTGCTGATATGCAAATCAGTTTAGTCTATATTCAGATTTTACACGTTAGCGTCTGGATCCTTTTTGCCCAACGGCCGCACGGATCTGCTCCAGCAGTTTTCCTCTGTTGTTTGTGATGTTTTTTCCAGCAACCTCCATAAGATCAGTGATCTTCTTAGCACTGTAAGGACCTTGAAAGGTCTTATAATTTTTCCACCAGGCCTCAATTTTATCTGAAGAAACAGTGACACTTAAATCAGAACACAGTTAATAATTCAGTTTTATTCAGGACATTTTAAGACTTTAACTTGCCTCCACAGTTGACCACATTAAAGAGAGGGATGTGGATCACGGTTGGAGCGTTTTTGCCTTTGAACACATAGAAGTCCTTCGGTTTCTTTACATCTTCACTGGGAATGTTGACCTCAGGGAAAGGGATCTTTAGTTCCTTGCACGTCTTGGCAGCTTCCCTCACCGTCTGCAGTGGAAAAGCATCACAATTGCTCTCATTTTTTTAACCACTAACATTTTCATATGAGTGAAACTGTAGAGAATTAGATATGTGTATAATACCATGAAAGGATCACCCTCACTGAAATCCAGGGAAATGATGAGGTCGATGTCTCTCTCTTCTCTCAGCACTGAGAAGTAGGGTGAGTTGAGCAACAGCCCAGCGTCTTCAAAGTCTCTCGTCTCAGTTTCCAGAAGAGTGGAGGGCACTGCTTTGCCTGAGGGATCACAGCATTATTATATTATTCACACAGAATTTCCAGTTAGCAGGTCTCTTCTTACCTGTCATGTTGTGGAGAAAGTTATAATTCCTGCCCCAGATCCACAGATTCATGCAATTAATAATGCTAATCCAAGCATCTGTAAAACAAATGCACTCTTATTAATTAAGTTCTTCAGTTTTCAGGCTGAGTAAATAGTTCTGGCCCTCTAGCCGTTGAAGCATAAAACTACAAGTTTCTTGCAGAAGAACATTGTTTTGATCGTTACGCGAGTTGTGCTTCGGCTCCTGCGTGGATGAATCTGATCAGTGCGAATGTCACTAACGACATCAAAACTCCCCCAGTAATGCAAGAAAGATGGAAAACATGTCTTATAAGTAACTTGTAGCCTATAGCTGTTGTTTTGACTTGTTGAAATCGATTGTTTTAAAATAATGTTAACAGATTTTGGCAATGATTGCTATTCATATCAGATAGGGGAGCGCGGGGCACAAACTAACACGGGGTTAGTTGTAACACGCATGGTTTAAACACTTCCACACACGCTATCATGAAGAAACTTAGCATATTTACTAGTTGCCATATCGATAATATATAGAGAAAAAAATTGCGCCAAAATTCAGAAATATATGGAAGATATCACTGAACATTTATTTAACAATAGCAAAAGTAAATTTCTTACTTAAGCTAATTTTTCATCTATATTTTTTGTGTTTATTTAAAATTAGACAAATCTGACATTATTTTAATCTCCAGTCTGTTGTTTAGCAGTTTGGGTAGTTCTTTAATGCTTCACTAACTATCAGAAGACACTAACCAGGTTTAAATTCCAGTTGCGCAGATAGGGTTCGTTGTAACACTGCGTTACAATGTGCCCCGCTATTAGAACATGCTATTCTATACAGTTGCGAAACAACTGGCATAATCAACTTTTATGAATGTCTGTTGTGAAATCATGGAAAAAAGGGGAATAAAGACTGAGAGGAAGAACCTGAACATCCAGAAAATATTATTTCAAGAAATGTACAGCATTTGTACTGGCTCGTCTATTTATCTCGTGTTCTGTGAGAGTGTTCACTGTCAAACCACAAAATTATTTAAATTTGAATTTCTAAAAAAATGCCATTACTTTATATGAAAAAAATAATAATTGTCTTTTATTGACAAAATATTTTAGTTTGCCATGTATATTTTTTTAATTAAATCAGATAATATTTTTAGTTGTCATATGGTCATGTTACAACGTGCCCCACCTATGGGGCATGTTGTCACACTTCCCTGCCTTCTTTCGGGGTAAATAAAGAAAAAAGTATACACTATATTAATGAAACAAAGCCACATATTTGTACCAGACACGTGTGAAATTATTGTGGAACAAAAGAAATTCTCTGAACCTTAAGTACTTTTACACAAACTGACAAAGTCAAAAAGCGTTCCCCTAACCGTGGAAACTATAACTCTTCATATTCAGTTTTTCTGCTTTTTTTTTATCAGCAATTCTCAGTCATTCCACATGACTTTTGCCTCCAGAGAGGTCTGTAAAAAGACAGGACATGTACATTAGTGAGTACTTCTTATTCTAGTATGTGTATCTTTTTTTGTTTGTTTGTTTTTTTGGTTCATGGTTTGATTTTCAAAATTGTTTTAAAATTTTGCCAAAAAGCAAAAATAGACTGTAATACATTTTTTAAAATTAAAAGATAACTGTGGAAACTATAACTTATGCTGCGTTCCAGACGAGGTTGGATTAAATTAAATGTCCCACTTCAGACCTCAGTGAGTTCCAGTCACTGTTGACCACATGATGTCGCCATGACACAGTGAGAGCATTTCATGTTTTTGTGTCAATTATGGTAAAATAGAATAAAAATGACATGAAATCACTTTGAAAACAGCTGATGAAAACACACACACAAAATGGTTTCATCATGCAATTGTAACTTTTAACTTTAATGTGCCATTTCTATTTTATTTGACCCTTGATGTAACTTAGTGATATATTAAATCATATTTTTGAAAACAAGCAGTTCAGTCACTAAATTAAGCACATTTTAGGTTACTTAAGATTTTTTTTCCACATTAACTGTACCAGTCTTTACCAAGAAATTCTACTAAAAAATAATTTCTGTCCTCCTGCAGGACAGTTAAATTCTTTATAATAATATAATATGAGCAGTTACAATGATGGTTTGGGACAACCATAATGTGTTTTTGTACAGTCAATTATTATCAACAGACAGTGTTAAACCATCAAAATTAAATGTTTACTGCTTATGAATTTCCCAGATTTTCTATACCAGGAGGTTTCAAAATATTTAGTGGCAAGGATCCCTAAACAATTCTCTTGTGAGATCAATTCTTGATTAGGCTTACATTATAATATAATATAATAAAATATAATCTTGAAGCATTTAAACATATACAGTATTATATCAGTTTAAATGCTTCAATTTGTTTTAATATATTATAAAATGAAAACAAACTGAAGCATTTAAACAGATCTGACCTTTCACTGCATATAGTAGCCTGAACTTCTTTCATTTATTTACAGATAGACATAAACGCAGAAGTATGCAGTTTCACGCAAAATCCATCCCGACAGCTTAAATATAAATAGGCTGATTATTATAGGTTTACGGTGGTGATTTGGGGTAAGGCAAAAACTTGGTTTGACAGTTGGATTTGTAATATACTCGCTTGTTATTTACATTTTGTTAATTTGACAGTGTAGTTTTGATTTTGAGTTCTTATCGAGAACAATGTTGGCTGTATAGATTTCTTGTCTACATGTTTCATTACAGGTACAAACAAGTATTTTGTTTTTAATAGAACTAACTGGTTTTCAAAAGAACTAGAGGATGAAAAGTTATTTGAATCTTTACGTATCAATCAAAAATTGCATATAAAATGTCCATCCATTTGAATTACACAGTTTTAACACAAACTAATAAACTTAATGTGATGCATATTTGTCAGTCGTACATAAATGAATAAGTTTTCTATAATAGTGCTAAAGTGTTTTTTTTTTTAATTCACAATAACCAATAATTATGTGTGACTGACAAATATGCATCACATTACGTTTATTAGTTTATGTTAAAACAATGGATGGAAATTTTGGTAACACTAAGGTACACTTAAGGTGTAAATCAGCATCCACACAACTCTAGAAAAGTGGTGTGGAGAATGGATGGATGGATATTAGAAACAGTTCAACCTACCAAATAGCCAGAAACCAATCCGACCACTCAAACTGTTGCATACATCCGTGGTGTAACTCTTCAGATTCAGTTTTTCTGCTTTTTTATCAGCAATTCTCAGTATTTCCACAAGACTTTTGCCTCCAGGGAGGTCTGTAAAAAGACGGGACATGTACATTAGTGAGTTCTTCTTATTCTAGTATGTGTATCTTTTGTTTGTTGTTGTTTCATGGTTTCATGGTAAATTTTGCCAAAAAGCAAAAATAGACTGTAATACAGTTTTTTAAAATTACATTTAATCATTAACAGATGCTTTTATCCAAAGCAACACTTACAAATGACACATTTTAAATGCAGATATGATATGAAATATGGCCTTTTGTATTTTATACAGTATTTAATTTTTTAAAAAAAAAAAGTTTCCTTCTAAAATCTAAAGGCCCGTTCACACTAAGGACGATAACTATAACAGTAATTTTAGCGTTCACATCGTCCACACCAACGCACAATATCATTCTGTTTATTAAAGGGCTAGTTTACCCAAAAATTAAAATTCTTGTTCTAAACCTGTAAGAATTTATTTCTTCTGCTGAACACAAAAGAAGATATTTTGAAGAATGTTGGTAACTAAACAGTTGATGGACCCCATTCACTTCCATAGTATTTTTTTTCCTACTATGGAAGTCAATGTCCATCAACTGTTTAGTTACACATAATCTTTAAAATATCTTCTTTTATGTACAAAAGAAAGAAACTAATACAGGTTTGGAACAAATTGAGGGTGAGTAAATTATGACAAAACTATCCCTTTAAAGTAATCCATGTGACTCCAGTGGTTTGCCCTCAATATTATGAAGTGACGTGAGTGCTTTGTTTGTGCAAAAAACAAAATGTAGCACTTTATTTACAAAATATTAATCTTGATATTAATATTTTTAGGTGAACTAACCCTTTAAGCGCAAGCTGCAGTTTTGTCGTCGTCTGCTTTGAATGCTCGGGCTCTTTAAAGCAGGATGGATTCTGAAAGTTCTGAAAGTGATTCCAATGATATTGTTTCTCCGCGCCGTTACAGTTGTGGTGTGGACTCTGCTATTCTTTCATATTTAGAGTGATTTTTAGAACTATATCTTTATCGTTATAGCTATCGTTCTTGGTGTGAATGGACTCTAAAACTTTAATTAAGACGTGAACACAAGGCTGTGATGGACATACAGACCAATCAGTGGCTTGTTACCGTTCAGTGTTGTCCTGATGGATTCATCAAGAGCAGAAGGATCTTTGCCAGTCAAAACAGAGATATTTATGTCCACGAGGTTCATGAGCACCTGGTAACACTCGTCTGTAGCTAGAGAGTTTGGATCTTGTTGTATGAGCTCTGATACAGGGTGCAGTAGTGCTTCAGGCAGCCCGAGTTTGAATCCCGCTGCAAAGACATTTTCCAACCCTGTTCCGTTCTCTTCTGCCAATGCTTCCTGACTCCTCTCATGCTGTTCTATATATATACATATATATAAAATTTTTATGTATAAAAATACATATATATAATACTATTCAAAAGTTTGGGGTAAGATAAAAATGGATACTTTTATTCAACAAAGATGTATTAAATTGGTCAAATGTGACAGAATAGACATTTATAAAGATTTCTGTTTCAAATAAATGCTGTTCTTTTCAACTGTTTTCTATTCATCAAAAATCCTGAAAAAAGTATCATGATTTCCATAAAAAATATATATAAAAGAAACTTTTCAACATTGATAATAATCATAAATGTTTCTTGAGCAGCAGATCATCATATTAGAATGATTTCTGAAGGATCATGTGACACTGAAGACTGGAGTAATGATGCTGAAAATTCAGCTTTGATTACAGGAATAAATTACTTTATAAAATATATTCAGAAAACTGTTATTTTAAATTGTAAAAATATTTCACAATATTACAGTTTTTACTGTATTTTGATCAAATAAATGCAGCCTCTGTGAGCAGAAGAGACTTATTTCAAAAACATCAAATCAGAGCTGTTAAATAGTTAAATGAAACTTATAAATAAAGACTAAGAAACGCTTTACCCTTCCTCATTTCCTCAAGTATTGTTTCCTTTTGTTGAAAGAAATCTGAAAAACAAAACAAAACAAAAAATCAAATGGATGGTAATGAAATAACTGTTAAATTTAAGCCAAATTCAGTCCTCAGAACCTTTTATCTTTTGCCAGAGGAGTTTCTTAATCTCCACTTCATCAGCTAAAGCGCTTCCGCATAGAGCTGCAGAAAAACAGAGAATATCAGCAAACATGAAGTTTACAATAAAACAGTGGCCACCCTAACACATAACATAGTACATATTTTTATTCAATAAGCTAATAATACAGACCTGAGATTTAGGTCAATGACATAAGTGTACAATGTACAATATAAGCTGATATTACAAATAATATTAAACTCCCCTTTAACAGAGTTTGTTACCTTGCAGGTACAGCATGTCAAATTCATTCTGCGGATTTTTCTTGGAGCCTTTGTGAAACTGACTGCCAAAGTTGGAGGCGTCCACAAACGCTCTAGTGAGAGAATAACCTGCTTCATGTGGAGTGATCTCAAACCAGGGGTCTGCAGACAGAAACATGTCTATATAACAGCTGAAACAAACACATTATCTCTCTGTCTTTCTTTCTGACAAACACAGACCTCCAATATGGCGCTGTTTGCAGTTCTTGTCGATCACGGTGTAGATGGGAAATGGGACTTTACCGTCTTTACTCTGCTGGCTCCACTGCTCTGTGAGTGTGTGTTCGTCGATCTATAGAGAACACAGATTTTGGAGCTTCATGTTATTGTAGAGACCGGGGACAAATACATCCATTTCTTCAATCATTAACAAGTTCAGGATTTAAAACAACATCTCTTGCCTCAAAGCCTCAAGTATCTTTACATTTATGCAGTGAGAGACTTTATAAAGAGAATTTTACTGAGAAAATTAGTACATTTCATCATTTCATTCATGCTTGAGATAAAGAAATATGACTGTTGAAGTACAAAAGTCATTTTGGAGATTTTACTTTTCACGTCAGTTTTATCTCTGATGTTGATTAAAACGAGTGAATATGCTTTACACTGTCTGTATTTTCAGATATAGCCGATATAAGCCAGATTTTATGAACAAATGACTCTTATGAACTGGTTCTTTTAGTTAGTCAAAACACAGCTCAACCTGTGTAGCCCAATTCACGAACAATTGACTCTTATGAACCGGTTCTTTTCATTGAGTCAAAAACACACAGCGCAACCTGTCTAGCCTGATTTACGAACAAGTCACTCTTTTGAAACTGTCAAAAACACAAAACACACAGAGCAACATGTGCATAGACCAATTCATGAGCAAATGACTCTTATGAACCGGATTTTTTTAGTGAGTCAAAACAACGCAACCTGTATAACCCGATTCAATGGACCGCTTTTGAATCACTGAATCAAAATCTGATCACTCAGTAAACTGCAAGATATCAATAACTTGTTCTCGGTAAAAATGCTACTTTTCCCACACAACTTTTCTTACACCATGAAGAACTATGAAGCATACTGTTTTTTCAACAAATTCGGCGGGGAAATCGAATCTCATCCGGATAAGATATCTGTGATTGCACTATACTATTATTTTTCACAGCGTTTCTCCACATCTGTTTTGACCTTTGTAGAATACCGTAAGCATTTTCTCGTCAAGAAGATTTTGATCATAGCGTTAGGTAAGAATCTATTCAAAAACGTTTTAATGTTTAAACGAAAACTCGATCTTACTTCCGGTGATAATGACAGATGCGCTGCTTTAAAACGATTTGTGTATTGTGAAAAGCGCAAATTTGACTCGATTTACTTATATTATACATATTGTTAATTAATCACATAAGTCTTATTTCAATGGATTCATTATTCATAATATCACGTTAATTTTCTCACCTATCTGTGTATTAATTTTGTGTTATTCTTTATGTAGTAGTCTAGACCTATAAGCTCAGAGATATTTAGAATCAGTTCATGTAAATGTCTGTTATTTTATTTTTTTATTATGTAAATGTCTGTTGTTAATCAGAAAATGTCTGTTATTTATTTTTATTTTTTTAAAGTAAGATGATTACTTTGTGGTCCCTCTCAGGGAATGCAACTGTTTTGCTTATTAATGGACTCAAATGTCTCTGTCAGATCATACATCCACACAAAATGTGAATTATTGCTTGCTTTGGTGTCACTCCTCATAGTCTTCATGCCACCCTATAAATAATTTTCTAGATCTGTCCTGGTCATGAATAGGCTATTTACAGACCTCTTTCACATATGACGTGATGACCATCACTGCCCAGACGTCAGTCAAACTGAAGAAGTGTTTCTCAAAGTAATATTTCTTCAGTTTGGCAAATGCTTCTTTCCAGTTGACTCCAGGACCGCTGAGTCTCTGGATGATCTTGTCTTTCACGGTCTCTAGTTTGGTGGACCAGTCTGGTTCCTTATATAAGGAGGCCATGCACCTTCAGAGGAACAACATATGCTCTCATTTTTGGCTTTCACCCCATCTGTGTGTGTGTGTATGTATGTGTGTGTGTTGTCTCTCAGGGTTTGTACCAGGTGGATCCAGAGACTCCGCTCAGATAAAGGATGGAGTCCAGAAGACCTGTTTTCTGGAGCTGAACCAGGGATCCCAGCAAAGCCACCATGGCTCTTTCTCCTCCTCCAGAACCCAGTAAGGCAATGTTTGGCACCTCATTCTGAAACACACACAACTCAAAGCATTATATCCACCTTATTTTTTGACGTAAGAGCCCAGCTAACAGGGAACATTCTCAGAACTTTAGCGAACGTTCTGGCAAGGTTCTCTTAAAGTTATGACCAAACATTCCTCAATAACGTTAATAGAATGTTCATTCAATGTTGTCTGGTCTTTATGTTCTCAAAACCTTAGCATAAAAAGGTTATTTATACACCGTTCATGGAGCGTTATTTTTTTTCTAAAATGTTTTAGTTGGATGCTCGTCTAACATTTTTAAATGTTACTATTTGTTTCAGAATGTTCAGAGATTGTTTAAAAGTAACATTTGAATAATGTTTGCAAAATGTAATGTTTCCTTAACGTTTACATAACCAAGATAAAATGTTTTTGAAACATTTAAAAAAAAAAAAAAAAAAAAACTGGACGTTTTAAACTTTTAACATAACATTTTCATAACAATGTTAGCAAAACATTCTTATGGGGCGTTCACACCAGACACGACTTGCGCGAATAAATCGCGCTATTCGCGCGTAGTTGGACGCTTGAACATTTTGAGTTTACTTGCTTCATTCGCGCCGGAAAATCACTTCAAAACAGACGCGAATTCGCGTCATGAGAGGGGCTCTCCCTCTCCTTTAAATATGTGTCCCTCAGACTCCTCCACTTCTTTCTGCACACTTTCTCTGAATAAACACAACTTGTCAGCGGGAAAGTAGTTGTAAAATACGGCGAATAAGCTCAATTTGCTGGCTTTAGCTAGCTTGTTGTCTCAATATGTATATATATATATATATATATATATATATATATATATATATATATATATATATATATAGCTCAAATTGAGTAAAGACCGTTTTTTACAACTTACCAGATTGTCCGACCTCCTCACTCACTTTCTTCCAAGCAAGATCCTTTTTATTCCTGTTTCTATAAAAGTATGAAGATGTATCGTACAGCGACGATGATTTTGTCCTCCATTGTTGTTTCGGATTTCTGCCTCCACTCGCTACGTCGTAATCACGTCACTACTAGAGCAAGCTCCTGATTGGTTAACGTGGCGCGAATTTTCGCCAAAGTTCAGATTTTTCAACTTGCGCGATTTGCGCGAATCACGCGTTATGCGCGTCAAACGCTCGAAACGCTCAATTTGCGCGAATCACGTCATTCATGTCAGTTCGCGTCTTTGCATTGACTTAACATGTAAATCACACAATCAGTTTCAACCAGTATAACAAAAAGTGTTTATAAAAAACATTGCCTACCCTACCTTTAACATTTTGTAAGAATTTTATTTTTTATTTTTTGCAATCACATGAAAGTTACTACTTTTTACTGATTGCATTAAGAAGTGATAACAGTGTTTAAAAAATGAACTTAACCATTTTTATAAAGTAATTTACAGTGTTTTTCTGTAGGGTAGTAATAGAAAATGTGTAATGGTCAGGATTTGTTGACATAGCATTGAGGTGTACATTTCATTGTTATCTGAATGTGCAAAAGTGACGATGAACTAACATCACCTTGTAATCAGTGCTATTAAGGGATTAGTTCACTTTCAAATGAAAATTACTTTACTCACCCTCAAGCCATCCTAGGTGTATATGACTTTCTTCTTTCTGATGAACACAATCAGAGTTATATTAATAAATATCCTGACGTATCCGCGCTTTATAATGGCAGTGAACAGGGTTCACAGGGGGTTAATAAAGGCCTTCTGAAGTGAAGCGATGCTTTTGTGTAAAAAAAAAAAAAATCCATATTTAACAAGTTATGAAATAAAATAACTAGCTTCCGCCAGATCGCCTTCCGTATTCAACTTACGAAGAAGGTCTTTATTAACCCCCCGGAGCCGTGTGGATTACACGTTTATGATGGATGGATGGATGTGGATGGAGACACTTTCTTCAGCTCATACTCATTGGTATTGCTCACTGCCATTATAAAGCTCGGATGCGTCATGATATTTATTTAAATATCTGTGATTGTGTTCATCAGAAAGAAGAAAGTCATATTTTTTTTTTTTTTTGAAAGTGAATCCTTTAACGTTGACGCATCATTGTTGACTTAGAAGTGTTTGAGTGGTTGCTTGCTAAGAATGGCATAGTTCAAGAAAGTGAAATTGTTGTGACGTGATGTTTATTGG
This sequence comes from Hypophthalmichthys nobilis, assembly GCA_037950665.1. NCBI lineage: Eukaryota > Metazoa > Chordata > Actinopteri > Cypriniformes > Xenocyprididae > Hypophthalmichthys > Hypophthalmichthys nobilis. The sequence goes on along the minus strand of CM075468.1, from coordinate 1,581,363 downwards.
CCACAGCACCATTCACAGGGCATCTCAGATATATGAAGTATAAAATAAGAAGCTTTACCTGACTGCACTGTATCTGAAGCTTCTTCAGGCTTTCTAGAACAGATTTTTTCCTTCCGGCTACAAACTCCTTTTCGTTCTTATTCAGGGAGGGTTCGATTCGCACCATACCGCTGCAGCGACAGACAGAACAGTCCTAAATTTAACTTATTTAGATATTGAATATTCTAGATTTCAATGCAATTAAGTCTGCAGTTTATTTTGAACAGTTATTCTCATAGTTAGACTTTAATTGTGTAAGTAATGTAGAACAAAACTTATTTTAATGCTTCCATGAATCTGAGCAGGATTACATACCTTCCCTGGGGTTTGGATGCACTCATCTATAAAACAATGGAGTCCACATGCAAGTCAGTTTCTGTTATTTGAGATTTATATATATATATATATATATATATATATACATACATACATATATATGTACATATGCAGTATCTCACAGAAGTGAGAATTACAGAAAAATGTAATTTATTATGCCATTAAACCTTTTAACTGCTTTGCTATTGCTGAAATGACATACTTTAAGCTTAAAAATATATACTTACTATTCCTGTAAATCTTGAGTCTTCACCAACAACACCACAGCAGCTGTTACCTTGACAGAGGAGAAGATGCTCTTTATATGGCTCTGAAACTACACTGTCAAAGTCCAGACATAATCATGAGGGTGAGGTTGTGAATGATAAATTATACAATCATTCACAGAGACCAGGAAAATTTTGAAATTTCCTTGTAATTATTCATGCAACCTCTCCTCATGCACCTCACTATTTTTTTTTTTTTTTTTTTTTTTTTGTGGCAGGCAACAGGTTGATCTTATTGAACATGTTTATATAAGGCTCTTTTTACAGAGAAAAGGCAAAAAACTTCAGACACATTACCAGGGATAGGGATGCTTGCACATGTTAAATAAAGAATGTTGTGTGATATTTCATTTATGTTTGTTTCTTTAACAAACATTAACATTATCATTTAGGGATATTCTAGAAAGTAATTCATAGATGTAATTCAGTATAATGATCCATATATACAGGCAAACAGTTGTGCCTAGAATATGAACACACTCGCTAAATTGTACGTTTCGAGTTTTCCATATAAAGAATATGCTGCTTAATGCATTAAGACAGTGATTTTGGAGGACCAAATTCCATTCCACAAAAGATTCTTTTTTTTAAAAAAAAGTTCTTTACACAGAAAACAAAAAAAGTTATTTTAAGAACAGTTCACTGTAAGGTTCTCTGGGAAACAAAAATGGTATCGCTGCAAAAACGACCTTATGGAACCTTTATTTTTAAGAGTGTAATGTAAAAATATTGTCTTCAATGCCATTGTCTTAGCAGTAGATAGACCTAGTGTTTTTGACATGAGAAATTTGTTTTAGCTATATGTTGTTTTAGGACATTAGGTCATGTTAAGCATTTGAGATCCAAAACCAGTTTGATCTGGTCTGGCTGGTTTTAGGAGGGCACGGCCGTCAAAGACGTCCTCTTTTGAACACAAAAACACTTTCAGTTTGATTCGTTTCCACTGATTGTAGGTAAATATCTTCATCCTCCATTTCAGGAGCTTCAAACGGAAAATAAAAAATAACTGACACAGCTAATAAAAAATGCACCGCTCATGTGAGAGATAAAATCACTGTAATAGCAGTCTGGGATTATCAGAAATAGAGATGTGTTAATATTAATGTCTCCTGGATAGAGTGATGAATACACTCACATTGTTAGTCGGTGTGACTTTTTATAGTACACCTTTTAACCCTAGGATTATTCAGGTAGGGTAAGTTTAGTCAAATCTGGCCTAAACCATAAAGTACTCACCTGCCGGCAGGTTGAAGTCCTTCAAGGATGACGTGTAAGACTACCTTGTGGTTGTTCTTTATTGAGGCTCAGTTTGTAGTTGTAAGTAAAGTCTCACGGAAGGCAATTGTAACAATAAAAATACTTCTTTTATTGGTTACAATACAAAGCAGTTAATGTAAAATAAAACAAAATAAAACTTAAATCAGCTTAAGTTAAAAAGCTTTTATCCAGCAATGTTGGAGATGGTGTTAAGCGCCCCTCGTTAGGGTATCAGGTGTTTTTCTACGCTAAATGCAGGCAGCATCTGAGGAGGCCTTTTGCTTGTCAGACTTTTATACTACTTTTTGGAAAATTGCAACTTCATCGATTGATCAATGCCTTCTATAATCTAATCTTCATGTTGTAGGCGTATCAGTCTCTGTATCTCTTGGTTACTAAGCCGAATGTCCTTCCTCTTTGCTTACGCTGTTGTCTTCTTCTAGCACTCTTCCTCTTCTTCACTGAAATCTTCATCTGGCTCACCTCTGCTTGAGGTTGCAACATGCTCTCTTCATCCTTATTGTTAAACTTTGTGGTTGATTACAAACATCAAACTCAAAAACCTAACTTTCACAACTGTTGCTTAGTCATCTTATCTTATAACAAACAAAGGAAGTATTGCAATTACTTAATTTCATAATCATTCAAGCATTCAAGCATATACAGTGGTGGTCAGAAACAGGGGCGCCCGCAGGATTTTATCTCATGATACGCCCTTCCCTTTTTTTTTTTTTCTTTTTTTTTCCTGTCCACAAAACGCTATTGAATAATTATTGAGTTGGTGGGAACATATTGTTTTCAGAGAAACGTGATTAACAAACAACAAAGCCTCACTTTCTTTCCAGTCACGTGAATGCTTCACTTTGTATGTCGGAATGTTTGAACCCAGACCACTACGAAATTCAAATCCATTTACTAACATTTTAAATATATAACAAAAATTATATTACATTTTCATATGTTCTGTCATATAACCCGTAAAACAATAAAATAACAGCACAATTTACTGGCCTTAAACAACTCAGGTATTATTAGTATTATTATAATTATTGTTTTTGTTGTTACATTTAATTTATTGCCACACTTTAATATGTGAATTATATTATCAGAAAACTGAACTCATTTAGCGTCATCAGGCTTTTATTTGTGCTTAATGGATAAAACAACAGAGCTGCACACTCGGGTTTATGGCTGCTGTAAATTTTATCCGCCACAAGATGGCACTGTTTTCGACACTCTTAACCCTTTATGGCACGACTTTTTATTTTTTGGAGAAAAAAAAATGTTTCACCTGATTTTTTGGGAGCTTGGGGATCCCTGATAATATATCCATCATAAAATTTGTCGCCCCCCCCCACCCCAGATCCAGATGTTGGTTTGTTGCCTCAGGGCAACACTGTGCCATAAGGGTACTAAAACACCAAGATTTTATATATATGTGTATTAAAGAAAACAAGCAATATATGCATTAGAAAAAGTTATTATTTTGATAAACATCAATCACAAATTATTCCAAACCAATCAAAAACATAAAACAATCAAATAAACAAACTACTACTAACTACAACACTTGTGTGTCTGCCACTGTGTGTCACTGCATGTGTGTCACTATGTGTGTGCCACTGCGTGTGTGCAACTGTGTGTGTCACTGCATGTGTGCCACTGTGTGTGTGCCACTGTGTGTGTGCATGTGTGCCACTGTGTGTGTGTGCCTGCGTGTGTCACTGCGTGTGTGCCACTGAGTGTGTCACTGCGTGTCACTGCATGTGTGCCACTGCGTGTGCCACTGTTTGTGTATCACTGCGTGTGTGCCACTGCCTGTGTGTCACTGCGTGTGTGCCACTGAGTGTGTCACTGCGTGTCACTGCATGTGTGCCACTGCGTGTGCCACTGTTTGTGTATCACTGCGTGTGTGCCACTGCCTGTGTGTCACTGCGTGTGTGCCACTGTTTGTGCCACTGCATGTGTGTGCCACTGCATGTGTGCGCCACTGCATCTGTGTGCCACTGCCTGTGTGTCACCGCGTGTGTGCCACTGTTTGTGCCACTGCATGTGTGTGCCACTGCATGTGTGCGCCACTGCATGTGTGTGCCACTGCTTGTGTGGCACTGCTTGTGTGGCACTGCGTGTGTGCCACTGTTTGTGTCACTGCATGTGCCACTGTTTGTGTGCCACTGCATGTGCCACTGTTTGTGTGCCACTGCGTGTGTGCCACTGCATGTGTGCCACTGCGTGTGTGCCACTGTTTGTCACTGCTTGTGTGTCACTGCTTGTCACTGCTTGTGTGTCACTGCTTGTCACTGCTTGTGTGTCACTGCGTGTGTGCCACTGCCTGTGTGTCACTGCGTGTGCCACTGCGTGTGTGCCACTGCCTGTGTGTCACTGCGTGTGTGCCACTGTTTGTCACTGCGTGTGTGTCAGTGCATGTGCCACTGCGTGTGTGCCACTGTTTGTGTCACTGCGTGTGCCACTGCGTGTGTGCAACTGTGTGCCACCGTGTGCCACTGTGTGTGCCACTGTTTGTCACCGCGTGTGTGTCAGTGCATGTGCCACCGCGTGTGTGCCACTGTTTGTGTCACCGTGTGCCACGCGTGTGCCACTGTGTGTGTGTCACCGCGTGTGTGCCACTGTTTGTGTCACTGTGTGTGTCACCGCGTGTGTGCCACTGCCTGTGTGTGTCACTGTTTGTGTCACTGCCTGTGTGTGCCACTGTTTGTCACCGCGTGTGTCAGTGCATGTGCCACTGCGTGTGTGCCACTGTTTGTGCCACTGCCTGTGTGTCACTGCGTGTGTGCCACTGTGTGTGTCACTGCATGTGTGCCACTGTTTGTGTCACTGCTTGTGTGTCACTGCTTGTGTGTCACCGCGTGTGTGCCACTGTGTGTGTGTCACTGCGTGTGTGCCACTGTGTGTGTGTCACTGCGTGTGTGCCACTGCTTGTGTGTCACCGCGTGTGTGCCACTGCCTGTGTGTCACTGTTTGTGTCACCGCGTGTGTGCCACTGCCACTGCGTGTGTGCCACTGCGTGTGTGCCACTGCATGTGTGTCACTGCATGTGTGCCACTGTTTGTCACTGCCTGTGTGTCAGTGCATGTGCCACTGCTTGTGCACTCGCGTGTGCAACTGTGTGCCACTGCGTGTGTCAGTGTGTGTGTCACTGCGTGTGTGCCACCGTTTGTGTCACTGCGTGTGTGCCACTGCGTGTGCCACTGCGTGTGTGCCACTGCCTGTGTGTCACTGTTTGTGTCACTGCGTGTGTGCCACTGCGTGTGTCACTGCGTGTGTGCCACTGTTTGTCACTGCGTGTGTCAGTGCATGTGCCACTGCGTGTGTGCCACTGTTTGTGTCACTGCGTGTGCCACTGCCTGTGTGTCACTGCGTGTGCCACTGCCTGTGTGTCACTGTGTGTGTGCCACTGCGTGTGTGCAACTGTGTGCCACTGCGTGTGTGTGTCACTGTGTGTGTGCATCGCGTGTGCCACTGCGTGTGTCACCGCGTGCCACTGCCTGTGTCACTGCGTGTGTGGCACTGCGTGTGCCACCACGTGTGCAACTGTGTGTGTCACTGCGTGTGCCACTGCGTGTCACTGTATGTGCGTGTCACTGCGTGTATCACTGCGTGTTCAAATACAGACATTCAATACTATACAATATTCAACACAATACTATATTTGCAGTACATACAGTATACAATATTTTCACCTTAAATTCCAATTACTATACTTTTTATGTAATTTCAAAATTGCTATTATTGTATCCAATATAATTAACTAAAAGTTAACTAGATATTCTGTGTTCTCCATTTTTTTTTTTTGATGTTGTGTCTAATAAATGATCTGTAGTGTTTATATAGTGCCTGCGTGTGTCACTGCGTGTGTGCCACTGAGTGTGTCACTGCGTGTCACTGCATGTGTGCCACTGCGTGTGCCACTGTTTGTGTATCACTGCGTGTGTGCCACTGCCTGTGTGTCACTGCGTGTGTGCCACTGTTTGTGCCACTGCATGTGTGTGCCACTGCATGTGTGCGCCACTGCATCTGTGTGCCACTGCCTGTGTGTCACTGCGTGTGTGCCACTGTTTGTGCCACTGCATGTGTGTGCCACTGCATGTGTGCGCCACTGCATGTGTGTGCCACTGCTTGTGTGGCACTGCTTGTGTGGCACTGCGTGTGTGCCACTGTTTGTGTCACTGCATGTGCCACTGTTTGTGTGCCACTGCGTGTGCCACTGTTTGTGTGCCACTGCGTGTGTGCCACTGCATGTGTGCCACTGCGTGTGGCACTGCGTGTGTGCCACTGTTTGTCACTGCTTGTGTGTCACTGCTTGTCACTGCTTGTGTGTCACTGCGTGTGTGCCACTGCCTGTGTGTCACTGCGTGTGCCACTGCGTGTGTGCCACTGCCTGTGTGTCACTGCGTGTGTGCCACTGTTTGTCACTGCGTGTGTGTCAGTGCATGTGCCACTGCGTGTGTGCCACTGTTTGTGTCACTGCGTGTGCCACTGCGTGTGTGCAACTGTGTGCCACTGCGTGTGCCACTGTGTGTGCCACTGTTTGTCACTGCGTGTGTGTCAGTGCATGTGCCACTGCGTGTGTGCCACTGTTTGTGTCACTGCGTGTGCCACTGCGTGTGCCACTGTGTGTGTCACTGCGTGTGTGCCACTGTTTGTGTCACTGTGTGTGTGTCACTGCGTGTGTGCCACTGCCTGTGTGTCACTGTTTGTGTCACTGCCTGTGTGTGCCACTGTTTGTCACTGCGTGTGTCAGTGCATGTGCCACTGCGTGTGTGCCACTGTTTGTGCCACTGCGTGTGTGCCACTGCCTGTGTGTCACTGCGTGTGTGCCACTGTGTGTGTCACTGCATGTGTGCCACTGTTTGTGTCACTGCTTGTGTGTCACTGCTTGTGTGTCACTGCGTGTGTGCCACTGTGTGTGTGTCACTGCGTGTGTGCCACTGTGTGTGTGTCACTGCGTGTGTGCCACTGCTTGTGTGTCACTGCGTGTGTGCCACTGCCTGTGTGTCACTGTTTGTGTCACTGCGTGTGTGCCACTGCCACTGCGTGTGTGCCACTGCGTGTGTGCCACTGCGTGTGTGCCACTGCCTGTGTGTCACTGCATGTGTGTCACTGCATGTGTGCCACTGTTTGTCACTGCCTGTGTGTCAGTGCATGTGCCACTGCTTGTGCCACTGCGTGTGCAACTGTGTGCCACCGCGTGTGTCAGTGTGTGTGTCACTGCGTGTGTGCCACCGTTTGTGTCACTGCGTGTGTGTGCCACTGCGTGTGTGCCACTGCCTGTGTGTCACTGTTTGTGTCACTGCGTGTGTGCCACTGCGTGTGTCACTGCGTGTGTGCCACTGTTTGTCACCGCGTGTGTCAGTGCATGTGCCACTGCGTGTGTGCCACTGTTTGTGTCACTGCGTGTGCCACTGCCTGTGTGTCACTGCGTGTGCCACTGCCTGTGTGTCACTGTGTGTGTGCCACTGCGTGTGTGCAACTGTGTGCCACTGCGTGTGTGTGTCACTGTGTGTGTGCCACTGCGTGTGCCACTGCGTGCCACTGCCTGTGTCACTGCGTGTGTGGCACTGCGTGTGTGCCACTACGTGTGCAACTGTGTGTGTCACTGCGTGTGCCACTGCGTGTCACTGTATGTGCGTGTCACTGCGTGTATCACTGCGTGTTCAAATACAGACATTCAATACTATACAATATTCAACACAATACTATATTTGCAGTACATACAGTATACAATATTTTCACCTTAAATTCCAATTACTATACTTTTTATGTAATTTCAAAATTGCTATTATTGTATCCAATATAATTAACTAAAAGTTAACTAGATATTCTGTGTTCTCCATTTTTTTTTTTTGATGTTGTGTCTAATAAATGATCTGTAGTGTTTATATATTGACTGGCTGTGTGTATGATCTGAAAGCTTTGTTTGATTTTGAGTCTAGGTGAAATGGTTTTGAGCCGATTGTTTGATTTTGCCAGTAGAGTCAGGTTTTGTGAATATAGTTTGAAGATTTGGTTTTGTGTTTAACGTTGTTAGAAAATGAGTAAAAGTTTCAAGAAATACGTCTTAACAATTTTGGAAAAATTAACCTGTTGTGTTACCGTTTATTATGTGCTATTTCCTTTAGCTAGATATTGTATGATTTCAGCAGTTGTTCTGTTGTCACTCTGAGGAGCTGAGGTTGAGGAGGGTTACAACATTCATCTCCAAAGAGTCTTTCCAGAAATCTCACCTTTAATATCAAATTACTGATGTTATCTCACTTACTCTGAAGTTTCACTTTGTGATTTTATGGTATTGTATTGTGTTGAAAAATGAATTGGGTAATATCTGCACTAAGGAAAATATATCTGCTTAGCCACAAAGGGGTGTTAAAATTTAAAATTGCTTACACAATTTCTGAAACTATGTTTTAATTTTCTTTAATTTTTAAAACATCACACATCTCTTGCAAAAGCAAACACATCATTCAAAACTACTTTAACTCGACTAAAATTGGTGTTTTTTTTATAGTACCTCTACATACAAACCATCAAATCATATGTGGAAATCGTGGGGTTGAGGGTTGTCTATGGAGTGAATTTTGTGCCATAATTAAACAAATCCAGCTTTTTGCAAACAAACTCAATCTGCTTTGCAAAGGGAAAACTCGACTCGCAAACAAACAGAAAGCAATGTGCAAAATCTAACGCTTGAGAGCAAGTGCAAATCCTGGCAGCGGCAGGTCTCAGCGCCACTTCCAGTGGAATCCAGTGGAGTGTTTTTTTTTTTTTTTAAATAAAAGATTTGATAATGCATATTATATACCAGCAAGCAGATGCGACCAAAATATGAACCCAATAAGCTAAATTGCATAAGCATTTTCCCATAAAAGAACATACACACACAAAAGGAGCGCCCAGCAGCCGATATATACGCACACACGCACGCAAACACACAAACATTATTTCTTTCTTTCTTTCTTTCTTTAATGTGATCTCACATTTGTCCATTTTCAAAATTTTCTATACTTTCAAACTCCTTCTATACTTGCCAAATTTCCATTCATCACTTTATTCATTTACGTGCATTAAATGAATGTAAAATAACCTGCCAAAACTTACATAACCTCAAAGCAACAAGGATCATAATTTAAGATTAATAAACTTCTGATGTTTGTGTGTTGCACGGCTTCTGTCATCAGTCGTTGCCTGCCATCAGTCAAGGCAAGGGAGGCAGAGTCTTTTTAGAGAAAGCAAGTGTTTTGCTAGTTTCAGCCTGACGCAGTTATCATTTTCATGTCCAGCGCCCACATTGTTTAAATAGCAAGTGCTCTCATACCCATCTGCTCGTCCATGGGCGTGCTGGTCTGAAAACGAGGTGTGTCCAGGCGCATTGTTGGAGTGTTGCTAATGACTGCGCCATTGACCAACAAAAACCTGGTCTAAAGTCAATGGCGCAGCATTTATTTATTTATTTATTTTTTGTGATTTAAAGGGTGCGTTTGTAATATACGCCTATAGGCAGGTGCACAGCATGCGTACACTCTGCTTGTTACACACACAGCAGCACACAAACATGCCAAATATATTAAAAATAAAAAAATGCCTACATGTCATAATGGATAGTCATTGTATGCATAAGAATTACCTATTTGCAGTAATGACAAATGAAATTGGCTAATTATTTGACCAATCGTGGCAATGCACACATGTATTTAAACTGACTCGTCAGGTTGAGGGTGTCTATATTCCGCCACGTAAATAGCAGATCCGCCATGGCGCGAGCGCACCTGGCTTTTAAAGGGAATGGGAGATGAGACTCTGATTGGTTTATTGCACTTTACGCCAAAAACACACCCATGACTCATTAAGAGACTAGGTCCAACACTTTCGCCGACCATTTTTTTTCATGGTTAAACTAGCAAAAGTGGATTTGGACATGCCCTAAGTGCACCTGCACCATGCGCTTCAGACCATGCGCTTAGATTGTTAAAATAGGGCCCAGCTGTTATAAGAAATGTACGTCCATGCATCAGATGATTAGCCATGAACGTCAAAGTACACATGGATGTGACAGATGTAAAACACTACCAATTTGTGTCTTTTACTTGTTCAGTGTGCAGTGGAGTGTGCAGGAGTTTGTCACACATACATGTATGTGCACAAATACACAGTTTATACAGTATATATGCACAATTGTTGCAGAATCGATGAATTTTACAGTTATTGAACTGAACTGAATCAACACTGAACTGACTTGAGCTGAATGATGACACTATTGGCTTGTTAGAGCTGCTTTACAGGAGTATTTGAACATGTTACTATTGTGAAGCTGCTTTGAAGCAATCTGTATTGTATAAAGTGCTATAGAAATAGAGGTGACTTGACTTGTATGCATATTCAGTATATATTTACAAAATAAACAGAAAAGAAAAGGTGAAAAATTTATTTGTTTCTCAGAACACTGAGTTTTGACATTTAAGTGATCAGATTACAATTGTAAATGTACAACCTTTGACAGCGTTTTATGATTCAGCCTCAATTATCGCCCCTCAAGAACAGTTGCAGTGCTTTACAACTATAGGACAGGAAGAGCTAAATAAACTTATCACTGCGTCTAAACCAACAACATGTTTATTAGATCCAATACCCCCTAAACTACTGAAAGAGTTGTTACCTGTCAAAGAAGAGCCTTTTCTCAATATTATTAACTCGTCTCTATCTCTAGGTCATGTCCCAAGACTTACACTGGTATTCAAGGACAGGCATTAAGGTGGTTTAGATCGTACCTATCAGACGGTCACTATTTTGTCTATTTAAACGGGGAAAGTACCCCAAGGATCTGTGTTAGGCCCTCTGTTGTTTTCAATATATATATGCTGCCACTTGGTAATATTATAAGAAAACATGGAATTAGTTTCCACTGTTATGCAGATGATACTCAGTTATATATTTCTTCACGACCAGATGAAATCTCTATCCAATTATCCAAGTTGACAGAGTATGTTAAAGATGTTAAAATATGTTAAAATATTGGATGACCAGTAATTTTCTTCTATTAAATTCAGACAAGACTGAGGTATTACTTATTGGATCAAAAACCTGCACAATCTGCATTTAGAAGGATGTACTGTTACTTCATCCTCTACAGTTAAAGACCAGAGTGTTATATTAGACAGCAACTTATTCTTCGAAAATGATATTTCATATGTTACAAAAACAAGCTACGGAACATGTTATCTGTTTCTGATACAGAAACATTTTTATGACGTCTAGACTAGATTACTGTAATGCATTACTAGCTGGTTGTCCTGCATCCTCAATAAACAAGCTACAATTAGTTCAGTTCAGTAAATGCTTGAACTGAATTGTAAACTGAAAGGTCTATAATAAATGCCATATTTGTATATCATTGGCATTAGATTAATAAATAAATTAATAAGTATCAGTATTCATGGCACAAATGTTAAATCAATAAACATTAATTGGTAACATTTTAATACAAATATATTTTAATGTTCTGCTTTAACTGGACCTATCCTTTCCATTTGATCCTTTTATGTAATATTTATTTTTAAAATGTTTTAATTTTATTATATTTTTACATTTTTTTGATTATATAGTAAAAAAATAATTAAATACTACATTCTACAGTTTCTCACTTCTATAGTGTCCAAGCAGTGAAAATTGAGCTCTGGCGCCCTCTTGTTTAACTTGTATCCTATTACACCTGAGCAGCTTCCATAATTTGCTATTGAAACTCATAATGTTTATTGATAGTTCCAGTGCTTGATCCTCTACATATTCATGTATTTTACGTATTATGTATTCAATATTATTTAAGTCTGTTTAGTCTGTGTCAGAAATTTCTATTCGGATATTATTACATTTCTTGACCCTTGTGAAATTAATAAGACCATTTCAAATATTAATTTCCATAATATTATATAAAAATGGTAAAAAAAAAAAAAATATGTATAAAAGGTTATACACAGTAGCTGGTGTGTTTTAGACTGTAAATCTGGATTGACCAATCAGCATCCAGAACTATCAGTTCTATTACAATCAGCATTTTAGGATAAAATCATTTTTTTTAGAGGAACAGTTTATTAATTAATTGGAACAGAGGCAAAGTAATACAATATTTTAATAAGTAGCCATCCAGCCTGTTATTGAATAAAGGTCAAGCACGAAGAAACAGCAGAAACATTTTGAACATATTAAACAGAAATATAATGGAAACATTACTAATATCTGATGCTCTTCTAATAACACACAAATCACATTTTGTATAAAAAAGTAAAAATGTTGATTTATCTTAAGTGATGATTAAGACAAAAAAATCATCAAAAGAAATGAAACACTATTTATTGTAAAATCACTGATATGAAGATCCGTCTAGTCAGCATTCAGATTCTCATTAGTCAATGTTAAATTTCTTCATGTTAGCGTCTGGATCTTTTTTGCCCAACGGCCGCACGGATCTGCTCCATCAGTTTCACTCTGTTGCTTTTGATGTTTTTTCCAGCGACCTCCATAAGATCAGTGATCTTCTTAGCGCTGTAAGGACCTTGAAAGGTCTTATAATTTTTCCTCCAGGCCTCAATTTTATCTGAAGAAACATTAACACACTTAAATCAGAACACAGTTGATATTTCAGTTTTATTGTAAGATTTTAACTTGCCTCCACAGTTGCCCACATTAAACAGAGGGATGTGGATCACGGTTGGAACGTTTTGGCCTTTGAACACATAGAAGTCCTTCGGCTTCTCTGAGTGTCCATTGGGAATGTTGACCTCAGGGAAAGGAATGTTTTGTTTCCTGCACACCTTGGCAGCTTCCTTCACTGTCTGCGGTAGAAAAGCATCACAACATGACTTGATTAAATGGGTTAGACTGACATTTCAAGTTCAAATATAAGTTGTTGACTAAAATTGTCAGGTTGTGTACTTCATGCATCAACCAAGAAACCCCAACTGAGATGAGAATGCTAATGGATAGCTCTCTATAGATATTATAGACTATATATATATATTATATTATAGACTATATATTGTATAATTATCCGTCTTATTGGTAAGAATTATTTTATTTAGGCTTAAATGAAAATATTCTGACAGTGAGACTTGGTAAAACCATGCATTGCGACTCACTACCACAGTCAAATGATATTATATTGTAATATGTTATATATAAACAACGCTTAAACACAGGTAAAACTACACACCTTCACAAAGAAATGAATTATATATTCCCCTACCGACCTAATTAATAAATGTAATGCAATGTAAATGATTATAACATAGTATTCAATATACATATTCAACAATTCTGCCCTAACCATGGTAAATTACTACAGTACAGTCATGTCACCAAAGAAGTGTGTTTTTGGTTGTGAGGGAAAGATAACCTTGCTTCCCAAAGAACCCAGTGGAGCTGAGAGTTTTGTGCTCAAGCATTACATTGATGCGCTCTCGATATTTGTTATTAAAACAACCATAGAAACTGATAGTTTCAATCACTTTTTTATTGGTTAAAATGAATGGAGAATATCTTGTGTTTTTCCGTGGCTGCTCGAGCCCTCAGGATCGGTGCTTATGGTTTCATAAACAAGGCCCAGTTCTACGCTGGATTTACAGATCGTTTGAAACTGAAAGATGGAGCGGTCACAGCAGTAATGATCCCGGTCATGAGTTTGAACCGCAGGTGGTGAGTAAAACTGCTTCAAATGTCTATTTTGTTGGCAATAGGTGCGTAAGTGCATATAATGTAAACAATACGAATGTAGTGAATTCATAAATTCATTATTCATCATTCACTATACGCTATATTCATTATAGTGATTCAAAAGTTATCCATGGATAATGCGATGGTGTATTGTGTGTGTTTAGCTGACCATTCATAGCTTGCAGACAATCTCTACACAAAAGCTGCATGTGCTCGTGACAGTGGAGATGAGCTTTTGTAGTGATAGCTCCAAAACTTTGGAACGGTTTACTCTTTTCTCTCAGATCGGCACCCACACTAAGTGTTTTTAAACACAAACTTAAGGAATACCTCCTCGCATAAGCATTTAATGGAGTATAGAAATTGTTTTAAAATTGAGGGGTTTATTTCGCTGTTATTTTATTTGTGTTTTTAGTCTTGTGTTTTATGGTTGTGATTGTCTTTGTATTTACATATTTGTACAGCACTTTGGTCAGTGGTCAGTTGTGTAAAGGTGCTTAACAAATAAAATAAACGAAAAAAAAAATAAACTGCTCGTCACTCTATCTCCACTTACATGACACACCTCCAGGCGCTCGGCTGTTTTCGGAAAGACTCGGTACAGCTATGTATCTTTTCTGAAGTTGATGCAGGGATCCCAGCAATCCCACCATGGCTCTTTGTCCTCCTCCAGAACCCAGTAAGGCAATGTTTGGGACTTTATTCTGAAACGCACAGTTTAATTTAGCAAATAATTTATGATTATCAGCTACAACCCCATTTATAAATAGCCAGGCAGAATGAAGTATAATATTACCTGACTGATCTTAAGTTTCTTCAGGCTTTTTAGAACAGCTTTTCTCCTTTTGACTACAAACTTCTTCTCCCCCTTATTCAGAGAGTGTTTGATTCTCACCTCACCACTGCAGAGACATACCAGTGCTGAATTTAACATCATATATTACCCTTCTTCTGTGAGAGCCATTACAAATTTAATGACCTCAGCTTCCTGTAGAAAGGAATAAGGGGATGTTTATTCTATGTTTTTTTTGTTTTTGTTTTTTTTTTTTGTATTGGGGCAATTAAACTGGGGCCCTGGAGCTCCCATTATTAGGGAAGGTTATCGTGGCACCCTTACTATGTGCCTCTTTTCTTTATGAGGTCTTAATAGCGGGTAGCATTAAGAACAAAATATCACCTGCAGTGTATGGCATGGCCTCCTTTCGATCTGAGAGTTGGTTTTTTAGGCTGCCGCTCATCCGAGCTTCAGGTAGTTGATATGTCAGGTGTTCGGCCCTCAGGGGCCGCCCTGATAATCCTCCTGGGTTGAGTGGGCTGGCTTCCTCTCGTTAAAGAGAGTTGTTTGTCGAAGCCACCGCTCTGCTGAGCTCCAGGTAATATCACGATTTGAGGTGTTTGGCCTTTGTTAGGCCCCCGTGATACCTTCCCTAGGTCGAGTGAAGCTGTTTCCTCTCACTTAGAGAGTAGAAGGCGATATGCTGAAGCCTCCGCTCCCCCGAGCTCCAGATAGATCATGACGGTAGGTGTCGGCCCTCTCTGGGCCACCCTTGACATCACCCTGTGATGAGTGAGCTGGCTTCCTCTTGTTTGAGAGTCTCTATTCAAGGCTGCCGCTCCATTTGAGCTCTAGGTAGTTGAGGTCTTTGAAGTTGGCCTACTGCAAGGCGACCTTGACAATCACCCTATGATGAGTATGTTGGCTTCCTCTCATTTGAGAGCTTTTATTGAAGCCTCTGCTCCACTGAGCTCCAGGTAGTTGATGTCTTCAAGTGATGGCCTGTTAAGGCCACCTTGATATTCCCTGTGGTGAGTGTGTTGGTTTCCTCTCACTTGGAGAGTCGTTTTGTTGAAGCCACCACTCCATTGAGCTCCAGGTGATCAGTTCCCCTGAGTGTTGTGTGAGCCAGCCTCCTTTCTTTAGAGTTGTTAGGCTGAAGTCTCCGCTTCATTGAGCTCCAGGAAGGTCATGAGTGCGTTTGTGCCAGCCCTTCTTTTGGGCCGCCCCGATATCCGGCCTAGGCTTGTACTCAGGAATACGTCTTGTTTGACAGAGGCGGTTCAGCTGTAGCTTTCCGCCTCCTAGCATGCAGTAGCCCTGAGTAGGCTACTCCTTGGAGAGCCTCTCCAGCTTAAGACTAGCAGCTAGTGATCCTAGTACGCCTCCTCTCTTTGTGAGAGTCGTCTACAGCCGGGGCCCGCCTTCTGCATTAGGCTATTAATGCAAGTGGCAGGCCTTACGGCCTCTTAAATGTATCTAGGTTGAGCTGAAACTTCTCTTGATATTAGAGTATAAGCGATATGCTGAGCTTCAGTTCCCTGGTGGTGTTAGGCACAGACAAATAGCCAGGTGTTGTAGGCTTTCGTTGAAAGCCTTCCTGGTGGTTGTCCTTGAGCGATGTTAGACTTCCTCTCGTTTAGAGAGTGGAAAGCACTATGCTGAAGTCTCCGCTCTCCAGAGCTTTGGTAGTAGCTAGTTTGAGCTTGGAGCATATCTCCACCATAAGCTCCTTGATTATTATCAAGTCAAGTATCATTATCCTGCATGAGTCTGCAGGAGTTAGGTTCCTGAGTGTCCTAGTTCCCTAGAATTGAGCAGATGGTTATCAGGTAGCTCAGGCTCCATTGGAGCCTCCCTGATACTAGCCCTGGAGTTCTTTCTCTTTACCAAGTAGTTGGCCCTCGAGCAGGCCACCTTGAAGGAGATCCTCTGGGTTGAGTAGGTCTTAGCACTTCCAGCTAAGATAGTATTCTGACTCCCTAGAGTTATATCAGAGTGTAGGCTCTTTAGGAGCCTCCCTGGTACTTGCATTGAGCTTGGTCAATACTCGTCTCGGTTGAGTCCAGTGGGTACTCCCCTCGCATTGAGGGTCGTTCTTTAGAGTACTGCGCTCCCGAGATCTGATTGGAAGGTTGAAGGTCTCTCGTGAGACCTCCCTGGGAGTCCCTTCAGACGATAAGTGGATGACTTGTTCTCTAGGCGCTCCTTATGTGCGTTTGGGTCGCGCTAGTAGTGACGTCATAGGCTGTCACCAGCCAATATGATTGCCGTGATTTGATAGCGTTTCAGACACCGGTTCCCGCTAAGGCGTTCCCCAAATGCGTTAAGACGCAGTGTCTCGTTCCCTGTTCTCAGGGAACCATGGTTACATGCATAACCTGAGACGTTTTTTTAATTTTTAGAAAATAGTAAATCTCTTTTAAAACACATTTCTCATACTATCACTTTTTTCTTTAGTTTGTCCACACCTATCACAGAAAAATCCTTATTCATATTATCATATAAATTGCTTTGCGTGGGGTGCCTCAGAAGGGAAGAGGTTAAATGACCAGGACAAAACAGTATTTTTAGAGAACAGTTTAATTAATTGGAACAGAAGCAAAGTAATAGTATTTTAATCGGCAATCATGGTTCTAATTCAGTCTGAGCTGTTGATTTGATTATTAATGATCAGCTATTTATTGCTTAATGAAATTCAATGAATGCTAATGAAGGAACATATTAAAGCATACAGAAATGTATTAAACAGAAATGAAACGCAAGCATGACTAACCTCTAATGACACACATTAATGACATGACTAAGTGATGATTAAGACAGAAAGAAAAATTATTTATTGTAAAATGACTCAGTCTTTATTCAGATTGTCATTGCTTGTGTATTCAGTTACAGTGTTGGATTTTGTCGTGCCATTGCCTGGAACAATTTAGCTTTAGTGACCGCACGGATCTGCTCCACCACTTTCACTCTGTTGTTTATGATGTTTTTTCCAGCGACCTTCATGAGATCAGTGATCATCTCAGAGGTGTAAGGACCTTGAAAAGTAGTGTATTTGTTCCTCCAGGCCTCAATTTTGTCTGAAGAAACATTAAAACACTTAAATCAGAACACAGTTGTTATTTCAGTTTTATTTTAAGACTTTAACTTGCCTCCACAGTTGACCTCATTAAAGAGAGGGATGTGGATCACGGTTGGAGTGTTTTGGCCTTTGAACACATAGAAGTCCTTTGGTTTGTCTGAGAGTTCACTGGGTATGTTGGCCTCAGGGAAAGGGATGTTTAGTTTCTTACACGTCTCAGCAGCTTCCTTCACTGTCTGCGGTAGAAAAGAATTGAGCAGCATCACTCTATTGAAAGTGTTTGACAGGTATTTCAGCGGACATTGAAGTTGTTATTCACTCAGATCTTCTCCCTAAGGTTATGCACTTGTATGAGTTTGTGTGAGTTCACATGTGTGTGTTTGTGTGTGTTTGAGAGAGAGTAGGGCGCATCACTGTTCAACCTGACACCTAGATGAACACTTTAGAGTTGGTTTTGTGACTGTAAATCATTCTCTTTAAATGCTATTGAAGGTAGAAACGTGAATACCAATGTCGTAACTTTAGAGACGGTCCCTAAATTTGCGAATATCAAACGTTCAATGTCAAACCAACTTTATGCCAGTATCTGCTTTCTTGGAGCCAATAGTATAACTTTGGTCTTTTATATCACTGTACTAGTCCATTAAGCTATGTTAGGTGTTTTATATGTCCTGATGGCAGGGGAATCCTATGGCGTATGAGGGAAACCCTAGTATTACAACACAATGCCGCAATGTAAAGTTAAGGAAACTAAACAGCAGAGAGAAATATATGTCTACCTCAGATTTAACGTTTGATCTGTACATTAGCATCGGGCCATAACGTTATAATCTCATTCACTGGAGAGAAAGCTGCTTACATGTAGCCTACACAGGGAAAGCAACTGTGAAGACACTGAATTAAACATAAATGCAGCTTTTGTGTCTTTATCAGCTTTTCTGCATTTATACTGTCCCTGATAATCATCACACATTCACTTACTGCTTGCTCCATTTCTGTAAATCCATTTTTATGAATGAATGATGACTTACTAGCTGTTGCTCTTGACTTCGTCAACATGTGCTAGCGGCACCTGCTGGTGAGGACGACTAACAGCAGATCTACTCTACTGCTTTTCCTGCAGTTCCCGGATGTGAAATGTTGAATTTTCTGCCGAATTTGAACCACTGAATTTGTGGAAGCGAATTTGTAAAGCGAAATAAAATGGACCGAAAATTGCCAGTCAAATATTATAGGTTGTATTTTTAAACAGAATGAATATTTTGGAAGTGAAATCTGAAAGGTGTATATAAATTATTGAATTTTTAATAATGAAAATGTGTGAAATGTTTTGAATTGAAATATTCTTAGCTTAAATATAGGACCATGTTGAATTTCAGCCCATAAAAATGCAAGCCTTAAAAATATAATGCATCAAAATGCAAGCACAGTTAATGTAATGGATTTTTTCAGTTGTGCAATTCAACAAGCTTTTTATTTCAAAAACATTTGGCATTAATTTACTTCCATACTTGTGCCGTCTAACTGTTCTATAAACCCAATATCACACTCGTAGCTGTGCGATATGGCTCTATATCAGCATTCGGCCATCACAGCCGTGTTGATATAGAGCAATATCGCACGGCTACTCTGATATTGCTTATTTAATGCACAGGCAGTTCCAAATCAGTTTAATCACTGTTCTATAATCATATTAAACTCACAACTTCATTGCTAGTAGAGAGAGATGCTGCAGAGAGGCAGGTAATTCACACACACATCTCTCTCTCTCTCTCTAATTCATTAAAATAAATGTTGTTCTGTTTTATCTCTGTATCTGATTTAAAGCAGACTTGCAAGACTGCAAGATCTAACAAGTTAATCCTTCCATTTTAATCCTTCCAGTCAAATTTAGTGCTGCAAACATTAATGACAGCTTTAACTTGTCAATGCTGGCAAATGTCCATGGTAAAAGCAGGATAATCCATGGCTAGCTGTACATTAAATAATTTAAATGCGCTCCACATGAGGTTATTTGCCTCCATGTCGTGCATTAAAATCGTTTAAGGCACAGCTAGTTTACTGTCCCTGACATATACCACATAATAAAGAAAATGTTAAAAATTATACACAGCATTTGTACTTGTGTCAATGTTTTTAAAATTCTGTACATTTTAGGTTCTGGTGGTCACTATGAATGTAAGGAGGAAAAAAAGGTTCTTCAAAAAAAAATCCCCTTTTGTGTTTCACAGAAGATCGAAAATCATTCAGGTTTGGAATGACATTAAGGGTGAGTAAATGATGCCAGAATGTACTTTTTTGGGGAGAACAATTCCTTTAAATGAGCTTTTATAAGAGGATGTGTGCATTATTTAGAGTGATTATATATGCGTATAATACCGTGAAAGGATCACCATCACTGAAGTCCAGGGAAATGATGAGGTCGATGTCTCTCTCTTTTCTCAGCACTGAGAAGTAGGGTGAGTTGAGCAACAGTCCAGCGTCTTCATAGTCTCTCGTCTCACTTTCCAGAAGAGCGGCGGGCACTGTTGCATCTGACAGTATTGGTGTGAGAGATCACAGTGTGAAATGAGTCTGTTTATTAATCATATTTAATTGCCAGTGAACAGCAGGTCTGTTCTCACCTGTCATTTTGTGAAGGAAGTTATAATTCCTGCCCCAGATCCACTGAACCAAACATCTGCAAATGCTCATGCAAACATCTGTAGAACAAATACACTCTTCAAAATTAATTTTCTAATCTTTTTCAGTTCTTATGTCAGTAAATGGTTCTTTGTTATTATCAATGTTTATCAGTGTTTTTAGCTTCTATGTTTTTATCAATGCTAAAGAACTAGAGAATTAAAAATTCAACATCTCAGTCGCAGCTACTAAAAATATTAAAAGTCCATTGGTTTACACATCAATCTGGCTATAAGACCAAAAGTTGTGTCTAACATATTAGAGACACTGTGATGGACTGGCCATCTACACTCTCCATTACACTGTTTTATAGGCTATCAAATATTAGAAACAGTTCAACCTACCAAATGGCCAGAAATTGAACCGACCACTCAAAAAGTTGCATACATCTGTGGTGTATTGCTCCATGTATAGTTTTGCTGCTTTTTTATCAGCAATTTTTTCAGCATTCAGTTTTTCCACTTGAAAAATTAGCTGACTTTTGCCTCCAGAGATATCTGTGAAAAGAGGGGCACATGTACATTAGTTCATCTTAATGTAGTTTGCGTGTCTACAAGCAAAACATTGAAAAACTGTTTTTCACTAAACAAACACTCTGGAGAGGTAGTATGTCTTTCCTTCACGTCCTTGTTTTCATTGCATCAATTCAGATGGTGTATACCCTCACTTTTTCTTGGATAGTAATGGTGGAAATGTTTACCTGTCAGCTTTGTTCTGATGTCTTTATCAAAAGCAGAAGGATCAGTGCTATTCAACATCGCGAGATTCATGTTCACAAGGTTCAAGAGCACCTGGTGACATTCGTCTATAGGTGGGGAGTTTGGATCTTTGAAGGAAGCAGACATTAAACATGAACACACTGCAAAAATGTCTTGAATGCCAGCACTTTTTTCACCATCAGATTTATCATGTTCACACTGTGAAAACTAAAGCTGCCTCAGATGATCCTATTGAGTTCCCTTTAGCACTGAGAATCCAGCTCTGTGGTTCTGGAATCACCTTAATCATTACACCAAGACCTCAGGGTGCTTTGAGGGTCATTGGAGGACCTCAAATTCCTCAAAAGGGTTATTGTAAGATCTGTAAACATTTAAGTGGACTTGCTGGAGGAACCATGCTGGCATTATTATGACTGCCTTACTTATTGTCAAGATGTTACTTACAAATGTGTATTTTTTATTTGTTTATTTATTTATTTTTTTTACATTGATTGCATTTGTAGTTTGAATTAACCTGTTAACCTGTAAACCTGTTATTAGTGGAAAATGTTTTGGAGATATTTGAGATATATATATATATATATATATTTAAAGTACATAATAGAACATTTGATCCACCTTTGGTCTTTGCAGTGTTGTTAAGATGTTAATGTTGTTGATCATAAGCCAGCCCAGACAGAGCCGCAAGCTCTATATATTTACGACAGTGAATTCCACTCACTTAACTGTAGGGGGCTCCAAAGTTGCAAAAATACACAAAATTGCAGTTGCTTTGACTATTTAACTTTTATTTTAATTTGAAAATAAAAAAATATGTAACTTCTATGTAACTTTTTGTTAAAGTGCATCATTAAAGGGTTAGTTCACCCAAAAATGAAAATTCAGTCATTAATTACTTGCCCTCATGTCGTTCCACACCCGTAAGACCTTCATTCATCTTCAGAACATAAATTAAGATATTTTTGATGAAATCCGAGAGGTATATGACTCGTCCATAGACAGCATTATAATCAACACTTTCAAGGTCCAGAAAGGTACTAAAGACATTGTTAAAACAGTCATGTGACTGCAGTGGTTCAACCTTAATGTTATGAAGCAATGAAAATACCTTTTGTGTGTAAAAATAACTTTATTCAACAATCTCTTCTCTTCTGTGTCATTCTCATACGTTGTTTACGTCCAGCGCTTCCAGGTCCTACGTCAAAACACCGACTCATTATTGGTCAGCTCCTGCGTCAGCATCACACGCATGTATCGTGCTGATCACGTGATCAGATTCAGCCAATACTGAGCCGGCGTTTGGACATAAACACGGCAGCCTTCACTGTGCTTACTGCGCCATCTGCGTAAGGATAATGACAGGGTAGAGAAGAGATTGTTGAATAAAGTCGTTATTTTTGTTTTGTTTTTGCGCACAAAAAGTATTCTCGTCTCTTCATAACATTAAGGTTGAACCACTGCAGTCACATGACTGTTTTAACGATGTCTTTAGTACCTTTCTGGACCTTGAAAGTGTTGATTATATTGCTGTCTATGGACGAGTCATATACCTCTCGGGTTTCATCAAAAATATCTTAATTTGTGTTCCAAAGATGAACGAAGGTCTTACGGGTGTGGAACGACATGAAGGTGAGTAATTAATGACAGAAATTTCATTTTTGGGTGAACTAACCCTTTAATTATTAATGCTAAGTAAATAATACATAAAAAACATAAGCATGTAGCTTTCAAATATTTTTCAATTAGGTAAACATTGCTTTAAAAAAGTCAGTATTAAGAAAAAATAAAGAAACACATTACAAATAGAACAACAAAGAGTGTAGATGCTTATTAAAGCTACTAAATTAACGTACTGAGCCAAGACAGATCTATTTTGAAGATAGAATTTGTTTTTTGTTTTTTTTGTCCATTTCCGTTGTCCTATCAAAGCTTCAAAAAACACGTTGTACACAGATAGTACACACGGGAGCTTTTAAAAGCAGCGCCAGTCAGCGGATACTGAATAAACCCAGTGCTCCAGACTACCAGTACTGTAGAAAGATTGGTTTCGATATTTTTTAAAGATGTGAGCTTTTTTGTAGATTTTTTAGAATGTGACGCTTAATTTGTCAGTGTGTAGCTTGAACATTTGCTTGGCCATGGAAGATTTTAATACATGGAACTTATCAATAAATAAATGCAATACAATTCTTTACCTTGCTTCATTTTCTCACATTTCTTTTTTATTTCAGGTAGTAAAAGATCTGAAAACAAAATCAAATGGAACCATGAGTTCACATGATGTAATGAAATAACATGGAGCAGAATTAAATCCTCAGAACAAGTACCTTTGATCCATTTCCAGAGCTCCTCTTCATCAGCTAAAACGCTGCTACACAGAGCTGCAGAAAACACATTGACATGATGAAACTAATTTTGTCTCCACAACATCATGAAACAGCTCACGACTATACTGTAATTTAGTCTGTACTCTATTTTAGACTATAATTTAGGTCAATACAATGTAATGTGCACTAGTAAGTTGATATTACAAATAATATAAACTCTTCTTTGTTACCTTGCAGGTACAGCATGTCAATTTCATCCTGTGGCTTCTTCTTAGAGCCATTGTGAAACTGACTGCCAAAGCTTGAGGTGTCCACAAAAGCTCCAGTGAGAGAATAACCTGCTTCATGTGGAGTGATCTCAAACCAGGGGTCTGTGGACAGAAACATGTCTATATAACAGCTGAAACAAACACATTAACTTTTTGTCTCTTTCAGGTAAACACAGACCGCCTTCCTTGCGCTGTTTGCAGTGCTTGTCGATCGCTGTGTAGATGGGAAACGGGTCTTTACTGTGCTGGTCCTTCTGATCTGTGAGTGTGTGTTCATCTATCTGAAGAGAATTTTTTTTACAGCATCATGTTGTTATAGAGACTTCCAGGACAATCACAAAAAAGTTTGAGTGGTGACATTAGCATGTTCTGCGTAAAGTTTTTCTTAATTCACCCTAAAATGAAAATTAAGTCATAATTTACTCTCTGGTGTTGTTCTAATGTGGTATGCCCTTCTTTCTTTTTTTGGACCACAAAAGGAGAATTTTTAAAAAGTGTCCCGCTCCAAGTGTTCTGCGGGCTTATAACAAACCAAAATTTAATGTATCATTTAACAAAAAATCCTGCCCTTGGCCGAAGGCTGCCTTCCTCGACTCCCCAGTCTCCACCACTGGTCTTTTCAGCCCCGCAGTAGACAGTTTTGCTGAGTGCTTCACTGCAGCGCAAGCAATGCGTCACTTCCTGCCAAAGCGCTCCAGCTGCTTCAAAGCACGCTGACTCAGCAACCCGTGAAACCAGCTCCTCCGACCGCTCAGCCTTAACCAGCACCTGCAGAGCTCTTCTCCTCAGAAGACAACTCTCACTGCCCAATATTCTTCTTTGAAGGACAGGGACATGCTGGATCACACATAGCCCTTCTTTCCCAGGCGAAGGGAACGATCTGGCACCCCCAACCTAGTTGTGGGCCCTCCATGTATGGCCCCTCTACGGAACTCACGGACCTCCCAGCGAGAGTCCTAAACACTATTTCTGAGGCTAGAGCCCCGTCCACTAGACGTCTCTACGCCCTTAAGTAGTCTGTTTTCTCTGACTGGCATGCAGTCCGGAATGAAGACCTTACTTCCTGTGATGTTCTCATTTCTACAAGTACTGATGGACACAAAGCGCAACCCTTCCATGCTCAAAGTCTATGTGGTGGCCATAGCAGCATACCATGCTCTTGGGGCCCGGCCAGTCTCTCACTTATAACTTGGTTGTTCATTTTCTGAAAGGGGCCAGAAGGCTGAACCCACCTCATCCCCTTACCATCCCAACATTAGACCTGTTGACTGTCCTTAGGGCCCTCAATGGACCCCCCTTTGTGCCGCTGCAGTCAGCCGAGCTATGGCCACTTTCGCTTAACACCACCCACCTGCTAGCACTAGAATCAGTCAAGCAAGTGAGTGACTTGCAGGCACTTTCTGTGAGCGCAACTTGTCTTGAGTTTGGACCTAGCAACTGCAAATCTGTCTTCAAATCAAGGCATGGCTACGTGCCTAAGGTGCTCTCTACTCAGTTCAGAGCACAGGTCATTACCCTGTGTGAAAAGCAGAGCGGGGCGAGAGCCGTGAGAGAATGGCGCAAGGCTGGTGGCATGATTGCTTAGGAGCATCACCTGCACACTGCACCGGTCGTATCTCTCATGGAGGAGCTCCGGAAGCATAAAAGGAGGAGCGACGACAGTGAAGGACGAGGGAAGACCAGGCCCGGACTTTATGTTATGTTTTATTATGTTTGCATCTGAATCCTATGGCAATACGAGCCCGCTCCGCCCATTCTGGCGGGCTGCACACCGATTGGTTCACGGAGATCTGCTGCAGTGCCATAGGTTTGTGCAGATTACACTGCTCAGCCAATAGGTTTGTGCAGATTCCTGCACTTCTATGGCTTGTGCACTTTCACTGCGTGATTCAATAAGGCTTTAGCAAAAAGGCTTTTTAGAAAAAGGAGTTTTTCCGATAGCGTTTAGCAATGCAATACTCGTTCCTATTATCACAGGGAACCAAGTTTACATTAGTAACCGAGTACGATTTATTTTCATTTTAGGGTGAACTATCCCTTTCACTGTACAAATGAAGAAGTACTTTAGGCACCATTCAGGGTTCTTCAGATCCCCACACTGGTTGTGAGGACAGGTGCGATTATAAATTATAACATTAGTTCATTTAAAATTATATCAGCTCATCAATATTTTAATTTCATTTTCACAAAATGGATTTAACTTCAAATACGGACATTACAATGTAGGGACTTGTATTTTTGCATTAAACATACAGTATAATTCCTGACAAATTCCCAATGTTGGCAAATATTTTTGCATGTTACTCTCGGCACATACAGTGTGGTCTAAACTTCCGAAGCCTCTAGTGAAAATGCTTGTAAATTTAATTTTTTTTTTGCATTAGATATTATCAGCATAACAGCTGCATGTATGCGTCCTATATAACAGAGGATGGCAGATAGTTGTAGTTCGTAATGTAAAACAAACAAACAGACAAACAAAAATCTCCCACACTTGGAGGCCTGAAATAAATACACATTGCACCTTTTAAGACTGGATGTGACCACCTCTACCAACATAAAGATCATAAATCATATAAGTCATAGAGTGTTGTATTATGAATAGTTACAGACCTCTTTCATATATGTTGAGACAAACATCACTGCCCAGACATCAGTCAGACTGAAGAAGTCTTTCCCATAGTAATATTTCTTCAGTTTGGAAACTGCATCTATCCAGTTGACTCCAGGACCGCTGAGTCTCTGGATGATCTTGTCTTTCACAGTCTCTAGTTTGGTGGACCAGTCTGGTTCCTGATATAAGGAGGCCATACACCTTCAGAGGAACAACATACTCTCATTTTTGACATTCACCCCATCTGTGTGTGTGTGAGAGTGTGTTTGTGTGAGAGTGTTGTCTCTCAGGGTTCGTACCAGGTGGATCCAGAGACTCCGCTCAGATAAAGGATGGAGTCCAGAAGACCTGTTTTCTGGAGCTGAACCAGGGATCCCAGCAATCCCACCATGGCTCTTTGTCCTCCTCCAGAACCCAGTAATGCAATGTTTGGCACCTCGTTCTGAAATGCAAAGCATGAGTCATTTTCACAATCTAGAGCAGGGATGTCCAAATCTCGGTCCTGGAGGGCCACTGTCCTGCAGAGTTCAGCTCCAACTTGCCTCAACAACCTGCCTGGAAGTATACTTACTAAAACCTTGTTTAGCTGGTTCAGCTGTGTTTAGCTAGGATTGGAGCTAAACTTTGCAGGACAGTGGTCCTTCAGGAACAGGATTGGACACTGTTCTAGAGAGTGAAGTTGATGTTTAACATCTGATGTTCATTAGCCATAACCAGTCTGATATATGAAGCGTAACATAAGATGTTTTACCTGGCCACACTGTATCTGCATCTTCTGCAGGCTTTGTAGAACAGTGTTTCTCCGTTTGACTACAAACTCTTCCTCATTTTTATTCAGAGATTGTTTGATTCTCACCTCACCACTGCAGCAACAGACAGACAGACCAGTGCTGAACTTAACATGACTTATTTGATATATTTAGATATCAAATATTCTACATTTGAATACAGTTTAGTTTGTAGTTCGTTTTAAAAAGTTATTGTCAGAATGTTATAGACTTTGTGCAGCAGCAGGAAATGAAGTACACAGTTTCCATCATTTTAGCAGAATTACCTTTCCTTGGGTTTAGATGCACTCATCTATAAAACAATAGAGTTGACATTAATGTACATTTCTATTATTTGAAAACTATAAACAAAACAAAAAAGTTTTAAAAATCATTCGATATATAAACTAATTCTTGTGTAGTTTCTACTTTGATAGAATCAGATAAATAAAAAAAAATCTTTGATTGCTTTAAGTCCTAATTGTTGCATCAAAATTGTAGCAGTAAGTTTCAAACATACAATTATTTATAGTATATCTAAATAACATTGTACAGATTTTGTTGCATGGAAAATTGAAAACTTTATCACACTGAAATACGAATCCCCTAAATCATTTTTCACCATGACACTGATTGTGTATTTATGCACTTTTGGTAGTGCAGGTCATTGTTATTTACCAAGTTTATTTACTGAAAAATGCATGATTAATTCTACTGTTGTCACATGCTAATCTAATTATAATGAAATTTAATTGTCTTGCTTTTGCTGAAAAAAGATTATTTACATAAATCTTTAAAGATATACTCACTATTCCTGTAAATCCTGAGTCTTCACTAATAACAAGACAGCCGTTGTTGCTCGGATCAGCAGAAGATGTTCTTTTATAGGGCTCTGAAAGTAAACTACAAGTCTAGACTTGATCATGAGGAGTGGAGGTGATGAACGTTAAGTTATATAATCATATACATCATACAGGAAACATATTGTTCTGATTGATTGTTATTAGAAGGTATTTTTCTCTTAGAAAAGGGGAAAGGCTTCATGCACATTGACAGTAGAAGACGTAGTAAATTGTTGCACAGTGAAAGACTTGCATGTTAAATTAAAGGTGTTATGTTAAAGTGTTTAACTTGCATGTTAAAGTGTTGTGGTTTTTCATCCATTTTTTTTTTTTTTTTTTTTTACCATTCTTTACATTATTATTTAGAGCCACATTGATTTCCCAGTGTTATTTTGATTTGAACGAAAAGATTTCAACTTTTCAAGGTAATGAGATTTCCAGGGAATGCCTGAACTGATCAAATGTATACCTTGAATGCAATATAAGATGCTTTGGATAAATGTGTATAATGTAAATGTAAAAGTTGGTGTACTTGTTTACCAAGGAGGCATCAAAGCAGTGAAGAGCTTGAGATGAATCATGAGATGTGAAGAAAACAGAAAAACCAAAGTAAAAATCACTTGCCTAAAAAATCACAAAAAAAAATTCTGTATCATTTCCAGTCAGTCTGCAAAAAGTGGTTCAAAAAATTATGCAAAATGTATGAAAGTGTATTTATTGGACATACAATTCTTAGAGAAGAGATAATATATGTTTGAACTATTGAGAATGTGAAAAACATAAACCCATACAAATAAAATGCAAAAAAATATCTTTTTTGGCTCTTTTTTTCTGTGTGCTGTTAACAAATTTGAGTTTGGCCACCACAGTCATTTTATTTTGCAAATGTTTCCACAAATATCATTTCCACCACATGATGCTGTTAAAAACAATTCATGATTTAAGATGTGGTGAAATGTTTGCAACTTTCAGAAAAATGACAAATGACAGAATGTTAGCATACTGTTGAACAAATAAAATTAGTTAAAGTGTAAGAAATGTTTATTTTCTTCGAGTCCACAGGGCCAAACGTTCCCATAGTTAAAGAAATGCCAGTATACTAACTGGCATATCCACTATTAATGTATAGCCTACTATGGTGATTTTGCTTTATTCTATTGTATGATTGTGATGCTGTACTGCAACCATTCATTTCTTCTGTCATTTAGGAGAATTTCTCTCTGCTAAAGTGAGCTGAGATTTGCTGTCATGGACACTGAATTCTACTCTCAGACAAAAAAGGTATAAAGGTACAAAAGCTGTCACTGGGCGGTAGCTTTTCAAAAAGTAAACTTTTGTTCCTTTTTTCGGTACCAATATGTACACTTTAGGTACTAATATGTACCTTTAAGGTACCAATATGCACTCTTTAGGTACAAAGGTACCACCCCAGTGACAGCTTTTGTACCGAGAGTATAATTCTACATCTTACACAATTCATAAAATTTGACCCCCAGTTATTGATTTAATCACCTTGAACAAAGCTGAAAATCACAAACAAGTTTAAGTTTTGAAATATATGTCATAATTTCAGGGATTCATATTAGCAAAATAAATGTACAACATTTAAAACATTTTTTACATCCATCCAATCTTCAAACCGCTTGTCCTTTGCAAGGTCACAGGGATGCTGGAGCCTGTCAGCGTCTGGGGCCGAAGGCAGGGAAACATCCTGGAATGATGGCCAATTTAATGCCACCAATTCACCTGTCCTGCATGACTTTGGATTGTCAGGGAGACCGGAGCACCCGGAGAAAACTCATGGCATAATGGGGAGAACAACGTGTGTGTGTTTGAGTGGTCAAACCAGCTAACATGTTCCAAAACAGTTTGGGTGAGTCTAGCTGGTTTTTCCAGACATTCATGTCTAATCAAAACAAAAAAGAGCGTGGGCAGACACAAAACACTTTCAGTTTAAATGGCCCCACACTGACCTCTCAAAAAGAAGCCTTTTAATACATTTCGATCAGTTGTATGTTATGGTGCCTGGGACGGGTTCAGCTCACTTATTTTTGTGAAGTCGTGGCCTCGATGTTGAGGGATCGACATCCTATTCATTCTGGCCACAAGTTTTTCTTTTTTTGAGGGAATGTATATGTAACCAGCAAAATATTTCTGTCATAACAACTCTCTGAGTGTTTGGCATGGTAATGGGTATGACAATGTTGGTAATTTTTGTCTTGGCGGAATAGATATTCTTTTGCTGCTGCTGCAGAGCAAGTTCAACACTTGCTAGTGCCAATACATACACGACACGCTGCTGTGTGCAAGTAAGAAATGCTGCTGCTGTACAGAATACGTGAATTACCCGTAGCAGATCTATACAGGTGGAGCTGGGGAAGGAAATGATTATTTCGGTCTTAATGAGTCTACTCCACCTGGCTACTGTTGTAAGCACAAGCCCGTCTGATTGGTTGTGGCAGTGGTGTTGCAACTATGTATATAGAGATATTCTCAATGTTACTCAGAAAACAGAACACGGATTTAATTCATTTGAAGTTCTTGTGCTAAATGTTACACTCTCAGATATAAGAAAAAAGTCCCTACTGTCTCTCAGAAACACAGAAACTGCGCTCGTTAAAATTACAAATGACTTACTTCTAGCTTCTAACTAAGGCTGTATCTCAATACTAGTGTTACTTGATCTCAGTGCTGCGTTCGACACTATAGATCATAAAATACTCTTAGATCGACTACAAAATTACACTGGTATTCAAGGACAGGCATAAGGTGGTTTAGATCATATCTATCAGACCGTTACCATTTTATCTATTTAAACAGGGAAAAATCTAAGATAACATCAGTAAACTATGGAGTGCCACAAGGATCTGTGTTAGGCCCTCTGTTGTTTTCAATATATATATGCTGCCACTTAATTTTATAAGAAAACATGATACTCTTCAACACGACTAGATGAGATCTCTGAATTATCCAATCTGACAGAGTGTGTTAAAGAAGTAAAACATTGGATGACCAGTAATTTTCTTCTATTAAATTCAGATAAGACTGAGGTTATTGGACCAAAAACTTGTAAACGGAATCTTGTAAAGTACAATTTGCATTTAGAAGGATGTACTGTTACTTCATCCTCTACAGTTAAAGACCAGGCAGTTATGTTAGACAGCAACTTGTCCTTCAAAAAAAAGCAGATCTTCTCAGATCAGCAGTCACTCAGCAGGGCATCCTCTTGGGCCAGCATGCCTCCCAGCTAACGACCACATCTCAGGAGGTTGAGTTTATAACTTCTCAGTTGGCTGATCTAAGTGTCCAACTCCAGGAGCTTCGCAGGGAGACTTCAGTTAACAGAACAGATGCCACTACCAGCTTTTCTCCCCATCAAGAGCAAGAACCTCATGTTAACAACCCGCCGCCTTGTGATGGTAACCCTAACTCCTGTCGAGCGTTTTTGGCTCAATGCTCTCTGGTTTTTGCCCTACAGCCTCGTTGGTATGCAGAGGAACAAACCAAGGTTGCGTATGTACTAAACCTGCTCACAGGAAAGTCAAGTCAAGTCACCTTTATTTATATAGTGCTTTTTACAATGCAGATTGTGTCAAAGCAGCTTTACATTGATAACTTGTATATAATTTTGGCTGCACAGCAGCTCTTAAAAAATAGTGTCAATGTCGGCAGATCAAAGCACTGTTGAATATCAAATGTCAAGTGTCCCCAACTAAGCAAGCCAAAGGCGACAGCGGCAAGGAACCCAAACTCCAACAGGTGACATCAGATGGCAAACAGGTGGCAAATAGACTTCTGTGTTAAAATGGAGAAAAAAAACTTGGGAGAAACCAGGCTTAGTCGGGGGGGCCAGTTTTCCTCTGGCGAACAGTGCTTTGGTACAAGGCCCGTGACTGGGGAACATCGGTCTGGGAGGCTCATGCTCCTTTTTGCGCTTCCTTTGAGGGGTTCCGTAATGAGATGATCAAGCTGTTTGACCAGTCTGCCCGGGGTGAGGAAGCAGCGGCTCAGCTGGCATGGCTACATCAAGGAAAATGTTCAGTGACTGAGTTTGTAATTGAATTCAAGACGTTAGCAGCCTCCTGTGACTGGAACGCGACATCATGCAGAGCTATGTTTCGTGATAGACTTAATGAGGAGATCCAAGATGAGATTGCTACCCACGAGATCCCAAGCGGCTTCGACGACCTTGTTGACTTAGCTCTCCGTGTGGGGAGTTGCCTTCGTTTTCGGCATCAGCGCTTGGCTGTTTGCTCCTCCTGGAGGTTGGGAGAGCTCACTAGTGACACCACTCCGGTTCCGCCTTTGCCCTCTCCAGCTGATCCTGAACCCATGCAGCTGGGACGCCTGCGTCTCACTCCTCAGCAGAAACAGGAACGACTTGCTCGAGGCCTATGCTTCTACTGTGGAAAGGCCGGGCACTTTGCCATTAAGTGCCCGTTAAAAGCCTGGGCCCATCAGTAGCCAGGGGGATCCTGGTGGGCGCTTCTCCCCTTGTTTCCTCCCCCTCATCTCGCACCCTCCTTCCTGTTACAGTCCAGTTCAGAGGATCTAATTACTCCTGCTCTGCTCTAATGGATTCTGGGGCCGGTGGTAACTTCATGGACAGTGGTATGGCGGAGCAGTGGGGCATTCTGGCCACCCTCCTTCCCAGTCCCATCTCCGTTCGGTCCCTGGACGATTCCCTTATCACCACTATCACTCACGTCACCCCCCCGTAAGTCTTGTTGTCTCTGGCAATCACCATGAGGTCACTGAGCTTTATCTCCTCCACTCCCCGAGTGCTCCAGTGGTCCTGGGGCATCCGTGGCTGGTGCAGCACAGTCCTCACATGGATTGGGCCGGTAATTCTGTCTTGTCATGGAACCAGTCTTGTCTTGCATCTTGTATGGGTGTGGCCTCCTCTCCTGGCACTGTGTTTCCTGTTTTGCAGGTGGAGGCGGCAGATCTGTCTGGGGTCCCGGTGAGATACCATGATCTTCGGCAGGTCTTCAGCAAGTCCCGAGCCATGTCCTTGCCTCCTCACCGGCCTTATGATTGTGCCATCAATCTCCTCCCAGGCACTTCTCCACCCAGGGGTCGCCTGTATTCCCTGTCTGGTCCAGAAAGAGAGGCTATGGACAAATACATTAGAGAATCTCTTGATGCCGGTCTCATCCGCCCCTCCTCGTCTCCGGCTGGTGCAGGGTTCTTCTTCGTCAAGAAGAAGGATGGCTCCTTGCGTCCTTGTATTGATTATAGGGGGTTGAATGACATTACTGTTAAGAATAGGTATCCCCTGCCTTTAATGTCATCTGCCTTTGAACTCTTGCAGGTAGCCAAGGTTTTCAGTGTAAGACTTGATTTTCCTGCTAAGACAAAACTGAGATCAAGTGCCCTGCAATAAAGCAATAAAACTCATCTGGAGAGAAGATCTCAAAGAAATAGCATAGGACAACACCTTGCCCTCACAACATCTACAGGATGCAACCCCCCCCACACACACACCCTCCTTCCCTTCCCCCTAACTCAAGTCACTGAAAGTTCTTCAAGATGTATAATGTAACTTGTGTATCTATTGTTTTTCCCCTTTCATGTTTGGTATCATTTTAAATGTCTCAGTGCGATTGGTAAAATGGTCTCAGTTTCACAGCAGTCACTTATGTTATGAGTAAGATTGAAAACTAAGGAGAATTCTGTCCTCCTTTTGTCTCTTCAAGAGATCTGATAACCCACTCCTCTTCCCCCAAAACAGGTGTTGGTGTAGTAAATATTTACAATCCTTTTGTTCTGGTCTGGGTATATAAGGTAAAGTGCAAAGCCGTCATGTGGGATCTTCTGTCGCCAGAAACCCCCATGCAGAGATGGTTGAATGTCTGAAGACATTCACACATCACTGTGTGTATATGCATTTCTTTGAACAATTGATGTTCTGCATTTATTATTTCTGAATTGGCTTCTAATTGTCCAACTATGTAATTGACATGATACATTTTACTTGACAAAATAAAATGTTATATTTGATTTACTCTGGATTCTTCTGAAATCATTATGACTAGTAGATTACTAAAGTCCGTCATTTCCGTAAATCTGCGTCAGGACAGGTCAATCTAGAGAGCCCCATGAAAGGAGCATAGGGGCACATCATGGGACTTTTTGAGTTTGTCTGTTATTGGCTTAGCAAGTTGCAGTATCGTGACTAAGAAAACTGTATTTTTGTATGAACAAGCATGTGGCGGTTCGACTCAAATGCATTAGTAAACTCTGCACCCTCTGACTAAATCATAAACTGGCGAATTTATGTCCGTGAGACCGCAGCCGGCCGATGTGAAAGTCTCTAAGCGATGATGGGTCCGTAATGAACGAATAATTGAAAATATGGGATACCCAGAATAATCAAATATCTAAATTAATACATAACGAATGATTAATTTCTAACTGGAAACACAACCTAAGAGTAACAATCATTTGAAATTGGAGTCAGATTAAACGAGTGAAATTACGTGAACTTCACAGGGGCGCTGAAAAGACATACACGCGTTAACCTTCGCCCTGGCCGTCGGATTCCGTTTTTGGTCCCGATGCGGGGTTCCTTACATCAGTAAGTTGGACCTCCATAATGCTTATCATCTGGTCCGGATACGAGAGGGGATGAGTGGAAGACAGCATTTATCACTCCCTCGGGACACTTCGAGTACTGGGTCCTCCCGTTTGGCCTGACCAATGCCCCAGCTGTCTTCCAGGCCCTGGTCAACAACGTGCTGAGAGACATGGTTAACAAATTTGTCTTTGTGTACCTTGACGACATTCTAATTTTTTCTCCTTCTGTTCAGGTACACACTCAGCATATTCGTCAGGTGCTACAACGGAGAACCAGCTGTATGTAAAGCGGAGAAGTGTGTCTTCCACATGGAGTCAGTTTCGTTCCTGGGCTACATCATCTCGGCAGATGGGATCAAAGCTGATCCCGCTAAGGTAAGGGCCGTAGCCGAGTGGCCAACTCCAGACTCACGCAAGGCTCTGCAGCGTTTTCTGGGTTTCGCCAACTGCTATCGGCTCTTCATCCGGAACTTTAGTCAGGTGGCTGCACCCTTGACTGCTCTCACCTCTACCAAGGTACCATTTAAATGGAATTCGAAAACCCAGGGGGCCTTTGATGTTCTCAAGTCCCAGTTCATCTCTGCTCCTTTTCTTTCTTTTCCAGACCCTGAACGGCAGTTTATTGTAGAGGTGGAAGCATCTGAGGTTGGAGTAGGCGCGGTCCTTTCTCAGCGGTACCCTAGAGTCGGGAGAGTACACCCCTGTGCGTACTTCTCTCACCGCCTGAGCCCAGCAGAATGGAATTATAACATAGGGAATCGGGAGCTGTTGGCAGTCAGGCTTGCTCTGGGTGAGTGGCGTCACTGGTTGGAGGGGTCAACGCAGCCCTTTTTGGTCTGGACGGATCATAAAAACTTTAAATATATCCGTTCGGCCAAGAGGTTGAGCTCACGCCAGGCCCGATGGGCCGGTTCAACTTCACGCTCTCGTATCGCCCCGGGTCCAACAACATCAAGCCCGATGCCCTCTCTCGTTTTTTTGGGGCCCCTGCGGGGGGTGCGCCAGCCGATACCATTGTTCCGAGGGAGATGGTGGTAGGGTCCCTTTCCTGTGGTATCGAGAAGCGAGTGGAGGAGGCCGTACAAGAGAGAGAAGTGCCAAGGGAGTGTCCGGAGGGCAGGCTATTTGTGCCGGCTGGGTTGCGCCCTGAGGTCCTCTGGTGGGGGCATTCGTCCAAGTTGGTCTGTCATCCAGGAGTTCGGAGATCGCTGTCCGCCATCCGCCAGCGATTCTGGTGGCCATCCATGGCCCAGGATATCAGGCAGTTTGTGTTGGCCTGCCCGGTTTGTGCCCAGAACAAGAGTTCTAACCAGCCACCTGTTGGTCTGCTTCACCCTCTGCCCATCCCCTCCCGCCCCTGGTCACATTTAGCCATATAGCCCTTGACTTCATCACTGGCCTTTCACCATCGAGGGGCAACACTGTAGTTTTGACGGTAGTTGATCGCTTTTCCAAGGCGGCCCCAAATTGCCTTCAGCCAGGGAGACTGCTCAAGTGGTGGTTGATCACGTCTTCCGGATTCATGGTCTTCCGTTAGATGTGGTCTCCGATGGGGGCCACAATTTGTCTCCCGGTTCTGGAAGGAAGTTCTGTTGGCAGATTGGGGCCTCTACTAGTCTGTCGTCAGGTTTTCATCCTCAGACCAATGGGCAGGCCGAGCGGGCCAACCAGGATTTGGAACAAGCTCTCCACTGCCTGACGTCCCAGAATCCGAGCTCTTGGAGTCAACAGCTATCCTGGATTGAGTACGCCCACAAGTCTTTGCCGGTGGCTGCTACAGGTATGTCCCCATTCCAGTGTTCTATTGGGTTTCAACCTCCTTTGTTCCCCTCACAGGAGCCCGATGCCGCTGTTCCGTCTGCCTTAGCCTTCGTCCGCTGGTGTCGTTGCACCTGGAGGAGGGCTCAGGAGGCCTTGGCCCGGGCTTCCAGACGAACCAAGGCGGCGGCCGACCGTCACCGAACTCCTGCCCCCCACTACATATGTGGTCAGAAGGTATGGCTGTCTACCAAGGACCTACCTCTCCGGGTGGTTTCTCGCAAGCTAGCCCCCAGGTTCAGTCCAGTGGCGGTTAAGCTCAAGTTACCTCCTACACTTGGTCGGGTACACCCAGTCTTCCATGTTTCTCAGGTCAAGCCTGTGTTTCGTTCTAGACTTAACCCATCTGTTTCTGTCCCGACCACCCCTCCCCACTGTCTAGTGGATGGCTCTCCAGTCTTCACTGTCAGAAGGTTGCTGGATGTTAGACGTCGGGGTCGGGGCTTTCAGTATCTTGTGGACTGGGAGGGATACAGTCCGGAGGAGAGGAGTTGGATTCCGGCTCGGGATATTCAGGACCGGTCGCTGATCGAGACTTGTACCGGAAACATGGTAGGCCTCTCCTGTGCTCCTAGGAGGGGGTACTGTCATGTCCCTGGGCTGATCTGTCCGTTTTTCCCCTGTCTGTCGTGTGTTTGTTGTTGTCGTCTGGAGCACGTGTTCGCTGTCATTGTGGCGTCTTACCCCGCCCCCTTGTCATTCCATTCATTACCTCGTTATTGTTTCACTCTTTCCACCTGTTCGGCATCAATTAAGTCTTAGTCTCCTATTTAATCCCCTCTCGTGTGCTGTCTTGTGCCAGATCGTTGTTTGTGCTTTGTGCGAGCAAGTTTTCCAGCCTTATCTCATGTTCTGCCGTGTCGTGTGGATTCCTGCCTCATTGTTTTGTGTTCACCCATGTCGTGTTGGAGTTTTTCCAGTTTTGTTTTCATCTTTTAGTTGCCGTTTGTTTTTCACCTCTTCTCCTGAATTCCCAGGCTGATCTCCCCTGCATTCAGTCCTGGTCGCGCTCTCCATCTCCCTTCACGGATCGCTGTGTCTTTGCCCTGCCTCACGTGCTGCCTGAGCGCCACCTGCCTACCACCTCAACAGCGCCCCCTGCTGCATGACACCGTCCTGTTCAGGCTCGTCAGTGGCTGTGTTATTTTCTGAAGAACGCTGTGCTAAATTTTCTTTTGAGATTGCTCCTGTCTGGATTATAGACTACATTTTGTGTTGACTGTTTGAAAGGACTGCATTTTGTGTTGACTGTTTGAAAAACACTTTAAAATAAACTTTTGAGAGAGTCTGTGTTCTGATCTGACAATTTCATGTTACAAAAACAGCCTTCTTCTACCTCAGAAACATGCTAAGCTGCAGAACATGTTATCCGTTTCTGTTGCAGAAAAGTTAGTTTGTGCATTCATGAAGTCTAGACTAGATTACTGTAATGCATTACTAGCTGGTTGCCCTGCATCCTCAATAAACAAGCTACATTTAGTCCAAAATGCAGCTGCTAGAGTTCTTACCAGATCAAGAAAATATGATCATATAACACCAATTTTATCATCTCTACACTGGTTACCTATTAAGTTCCACATCAATTATAAAGTTCTGCTACTGACCTATAAGGCCCTAAATGGCTTAGCTCCTGTGTATTTAACTGATCTTCTATCGCCCTACAATCCATCACACTCTTTAAAATCACAAAATCTGTTTGTGGCTGCTCTGTCAGATTAATGGGATCATATGGAGCAGTTGTCAATTGCTGCAAATAGGCTAGTGGTGGCTTTTCTTAAGGGAGCTGTACGTCTAAAGCCACCAGTATGGGTAGTGTCTTCCCAGTGGGATTTACGGGTGGTGTTGGACAGTTTGTGCTTAGCACCCTATGAACCTATTGAACAGGCAGATATTAGTAGCCTTTCTATGAAGACAGCATTTCTGTTAGCCATAACATCAGCCAGAAGGGTCGGTGAGCCCACAGTGTCTGAGGTGGTGGCCAGAGGACAATCAAGTTACACTCTGGCCGAACCCAGCTTTTCAGCCCAAGGTATTGTCGCCTCAATTCACAAACCAACCTATTTATCTGTCAGCATTTATACAGGAGGACATGGCCCCAGGACAGCCCTATGTCCAGTCAGTATGTTGAAGCAGTACTTATCAAAGACTGCCTTATGGCATAGCACAGACCAGATTTTTGTCTACTTTGGGCCCAGAAGGTACACCTTTGTCGAAGCAAAGGCTCACTCACTGGGTGGCGGACACTATGGGAGAGGCATATAATTCAATAGGCCATGTGTTGCCTGCATCTGTGGCAGTGGCCACTTCTTAAGGCAGCATTATGTGGTGTACCTCTCTCAGAGATATGTGCAGCAGCTACATGGGCATCACCTTGCACTTTCACAAAGTTTTATAGACTTAATGTGGCTCCTACTCCTTTTAGTTCTGCTGTATTGCCAGAAAATGCTTGATAAGCTTCATATCCTTGTGACTTGGCTATATTCGTCTTCCACCATGTATTGACCATCTCTGGTGGTCTGGAAAAATGAAACAGAATGCTGGTTACTGACTTAACCGTAATTTAATAAATGGTGGAAGACCGCCAGAGTCTTTGGTCACTCGGACTGAGACTGACTAAGAGACCGAGACTGTGACGTATTCAGAAGCTGATATTGCTTCTGACATGTCATCGGTCGAAGTCACGTGTGACTGAATTGATACAAGATTCTTGATGTGATACGTGACGGGAGTTGGATGTATTTCTGTGCCAAATACACTATTTCCGGTTTCGGTACGGGTTTTGGAGAGTTTTTTTCGAGTATGGCCTGTATGAAGTCAAAAGAGAGCGTAATTTCTTGTATAGGCACTTCTCCCTGATAAGCGTGCACACACACATCACCCAGAGCAAGAGCATGGCCATCAGTGTGTTTCGTTCGGGATATGGAAGCCGAGAGATTTTTCAACAATGGCTGTGTCCCAATTCAGGGGCTGCACCCTTTGAAGGCTGCATACATCATCGAGGCAGTCTCATTTAAGAAAAATAAGCGTTAGATTGCAACGTAAGAATGAAATTACAGTTTTTACTCCTCACAATGAATATCAGTCAATTTTATTTAATTTTATTATGGTTTCTTTTCTTAAATATGACATGCTTGATGAAGTATTCAGCCTTCAAATGTGATCTCTGAAGGACGCAACCTCCGAAATGAGACGCAGCTCCTGTCACATATCCAGGAGCTCTGCTTTTTCGGGAAGACTCAGTTTAGCGTATCTATCTTTTATAAATATGATAAAACTAAAGACTTTTCAGAGATATGAAGGATGCATTGTTACTCTAGATGTACTCAAGATTAACATGAGATCGGCAGAAACTGTGTCCGTAATTTATAGCAAAAAATCTAGTATTAAATCAATATCAAACGGATTCATTAAAAGAGGTTGTTACTCAACCACCAGCGTGACATCATTAACCAATGTGGTGAACGACAAATTTGCGGCAATACAGTTTTGGGAAACAGTCGTGACTAGCTAGTTGATTTGTAGTTTGATTTCTTTATTATATGTGAAAGCATCAAGGTTCCGATCCGCTTTGCATTTCGTTTTGACAAGTTTACGTGCAGGCTTGCCATACCCGCTGTTCTGTCTTTTCCATCACTGCTGACAACAAGGTCCAT
Organism: Hypophthalmichthys nobilis; assembly: GCA_037950665.1. Taxonomy (NCBI): domain Eukaryota; kingdom Metazoa; phylum Chordata; class Actinopteri; order Cypriniformes; family Xenocyprididae; genus Hypophthalmichthys; species Hypophthalmichthys nobilis. The sequence goes on along the minus strand of CM075468.1, from coordinate 1,541,617 downwards.
TCGCGATCGCGTTCCAGGGGGAATGCCTAATATACTTGCGTTGTAATATAAAATATTGCATTCCTTTGTTACACTTAATATAAACTACTTTATTTTCTTAAACTTTATTTTCTTTTATTAAACGTTTAGTATTTTTGTTTTAATTAGAAGATGCTTAAATATTTATTCATAAGAGTCGAGAAGTGTCCGAGCCAAGACTCAAACTCGGATTAAAGCACAACTGAAGCTTTGCCTATAGACTTTATTTTTTAAAGTTATATTAAGTTATATATGTTACATACAGAGGAGGTCAGAGACACAGGTAACGTTTGTAAGTTTTATTGAGACAACCAGAGCAGTGCACAGGTGAGTAGAGCCAGATAAAGTTAGTGATATACGTTGACTGGATAACTGATACTTGGTTTGTTGCAGGTGGCATGGAGATTCACAAGGACACACACTGGAGACTGGAGAACACGAGGAGTCGAGGAAACACACTGGAGACTGGTAAGTAGATGATCGAGGAGTCCGTGAGGTAAGCATTCATGTAGGTATGCGTAACGAGACCGGACAGTGACTGAATGTGAAGCTGTGTGTTTTATAGTGCTGTTGATGATGGTGCTGATGGGTGTCAGGTGTGCGTGGTTAGAACTCTGGTGAGGGAGTGCGTCGTGATTGGGTGAGTGAAGAGCCTGGCGTGTCTGTGACAATATATATAATGAATATAACTTAATATAACTATAACCATATATATATATATATATATATATATATATATGGGAAATAGATATACATTTAAAACCATAGACATGACAGTCTTCTCAATAATTAACAATGGCTCAATAATAGTTAAAGCTCCGTAACTTCCAGTTTTATCTGAATACAGATCCCAAAATTTTTGAGATTGTTAGATACAGGCTCCACTACACATCCCTAATATAAATGCTGTTAATTCATGACACCTAAAATAATAACCAGAAGTAATTAATAGAACCTTATTGTGAAGTATAATTATTCTTTTCTGAGCTACAAAAGATTTAAAGCAAGATTTATTAACAAGATTATAGACATGAACCAGAAAGGGAACCAGCCAAAAGTGATCCCAGTCCTTTTGGTGTTCACAATATTGTAGACTCAAAAGAGAACCCAGTCTGAGATCACTTAAAAAAAATTTGGTCCTCTTCAGGAATTAAGTGATCTCAGACCCTTTCTTGTTCAACCACAACTTCATAAGAACTCAGACCCCAGCTTTCTGTGCAGCAGTGGATGTTGAGTATTCAAGATGGCGTCTTCACATGTTGTCATCCCATAGCTGTGGCACATTTTTAAGCAAATGACAAACAGAGAAAGAGTCAGACAAAGCAGAACTAAAGGAAAGCATCTGAAAAAAACTGAAGAAGAAAAAGGATAGCAGCTAAAAAGAACATCTTCTTCCAACTGCTGCTGCTTGCCACACGACTGCTTGTGACATTTCAGCTTTCATTTGAATGGTTAGTATAGAAAAGTTTAATAAACAGAAAACTACATAATTACATATTGTCTTTTGAACTGTAATAATTTTATTAATTTATTAACAAATAGTTTTGTTGTTATTATCAGTGCAATGTAGGGCAATTCAAGTGTTATTATGCTTCTTGCCAACCTTTCTGTATAATGCACTCACTGTACTGTATTTTTACCAGGTCATGTTGGACAAAACCCAGGTCTTGTGACTGGTGGGAAAGCACTGTAAGCTGGACAGACAACAATTGATAGTGGAATGTCAGGATGAGAAGAGACTCATTCATGTTCCTCTGCAGTAAACATAGACCATACCTGGAGCAACAGCGAACTTGCTACAGAGTTCTTCTCACTGTGGAACAAAGAGTTGCATTTACACTTTAGAGACTTCCTACAAGTATTGAGTATCGATCCATTTCACACTTGTTTGGTATCGGCCACTCAACAGCATGTATCGTGACGCTGCAAGTAGTCGCAGACATTCTCCAAAACCTGAAACCAAATTTAATAAAAGTTCCTACAGAATGCTGCATACACCAGGAATTACACAAGACCAGCGTCTGTACAATTACAGAGCCAGGATGTGTGCAGAGAGAACCTTTGGCAGGCTAAAAGCCAGATGGCGTTGCCTACTTAAAAGAAACGATCACAACATCAGCAAGATCAACAAAGTTGTGGCAGCTTGTTGTACACTTCATAATTACTGTGAGAGCAGAGGTGAAATGCTGGAGTCTGACCTACTGGAAAATTTGGAAGATGAAGTGGACAGGGAAATGGGTGAAGAAGAGCTGCCAATCCCTGATCATGTCACTGGTCAAGATATTCGCAGAGCTTTAACAACACATTTCAGTCAAATTTAAAATTAAAAGGAAACATTATGTGTAAAGTTAATTCAACTTCCTTTTTCTCAGATAAGATAGTGACAGTTGTAAAATGTTTCTTTGTTCATAAAATTTTTTTTTTTTTAATTCACAGTAGGATGCATTTAATTGTTTTAGTGATTATTGGTTTTTTTTTTTTTTCAAAGGAATTATATAATAAAAGACAACAGAATTGTTTTGTATTGTTCCAGTTATGTTGGTTTATTTATTTATTAATTTAAAAAAAAATGGAACAAGTGACTTCTGAACAGAATATTTTCAACGTCTGAACATTACATTTGTAAATAATATAATAATAATCACAAAAAATAAAGTGCTTTGTTCAACTTCATGTGTTTGTCAATACAAAAAAAATCTGATTCATAAATGAAAACCATATCTGAAAATGTTTCAGATACTATGCTTATTAAAAAAAAAAAAAGAACATTCAAATGTCTTCTCTTACAAAGAAAAAAATGTACCGGTTTCTTATGTGCATATGGTGAAACAATTGTGATGTATATATCCACACACTAAATTTGTTTCAGCAGCAACAAAAACAAAAATGTTTTCAAAAACTAACATGCACTGAACATGCATTTGATCGTCATGATTGCTGTTGCTTTCACTCGCACTACTGGTTTCATTAACAGTGCTGCATCTCTCCAATTCTGAAAGGCACAACTTACAGAAAAAATAATCAGTGGTGAACTGATCACACTCTTCACTTGAACAACCTCATTTGATACTGTAATCTTCATGTCTGCTATACATCTTTTGTAGCTCACAATAAAAACAACATGTTAAAATAAGGTTGTATTAATTTCCATTGGTTATTAATTTAGGTATCATGAATTTAACAGCATTTATTATAAAAAAAAATAGTAATATACATCTGAAAGAAGAAAGTCATATACACCTGGCTTGAGGGTGTGTAAATCATGAGGTAATTTTCATTTTTGGGTGAACTATCCCTTTAATGAGTGTAGCTAACTTATGTTAATAAATGCAACCATTGTAAATAGTTCTATGAATATTGGCTCGTCAATAGTAAATCCCATATTGTGATATATTATAAGCATTTAAGTAGGGATGCAAAATTATACCTTTACCTTGTTCTTATTCATTTTCCATATCCACACTTCCACCTTCGACAACATTTGTGGGGCAAGCACATGAGCTTGCACCCAAAATTTCATCCAAATCTTCACAGAAGGGACAGGAATCCTTTATTTCCACGGACGCTCCACTTCGACTGATTTTGTCTCGGGCGCTCATGTACTTCTGGTGGAGTTTTTTCACTTTTACGCAGCATTTTAGCACGGTTCTGTTATACCCCCTTTCCTTTATTTTTTTGAGCAAACAAAAGAAACACTTTTATGTTTTTATGTGTTGAGGATAGTTGGCGTTTAATGTAAATAATCTTTAATAAACTGAATGTTGTAAATGTAGCCAGTTGACTGAGACATCCGTTTCATTTGATATTTTTTCATGTCCAAGGAGAGATGTTCTGCATGTTTAGTTAACTTCAGCAAAACTTGTATTAAATTCAATTTTATTCAGTTCTATTTTCAATGGTTCCGATCGGGAGTTCCTATCAATTGTTGTAGGTGGGGTCTTAATTAGCGGGGCACCGAAGAGAAATATGTCGCTTCTCCTTTAAGCGTTCGCGCTCAGGCGCACTGGTGTATGCGAACAGAGAAGCGGAGGTAGTTTTTCTCTCTCACATTTATCTTGCATTAACTGTCTCTTTATAACGTAATCGCTACATTTACGATGTTAAAACACTGTTAAGAGTTTCTGTCATAACTTGTATCCGTGTGATTAGCGTATTTTCCTTGAAAGTCGTACTTTTAACAGTGTTAAAAGTAGTGTTTCGTTTGCACTTGTATTTTTCCATGCAGGAATGAGAGAGTAGGCCTTCTGATGTGTATACTAATATTGCCTCACACTACTCTGTTTAAGGTATGTTGTTTCAATCTGTGATCATTAATTTAAATGTTTATTGTGGAATTTGTGAATTTATTTGTGAATTGATTTAGAATGCATGTGTACTTAAGTGTATACTAAGCAATACTAATTGCTACACACAGAACTTTATTGTACACAGTGGTTTAACAATCAAATTTTGATGCAATTTAGAGTTTATAGTATGTTACATATGCAATCCTATGAGTTTACAGCATATTTGAATGTTAACTTTTACAAATGCTATGTATTTAGGGCCTGAGCACTGAAGGTGTGAGGACCCTATTGTAACTGCTCGGCCAATTATTATTCTTCTCTGAAATGAATCGCATTTTTGAGGGCCTAAGGGTGCTTGAAAACTCATGAAACTTTGCACAAGCGTCAGAAGTGGTGAAAATAAACGTCTGATATGGATTTTAGAATTAGGCAAAATGGCTCGATAGCGCCACCTACAAAATTTTCAATTAAGCGCCCTTTGTGCTACGTTTCACGTACAGGTATGAAATTCGGTAGACACATGTAACAGCCCAATACCTACAAAAAAGTCCCTGGGTGCAAAATCTGTAAACCCAACAGGATTTGAGATAATTATGCAGAGAAAATTCAAAATTTGGCAGTTTTTTCCATTTCCAGACGTTGTATTTTAACGAACTCCTCCTAGAGCTTTAATCAGATCAACATCTTATTTGGTCAGTCTAATCTTAAGGCTTTAGCAATGTTAAATTGCAAAGATCTAGATTTTTTGCTGAAGCACGTGTCCGTGGCGGCCTGACAAAGTCTGATGTTTCGCCATGAACGATGACGCTGTTGTAACTCAGGCATACAATGTCCGATCTGCCCCAAACTTCACATGTGTGATAAGAGTACTGGCCTAAAGACATCTATATGCCAATATTCAGTTAGTCATAGCGCCACCTGCTGGCAACAGGAAATGGCATGCTTTACACTGTAATTCACTCCCAGAGAAAATTATGTGCCACAAAATATGTTTTATTGTGTCCTGAAAGTGCATGCTCTCTCCCGCTCTCTCTCTCCTTCAAACGTATACACATACTGTACGGTACGGACACACACTCACACAAAAACATTTTGTCAGCGCTGCTCTGACAAATTAATCAGTAAAATAGTTTAGCAACTTAAAAGCTACATGACATTTCTCACCATCAAAGTAATAACTGTGAGGTTCTTCAGGTAGATATACTTAGTTTTGCTATTAGTAGAGACACTGCTGCCGAACACTGTTGACAGGCACACAGACTCAGAATTAGTCTTGAGGTGTGGTGTGGTAACCGTAGTATAAGCAGAATAATTGACAACGGGCCATTGAATTATTAGAGAATAATGCACACCCGAGGTGTAACGGCATTATTTCCTAATAATTCAATGGCCCGTCATCAATTATTTATTACATATGTATTAACAATAAGTGATAGATTATAGCTGTTTTATTACGAACTCTGGACTGTCCAATCAGCATCTAGGACCACAAACATCAGTTTACACTCTAAAAAAAAAATGGTGCTATACAGTACTAAAAGTGGTTCTTTGGCTCGTAATCATAGGGGAACCACTTTAAGTTCTGTATAGCACCATTTTTTTTTTCTGTATACAGTAGCGGTTACACCTCGCTACTGTATACAGAACCTGTTAAGCCCCTGTATGGTTCTTCAGCGTTTTTTTTTGGGGTGGTTAAGGCGCTATATAGCACCACTGCCGTTCCAAGAACCTGTTAAGCCGTTTTAAAGGTTCTTTATGAGCCAAAGAACCATTATTGGTGCTATTTAGCGCTATTTTTGTTGAAGAAATAAAATGCGATATGGCACCTCTTATGGGTTCTACATAGCACCATTTGACAAAGGTGCTGTAGAGCACCTTTAAAGATATGGTGCTACATAGCACCAAAAGAGGTTCCCCTATGATTACGAGCCAAGAACCACTTTTAGTGCTATATAGCTTCTTTTTTTTTTTTTAGAGTGAATAATGAGCATTTCTGCTGTTGGCTGTTCAATATTAAATGTCCAGGACAAAACCTTGTTTTTACAGTTTATTAATTTAATGGAACAGAAGCAGATTAATATGATATTCCAAATACAGGCAGGCTGATTTGTTGCTAAAAGTTGCTAAATGATTTTTATGATCCGATTTATTGAATACAACACATTATTGAAGTTTTTCATCTCATGTATTTTCTTAATAAGCAGTAAAACTACACATTCTGAACAGCTATAGTTTTAAGAGGTGTATTGGTAATTAGTTAATATGCTACCTAACTGATCAACGCTTAGAGGTATAAATTAGTAACATATCATGACTTGTGCCAGGCTATAGAGCAGAGTAGAAACTACTGCTGACATCAATTACAATGCACTTTTGCAGCCAGGCAGACCAACAAAGTGTTGCGTGACAAAGAAAGTTGTTTTCGTGTCATTTAGAGAAAATTGTGCATTCTCACATTTGAGAACCATTGAGTCTTATTGACCACACGAATCTCTTCCAGCAGTTTTGCTCTGTTGTTTGCGATGTTTTTTCCAGCGACCTTCATGAGATCAGCGATCATCTCAGCGCTGTAAGAACCTTGAAATGTGGCATATTTGTTCCTCCAGGTCTCAATATCATCTGAAGAAACATTAACACACTTAAATCAGAACACAGTTGATATTTCAGTTTTATTCAGGACATTGTAAGACTTTAACTTGCCTCCACAGTTGACCACATTAAAGAGAGGGATGTGGATCACGGTTGGAGTGTTTTGGCCTTTGAACACATAGAAGTCCTTCGGTTTCTTTACATCTTTCTTGGGAATGTTGACTTCAGGGAAAGGGATGTTTAGTTCCTTGCACCTCTCAGCAGCTTCCTTCACTGTCTGCGGTAGAAAAGTATTGCAGTATAACTTCATTAAAAAGGTTAGAAGAGTTGTGTGAATGGGACATTTCAATGTGGTTGTCAATCCAAAAAATGGACAGTGTGAACACAGCCGTTGAAAACTGAACACAAAAGAAAACTGACGGAGCGGCTCCAGTGAAGAACAGTGACTGGATCTGAAGTTATCGAAACCACACACAAAAACCCCACAACTCACTGTAGACATATGTTTGCACTGCGCAGAGTGTCTCTCTCTCAATGTACGGCCACGTTCACACAGCAGCAGAATAGACCTTATTCACAGCAGCGCCATCTTTGATTTTTAACAGGAATGAAAGCGAGGCTGTGAGGGATAGACATACATCTCTTCAGTGGGTTGTACTGTTATTTAATGTGTTTTTGGATTGTTCTGCAGACAAAACACCGCAAAAATATCTTGCTAATGAGTTTTACTTGTAATGAGTAGAAATTACAAGTAATCAGGGAGTCTATCCCTCACAGCCTTGCTTTCATACTTGTCATGGTAGTGCTCTGAATAAGATCTATACAGTTGTATTTTAGTCCTTAAAGGGATAGTTCACCCAAAAAAGAAAATTCTGTCTCAACCTAAACTTGTTCCAAACCTGCATGAATTTCATCTGCTGAACACAAAAGAAGATATTTTGAAGAATATTGGTAACCAAACAGTTGATGGACCCCATTGATTTCCATAGTATGTATTCCATAGTATGTATTAAATAAAAAAAAATTGTACATCACACCCATAACCTACATGAATACTTTAAAGTTGGTAATCTCCTCAAATGCTATTGAAGTTAGAAATGTGTTTACCAATGTTGTATGTAACTTTAGACATGGTCCCTAAATTTGTGAATATCGAATGTCCAATGTCAAGCCAACTTTATGCCAGTATTTCACTGGGAAATGCTTGGTGTCAAACTTTGCGCATTACATTCATATTCTGAGTCCATCTGCTTGCCTGTAGCCTATAGTATAGCCTACATCACCAATAAGGTGCAAGTTTGGTCTTTTATATCTGTTTATTAGTCCATTGCTGTCATTGTTTTTGCCTGTCAAACATTATAGGTTGTATTTTTAAACAGTAACTTGAATTTCTAGTTGATCAGTTCCTTTAAATGAACTTTTATGTGAGTATTTGTGCATTATTATATAGAGAGAATTATACAATACCATGAAAGGATCACCGTCACTGAAATCCAGTGAAATGATGAGGTCAATGTTTCTCTCTTTTCTCAGCACTGAGAAGTAGGGTGAGTTGAGCAACAGTCCAGCGTCTTCATAGTCTCTCGTCTTACTTTCCAGAAGAGCGGCAGGCACTCTTTCATCTGACAGAATTGGAGTGAGGGATCACAGTGTGAAATGAGTGTTTATTATTCGCACTGAATTGCCAGTTAACAAATGGGTCTGTTCTCACCTTTCATGTTGTAGAGGAAGTTATATTTCCTGCCCCAGATCCAGGACCCAGTCTGCCTCAGGAGCCGTTCTAGAATTTAAATAGTAGGGGTGCTCAGCCCTCATTGATGAAATGGTTTTAAAAAATAATTATAATTTAATTTATTGTTTGTAGTGTTGTCAAAAATGTATCGATGTATCGATACCGAAATATCTGAAACGATTCCAATACTCCTTTCTGCAGTATCGATACACAGATACCAGCTCTCCTCTCCGACAGCAAGTTGACACGCACCCGCCTCCTCCCATTCAGTCAGTTCATTCACTCCGGTTAAATAGTGTTGGTGTGACTGGGTCTGAATTTCGGCGCATAATTCTACTGATTCCTTCAGTCAGTTCATTCACTCCGGTTAAATAGTGTTGGTGTGACTGGGTCTGAATTTCGGCGCATAATTCTACTGATTCCATGCCACTCTCTATGTTGTTAATCATGTTGACTTTTTACAATGAAGATTATTCAGTGTCTAAATTTGATTACTTTGTGTCTTTATTCAGTTTCTTACCTGAATACTACTGTCAGATCTACCTAAAAAACAAAGCAGTTATTTGTTTGTTCTTGTTTTATTACTGTTTACTTGTCTTTTTATAGTGTTTAAAATCAAGCTTTCTTGTGCTGTGTGTGAGCTATTGCAACAAAATTAGCCCATTGTAAAATTCTAGGACTTTGACATTTTTGATTTCCTAGACTTTCAATGGATGGACAAAAAAAGAAACAATATTAAAAAATATCTATGACAATATAATTAGCGTTTTTTTTTCCCCGTGGTATCGAAATCGTATTGGAGTTAGAAATTCCAGTATCATGACAACACATTGTTTGTACACTAGGGTAGGCATGAACAATACAGTAGGTTAAGCCCTTTTAAAGGTTCAGAATATGAATATAATGCACAAAGTTTGACACTAAGCATTTCCCAGTGAAATACTGGCATAAAGTTGGCTTGACATTGGACTTTGGACATTCGATATTCACAACTGCAGACCACGTGTAACCACATCAGCCCAGGACCTCCACATCCAGCATCTTCACCTCCAAGATCGTCTGAAACCAGCCACCCGGATAGCTGCTGCAACAATTGGTTTGCATAACCAAAGAATTTCTGCACAAACTGTCAGAAACCATCTCAGGGAAGCTCATCTGCATGCTCGTCATCCTCATCGGCGTCTCGACCTGACTGCAGTTTGTCGTCGTAACCGACTTGAGTGGGCAAATGCTCACATTCGATGGCGTCTGGCACTTTGGAGAGGTGTTCTCTTCACGGATGAATCCTGGTTTTCACTGTACAGGGCAGATGGCAGACAGCGTGTATGGCGTCGTGTGGGTGACAGGTTTGCTGATGTCAACGTTATGGATCGAGTGGCCCATGGTGGCGGTGGGATTATGGTATGGGCAGGCGTATGTTATGGACAACGAACACAGGTGCATTTTATTGATGTACACAATTCTTGGAAGCTGAAAACATCCCAGTTCTTGCATGTCCAGCATACTCACTGGACATGTCACCCATTGAGCATGTTTGGGATGCTCTGGATCGGCGTATACGACAGCGTGTTCCAGTTCCTGCCAATGTCCAGCAACTTTGTACAGCCATTGAAGAGGAGTGGACCAACATTCCATAGGCCACAATCAACAACCTGATCAACTCTATGCAAAGGAGATGTGTTGCACTCCGTGAGGCAAATGGTGGTCAGACCAGATACTGACTGGTTTTTGGACCCCCTGGACCCCCCCAATACAGTAAAACTGCACATTTTAGTTTGGCCTTTTACTGTGGCCAGCTTAAGGCACACCTGTGCAATAATCATGCTGTCTAATCAGCATCTTGATATGCCACACCTGTGAGGTGGACGGATTATCTCGGCAAAGGAGAAGTGCTCACTAACTTTATACAGATCTGTGAACAATATTTGAGAGAAATAGGCCTTTTGTGTACATAGAAAAAGTCTTAGATCTTTGAGTTTTACAGTGTTGCATTTATAATTTTGTTAAGTGTATTTATATATATATTTTTTTATACATTTTTATACATATTTATATTTTTTATACACCAACCCCTGAATCGAACAACATACAGTTCAACCAATAGCGGTGGCGCTAGGAGTGCTCACAGTTGATAGGTGGAGCTAGACCAATGAAATGTCAGCTCAGGCACACCAAAATTTGCATATTTTCGTTTAGAAGAGAGCAGGCTGCACTGCACGCAAGGCAGACATAACAAAGCACATAAGAATGCATGTATGTATACATAGCTTCAACAGCTAAGACCGGTAACAAACTGTGCACAGAAGCAATAAGCAAACAAGCCTTTAACATAAGTGAGATTATTCACTCACCGAAAGCACTTGAAACACCACAGACAGCACATCCAACTTGTAAAACCTGGCGAAAGGGATCAGTGAAGACCAGCCAGCAGCAAAGCATATATCCTGAATAGACATACCTCTAGACCAGGCCCACGAAGAGGCGACAGGCCTTGTCAAGTGAGCTCTGATGTTAAGGGGGCATTCCTGTCCCTGGCCCGCATAAGCCAAAGCGATAGCATCCACAATCCAGTGAGAGAGCCTCTGCTTAGAGACTGCACGCCCCTTAGTACAGCCACCTTAGCACACAAGGTGCTGGTCCAACTGACGAAAGGTGGGCGAGCGGTTTACATACATCCGAAAAGCCCTGACGAGGTAAACAGCGATCCGAGCATCAGTATCATGTGAGGTTGACGGTTTGGCAGATAAAGAAGGTAGGGAAACCCGTGCTTTAAAGGGTGTAGAGAGAGACTTAAGCACAGAACCCCTTATCAGCCAGAGAGTGACACTGCTGTCATATACAATCACCGTCCACCGAGAATGCATGTAAATCTCCAATGTGCTTAGCAGAAGCAAGGGCAAGAAGCTGAGCAGTTTTGAGAGAGAGCTCCTTTATGGAAGTAGATGCCAAGGGCTCAAACGGGGGTAGAGAGAGCCTTCAGAACCAGTGCAGGAACCGAAGGCAGCTGCGGAAGATGTAACCTCCTCACTCCCCTGAGAAATCTGACCACCAGAGCATGTCTTCTAATCGATTGCCCGTCAACCGGGGAAAGAAATGAGGCAATGGCGGCCACATAAACCTGCTATCCAACCTGTGCTGCAGAAAATGTAAAACATCCGACACAGGACAGATCACCGGGTTGATATTTGTATTACACCATTTCACAAACACTCCCCATTTTAGAGCATAAAGATGCCCCGTGGAAGGCGCACAAGACTCTGTGAGTGTGTCCAGCACTTAGGAAGGAAGGGTGCCTAGCTCCTCTAAGGTCCCTAAAGCAGCCACACATGAAGGCTACACAGCTCCATGCTGGGGTGCCATATTGCGCCATTCGCTTGAGACAGCAGGTCCCACCTGAATGGAATTCGCCAAGGGGAGCCCCCACCATCTCTCTCAGATCTGGAAACCGAGACTGATTTGGCCAGTTTGGGGCAACGACGATCAGTGATGCACTCTCCTCCCTGATTTTACATAACACTAGAGGCAAAATCTTCACCAGAGGTAACGTGTAAAGCCTAGCTCTCGCGGTGTTCACCAGTCCCAAGGGCACCTCTTGACTGAACATATCCGGGTTGCTCCTCAGCGTCAGAGCTTTGACACAGTTGTGTGTGACCAGAATGCATATATGACTGAGGTCCACACCCTCCAAGGGACTTGAGTTTTCAGCCATAACTGCAGTAGTCACAAATGCAGAAGGCCCAGATAGCATACTGATGAAGCCGACATCATAAGTCCCTATAGCCTCTGAAATTTCCTCAGGGTTACAGACTTGCCCGATCTGAAGTGGCACACAGTTGATGAAATGGTCTCTATGCGCTCTTGAGAGAGGCGGGCTCGCATCACCACCGAGTGGCTCGGGGTGAACATGCTCTTCTGCATATTAACACAGCCCTAGGTACTCCAGGTGGCGAAACAGTGAATTTGTGTGACTGATAAGCACATCCCATGAATGGGCTAAAATCAGCCAGTCGTCCAGATAATTTTGAATGCGCATACCGCTCGCTCTGAGAGGGGAAAGCGCTGCATCTTCGAGAATGTGCTAGGGGGTTAAGGTCAGCCTGAACAGGTGCACTGAATACTGGTAAATGCCCTCGAAAGCGAAACTTTGGAAGTGTCTGTGGCGCATCGCCATCTGAATATGGAAGTATGCGTCCTTCAAATCCACAGATACAAACCAGTCCCCTGGACTGATTTGTGCCAGGATCTGCTTCAGAGTTGTCATCCTGAATGCACGCTTGTGAAGTGCTCATTTGATAGGTCTCAGGTTCAGGATTGGACGGAGGGCTACAGCCCTCTTAAAATGGGCCTACTGATTCCCCTTGTTCTGCCCAACACATGTAGTGACAACAACAAATACACTCTTCAGAATAAAGGTCAGAATAAATCTCTTGATTATTTTAAGGTTCTAATTAAATAGAACTACAATTTGCATCTCAGACTACAATTTGCATGTACTGTTACTCCATCCTCGACAGTTAAAGACCTGGGTGTTATATTAGACAGCAACTTGTCCTTCGAAAATCATTTCATATGTTACAAAAACAGCCTACTTCCATCTCAGAAACATTGCTAAGCTATGGAATGTTATCTATTTCTGATGCAGAAAAATTAGTTCATGCTTTCATGACGTCTAGACTAGATTACTGTAATTCGTTACTAGCTGGTTGTCCAGCATCCTTGATAAACAAGCTACAATTAGTACAAAATGCAGCTGTTCTTACCCAGGTCAAGAAAATATGATCATATAACACCAATTTTATCATCTCTACACTGGTTACCTATTAAGTTCTGTATCGACTACAAAGTATTGCTACTGACCTATAAGGCTCTAAATGGTTTAGCTTCTGTGTATTTAACCGATCTTCTATCGCCCTACAATCCTTCATGCTCTCATGACTTCTGGTTGTACCTAGGATATCTAAGTCCACTAAAGGAGGGAGAGCGTTTTCACATTTGGCTCCTAAACTCTGGAATAGCCTTCCTGACAATGTTCAGGGCTCAGACTTGCTCACCCAGTTTAAATCTAGATTAAAGACGCATCTGTTTAGCCAAGCATTCACATAATGCATCTTGTATCAGATCAATTGCTCATGACTATCTTTACTTAATGTTATGAACAGCAGCTACGCTAATTATTCTCCATTTGCTTTTCTGTTTTATCTCGGGACGCCAGCTTCAGTTTGGATCCAGGCTCTTAAGAAGACCTCAGATGACCAACACCTTTGAAGAGATGGCGCCAACTCCTGCAAGGACTTCAGATGACGCGACATCTGGATCAACATGCACATTCCCAAATTTCTATATATCCTAATTATTGTTAAGATGTAATTCATTATTTCCAGGAGCTCATTGCTTCTATATTCAATTAAACTGTTAACAGTGATTGTAAATTAAATTGCCTAAATTATTACATTGTTAGTTAACTGCATGATTATATGTACATTTCTGAAACCACATACATTGGACAGTCACCTCCGATACCAGATTCTCTAAATTGTAATGCTGACATGCATTAAAATGCTGTAAAGCTGCTTTGAAACGATATGTACTGTAAAGCGCTATACAAATAAATGTGAATTGAATACCATTTTTGGCTGTATATTTTTTCTCAGTTTTAAATATGGTTCTTTGGAGATTAAATGTTTAAAAAGTTCTTCAGTTTTTAATTTTAAACACACAATTTGGTTACTAAAGAATTTTTTAAAAAAAATCACTTGAAATGGGTTTCACTACAGAAGGGGCCTTGTCTTAGAGATTGCGTTCGAAAAAGACCCTCGCCATTATGCCACACACACACACCAGGGTTGGAAATCATTTGAGGCTTGGGGCAAAAATGCCACCAAAATGAATAGAAATGTGAAAGTGAGAGCTGGCCTCCGAATTGCAAAGGCCGCCTTTGGTGGAAAGGTTCATCTTTGGCTTCAGGCTGTAAAACTAGTTTTGTTTCTGATCGCAATCAGAAGTTTTATGGAAGCTTAGAGTAAAGTACATCTCAGTTGCTTACATTATGAACATGATTTGGTGTTTAAAGTGGTTTACAAAATCAAAAGTGAAGTAGTGTATAGTTTGCATCATATTGGAGTCAGTTCAACCTATTGAATTGCTTGAAGATTTAACTAGGGTCAAAACCTTTTAATGAATTAAGATTTGAAACTTGTTGATCCAGTTGGTCCCACAGATCTTTGGGTCCAGAGACTTCTGTAAAAGAAGGGAACATTATTAAGTGCTTCTAATCAGACAAAATCCAATTCTAGTTTGTGTTTTTGTTTTAAGTTTTTGGTGCTGTTGTTGTCCAAAACTGAAATAATGTTACCTTATTAGCATGTCTTATTGCTTTTATTTATTGATAAGTTGATCTGTCTTTTGTTTAAGCTAATGATATCAGTTGCACCTTTAAATTTTTCCCAGATGAATTTGTCATTCTCCTCTTCATCAGCTGCAGCGCTGCCACACAGAGCTGCAGAAAACACATTTAAGTGTTTAAAATAAGTGGAAAAAAACAGCCTATAATTTTTTTTAAATAAACTGTAATATAATGTGAGTAAAGTGGAGATGGGTGGGACGTCTCATCACATTTTGCCACAACTTATTTTGACCCCACTATTTTTATGATACAGCTCAAGAAAGGGATGGGTCTGAAAAGGAATCATATATTTTTTTAACTGGACATTCATTTCATTTGTGTTTGTCTCATAACGAGAAGCAGTCCGATGCTGTAATTATGTAATTTGAGCCCTTAAAATGTTCAGCAGGACTAATTGCTTTTTTTACAAGATGTAATATGGGTGTGAGCAAAAACACTGTTTTTGTGTGTGTCCCTTTAAATGCAAATGAGCTGCTGCTCCCGACCCCCTTTTCAGAAGAGGGCGGAGCTTTAACAGCTCACGCTTCGGTCGCTCAACAACAACAAAGCTGGAGAATCTCACGCAGCCAAAATGAGGATTGTCAGTAACGGTGTTCAGCCTTACATTGTTCAAACCGGAGTCGACACTGATGGAGAGACTCAGGAAGAAGTTACAACTTTTAGAATGAAGCTGGACGTTTCTGAATGGTTAGTGGATAAATTTATGTAGTTGCTGTAGAGTTGATTCAATTCATCCACTAGCATTTGCCGTCATGTTAATCTTTTGTGCAAATCCAGCATTGAATTGACCCTCGTTTGTGAAGCAGTCCGGCGTAAAATGACGGCATGACAACAACACTGTACTACAACAACTCTTCCTCTTCTCTAAAGCAGCCCAACATGGCCTCGCCCCCTTTGTTGCGTGTTCTTGAGGGTGGGGTTTATGTAAATTTTAGGGTTAGTGATGTCACTAACCCAGGAAGAAGCTAATTGTAGTCCCTACCAGCCGTTTGTTGTAGTCCTTAAAAAATGAGTGAAATATCTTCTTTTGCATTGAACTTTGAGCATTGTAACTTTGCAGATGTTGTTTATGCTCAAACAGCAACATTACACACTAACTAAAGTTAAAAAATCGAAATCATAATTAACCACCCCTTTAAGAATAAGAATGAAATATTAATAAACTCTCCTGTAACAGAGTTTGTTACCTTGCAGGTACAGCATGTCCATTTCAGGCTGGTTCTTGATCTTACAGCCATTTTCAAACTGACTGCCAAAGCTGGAGGTTTCCACAAAAGCTCCAGTGAGAGAATAACCTGCTTCATATGGAGTGATCTCGAACCAGGGGTCTGCAGACAGAAACGCGTTTATATAACAGTTGACACAAGCACTGGCATAAGCAATTTAAATCTCTTTCAGACAAACACAGACCTCCTCCTCTGCTCTGTTTGCATTCCTTGTCGATCACTGTGTAGATGGGAAACGGGTCTTTACTCTGCTGGTTCCACTGATATGTGAGTGTGTGCTCGTCTATCTGAAGAAAACATTTTTTGCAGGATCATGTTATTGTTAGACATTCGGTTTCTCCAATTTATCGGCAACTTCAAGTGATAAAACCTACACATAAACCCTAACATGTTCTCTGCCATACTGGCTCTATAAAGAGAGCTTTGCAATCTGAGGAACCCAAAATGGAGCCTCAAGTATCTTTTCATTTTACAGTGAGAGATTTTATATATGGTGCTTTTCCACTGCATGGTATGGCTCGGTACGGCTCACTTTTTGGTGCTTTTCCACTGCATGTAACAGCTTGGTACGGCACGTATGGCTTGCTTAAATAGTATCACCTTGAAAAAAGAAATGGCTGTATTGTGGTCATTAGATGAGGTGCAGACTCGTTGGTAGCCAAGGAGCGGATCCAGTAGAGGTGGCACAACTATACAATCAGTCTATAATCCCACCCACGTTGAAGCGGTACTAAACTGCAGTGGAAAAGCAAACCGAAAGTAAAGTAAACCGAGCCGTGCCGTAACAAGCAGAGCAGAGTCGTACCACACAGTGGAAAAGCGCCAATAGAGAAATTTTTATTTTTTATTTTTTTAATATTTAAAATGAAAATGAGATTTTAAAGTATTATCTTTTGCTGTCTAAAGTTTGGAATTTTTAACTCTCAACTCTCAGTAGGTTGTTGGTTAAAAGTGAACATGCATGACATTGTTCACACTATCAGTGGTATCTTTAGTTATAGTTGTGGCTGTGAGTTGATACATGGTTTATTTCCAGGATAAAAATGATAATAAATCTCAGATTTTGGTCTCAGACTTTGGACCCTTATAGCAGAGGTTGATTTTCAATAGTTTGTTATCAGATCAATGTTACAGCAGTGCTACAGTATTGTTTCCATTGAGCTTCAAGGGCAAGGCCCATTATCAACTTTTTATTCAAAATAGTTAACATTAGCACATTTACCCAATATGACCACCCTAAATTAAGATCATAAATCATGTAAGTCAGGAAGGGCTGTGTAATAAATTGTTACAGACCTCTTTTACATATGTCGTGATGACCATCGCTGCCCAGAAGTCAGTGTAATTTAAGTAGTCTTTCTCAAAGTAATATTTCATCCATTTGACAACTGCATCTGTCAAGCTGACTCCAGGACCGCTGAGTCTCTTGATGATCTTGTCTTTCACAGTCTCTAGTTTGATGGACCAGTCTGGCTCCTGATATAAGGAGGCCATACACCTTCAGAGGAACAGCATACTGCTCTCATTTTTGAAATTCACTCTATCTGTGTGTGTGTGTGTGTGTGTGTGTGTGCGTGCGTGTTTTTGTGACATATCAGGACACAAATTTGTATAATGACATGGGTATGACATAGGTATTACAAGAAGAGGGTGACTTATGAGGACATTACCCCATGTCCCCATTTTTCTAAAGGCTTATAAATCATACAGAATGAGTTTTTGTGAGAAAGTAAAAATGTGCAGTTTCCTGTGATGGGTAGGTTTAGGGGTAGTGTAGGGGGATAGAAAATATGGTTTGTACAGTATAAAAACCATTACGCCTATGGAGAGTCCCCACAATTCACAAAAACGTGTGTGTGTCGTGTGTGTGTGTCTCAGGGTTTGTACCAGGTGGATCCAGAGACTCCGCTTAGATAAAGGATGCAGTCCAGAAGACCTGCTTTGTCCAGTTGAACCAGGGATCCCAGCAAACCCACCATGGCTCTTTGTCCTCCTCCAGAACCCAGTAATGCAATGTTTGGCACCTTATCCTAAAATGCACACAGATTATTTTGCAAATATCTGATGTTCATCAGCTATAGAACCATTTGTCAGTCATTTCAAGAAAGTACAGTATATCCAGGCAGATATATTGGATCCTCAGATAAAGTACACAGTCAGAAGACCTACTTTAGAGAGCTGAAGCACTGTCAAGTCAAGTCACCTTTATTTACAGTATATAACGCTTTTTACAATGTAGATTGTGTCAAAGCAGCTTTACAGTGATAACTGGAAAATAATGTTGGCTGCACAGCAGATCTAAAAGAAAATGGTGTCATTGTCCAGCTTAAGTAAGTTCAGTATTGATTCATTCCATTGTAAAAATCATTAGTTATTAATTTAGTTCAATTATCTATACATCAGCTCTGGAGAAAACAGTGATGTCATCGTCCAGCTCAGTTCAGTTCACATAAAATGGTGTCAATGCAGGCAGATCAAAAACATTGTTGAATATCAAGTGTCCCCAACTAAGCAAGCCAGAGGCGACAGCGGAAAGGAACCCAAACACCATCAGGTGACACTGTAAAAATGAAAGAATCGTGGAGGAAACTTTTGGGGTTCTTCACTTTGCCACACCGGCAGAACCCTCTGTAGAACCTCTAGGCACCCTTTCAAGACGGGTGGTTCTCTGAGGAACTCTTATTTGAAGCATTGTGTGGAACTGCTTTATTTCATGTTGGTACTATGGTTACCATTAACTTCAATTATAATAAATCAACTGAAAAACCGAACCAAATATAAAATAAAATTGTTTATGTCAGTGGTTCTCAAACCAGTCCTGAGGGCTGTTTCATAAAAGACGCTAAGAAAAGCGGGGATTAAACTCCAAAACCTGACTTGAATGAACCTAACAAATGAGTTGGGGCTAAAGCGGTTTCATAAAAGGTAATTGAAGTTCACGCAGTCCCGCTAATTCGATCCAGGTTTACCTAGTAAAGATAATTGCGTGTGCACGCTTTTCTTAAGCAGCCCTAGAGGTCGATCATGGATCAAATCGTTCCACCATAGGAAACAGCATACATTTTGTGCTTTTTTTATGCATTTGAGACATGATGATTTCCTCAGTGCATAACTTACATTTCACATGTTTATTCTCCATCTGTAAATGTTAGAAAGCCATGCAAATATTTCCATTTTGCTGGTAAAGTTCACAGTGAACGAGCGCTGCTGCGCGCCAAACAGACGAAACGCAATAGGAGCGCAATAATTCTGTCTAAAATATAAATTTTGCTAAAATATTTGATGTTGGACATGTACAGTTATAAACCTACAAGTAAGTGTATTTTTATGATAGCAGTAACTGTAAATGGACTTTTGTAATGGGGTAAATCAAGGCAAATATACTTTAGGCCAATTACTGAGTTTAGATTCATCTTACTAATAAAAATTTAGTCTGTGCATATTTATTTAAATTTTTAATTTTGTGATTTTAACTTCTGCTTTTTTTTTTTTTTAGATTGTATTGTTCTAATGTTCTTCTAATAACCATAAAAGGTACTACAGCTGCCAAACAAAACCAGAGAGAAATGTATTCATATATTTTAAAACAATCCAATTAAATCTTGGGCTTACACACACACTGTCACGAACCTGGCCTCTGTGGCTCCCTCCGATCACCACCAGAGGGCTCCCTCACCCGAGTATTAAACCCCATGGACTACATTTCCCATGACCCCGTGCCTGGGCTGATTACGCACACACCTGATTCCCATAACCCGGACTATTTAAGCAGACGCACACATTCACCCTTTGCGAAGTCTTGTTTTGCCCCGGCTGACATTACTGAGCGTTTATCCCTGTTTTTTGCTATTCTGTGTATGACCTTGGACTGCCTTGTACCTTGTGATTGCTTACTGCCTGCCTTGTGATTTACCTGACTGTTTACTGGATTACTCTGCCTCGCCTGCCGCCTGCCCTGACCATTTGCCCTTCCTGGTTTCTGTTACGTTTTGCCTTGGACATTGTTTTGCTGGTGCTTGACCCTTGCCTGTACGACTACGATTATCTTTAATAAAGCTGCACATGGATCCCACTGAGTCTGCCGCTCGTCACAGAAGACTTCGCCAGACCAAGATCCAGCGGCTATCTATCGCCTGACAACAGAGGTCTCCACCCAAGCCAGCGTTCTAGCTGTCCACTAACAGCAGCTTACCCGTCTCACCGCTGTAACCGAGGAGCTGGTTAAGACACTGCAGAGCATGCGACTCACTCCTGCTGATGTAAGTCCGCCATTAACCACGCCGCCAGCGCAGCGCATAACCATTACTATCTTTCGCCACAGCAAACCCGCGTCTAGCTTTTCCCGAGAAATATGACGGCTCGCCGGCAAGATGCAAGGGGTTTCTGTTACAGTGCTCATTGTTTCTATCCCAGCAACCCGCTCTGTATACTAATGACGAGAGTCGCATCGCCTTCGTGGTGCTCCTGCTGACGGGCAAGGCATTAGAATGGGCAACTACTGTGTGGATTAACGGGCATCCTACCTTCACCTCACTCGACGAATTCCTGCAACGTTTCCGGGAGATCTTTGAGCACGCTGAGGGGGGAAAGGAGGCTGGTGAGTTACTGCTGGCGCTGCGCCAGAGTATGCCCTCACTTTCCGCACACTGGCTGCACAGACTTCTTGGGTGGATGATACGTTAAAGTTACTGTTCCGCAAGGGTTTGAACTCGGATCTTCAATCTGAATTGGCATGCCGTGACGAGGGAAACACTCTCAATGGCTTCATTGACCTAGCCATCCGCCTCGACAACTTAATTCGCTCCCGACCTCCGAGAAATATCACATCGTCGCGCCGCCGCGCTCCACCAACGCCGGGCGGCTGAACCCATGCAGATTGGCGTCACTCACCTGTCCCCGGAGGAGAGAGAGAGACGTGTCCAGCAACACCTGTGCCTCTATTGTGGTCAACCCGGTCATCTGAGAGTATCGTGTCCCACTCGACCCTCCAGTCGTAATGCCACTGTGGTGAGTTCTCCTTCAACCTCTCTTAATATTGAAGTCCCAGTCAAACTCATGTTCAGAGACAGTTCTGTGAATGCCCTAGCTATGATAGACTCAGGAGCAGCTGGTAATTTCATGGATTGTGATTTCGCTAAAGCGCACAACATAGCTCTTGTCCCTTGTTATTCTGTATTGTCAGTGGCAGCGCTAGACGGACGCCCCCTGGGGACTGGACAGGTTCACTACACCACCAACAACGTTACTCTTCAAATTGGCGCATTGCACACTGAATTAATCCGCTTCTACATCATCAAGTCACCTCTGAACCCTATCATCCTCGGGTTAACTTGGTTACGCCTCCATGATCCACAAATCTCTTGGGCCGACAATCAGATCATCCAGTGGTCAGACCTGTGTCACCGTAATTGTCTCCAGTCCCCACAGAAATCTCCCAAACCATCTCCACCCATGAATGCATTGCCTGCTGAGTACCAAGATCTCGCTGAAGCTTTCAGTAAAACCAAGGCGGCCCAGTTACCACCACATTGCCCCAGCGACTGTGCCATCGATCTGCTGCCGGGCACATCGCCTCCCAAGGGTCGCATCTTCCCACTTTCTCAACCCGAGTCTGAAGCTATGAGGAAATATATCGAGGAAGAACTGGCCAAAGGTTTCATTCAACCATCCACCTCTCCTGCCGCAGCTGGTTTCTTCTTCGTTAAAAAGAAGGACGGAGGTTTGAGACCCTGCATTGACTACAGAGGCCTCAACGATATCACGGTAAAGTTCCGTTACCCCCTGCCGTTAGTTCCTGCTGCCCTAGAACAACTACGTACTGCCAAATACTTTACCAAGCTTGACCTACGAAGCGCCTATAACCTGATCCGCATCAGAGAGGGGGATGAATGGAAGACGGCTTTCTCCACCACCACTGGGCACTACGAATACCGGGTTATGCCGTTCGGGCTGGTCAATAGTCCGTCCATCTTCCAAGCCTTCATCAACGACGTCTTCCGGGATATGCTCAATAGATGGGTTATTGTCTACATCGATGACATTCTCATTTATTCAGACACCTACACCGATCACATCCGCCATGTCCGCTCTGTGCTTCAATGACTAATCGACAACAGACTCTACGCCAAAATGGAGAAATGTGAATTCCATCAGACGGCCAAGTCTTTCCTGGGTTACATTATCAGTTCTGAAGGGGTTGCTATGGATGACAGCAAGGTTCAATCTGTTCTAAACTGGCCATTACCCACCACCATTAAAGAACTACAACGCTTCTTGGGGTTCGCCAACTTCTATCGACGATTTATTAGAAACTTCAGCATGATTGCGTCACCACTCACCTCCATGCTCAAGAAGGGAAATAACAGGTTGGTCTGGTCACCTACGTCCCGGGATGCTTTCCACAAGCTTAAGGAATTGTTCACAACTGCTCCCATATTACATCATCCAGATCCCGAACGTGAATTCCAGGTCGAGGTGGACGCCTCCAGCACGGGGATTGGGGCGATCTTGTCTCAACGCCAGGGCAACCCTACCAAACTGTTCCCATGTGCGTATTACTCCCGCAAACTCACTCCTGCCGAACAAAATTATGACGTGGGAGATCGTGAACTACTGGCCATTAAAGTAGCCTTAGAACAATGGCGGCATTGGTTAGAGGGAAGTAAGCACCCGTTCATTGTACTAACCGACCACAGAAACCTAGAATACTTGCGCTCAGCTAAACGCGTCTAAACCCCAGACAGGCCAGATGGGCCCTCTTTTTCAGCCGATTCCAATTCACTGTGACTTACAGACCAGGATCAAAGAACACAAAGGCCGATGCACTCTCACGCCAATATGAATCCTCTTTAGAACCACCCTCAAACGAACCCATTCTGCCACCCGCAATCATCCTCGCACCCGTTCAGTGGGACATCATGACCGAAATCGCTGATGCTCAACATACTGAACCACCTCCTCCAAACTGCCCCACAGACCGCACTTATGATCCCACAGCACTTCACACGAAGGTCATTCAACAGGTCCACACTTCTCCCAGTTCAGGTCACCCAGGTATCACAGCCACCACTCAACTCATTAGTAACCGCTTCTGGTGGTCCTCCTTACAATCTGATGTCATCACCTTCATCCGCAACTGTACTATATGTCAAACCACCAAATCTTCCCATCAGGTTCCCGCTGGACTGTTGCAACCTTTGCCCATACCACAGCGCCCCTGGTCGCATATTGCCATAGACTTTGTTACCGATCTCCCAGCTCCCAAGGTCTGACCACCATACTCACAGTAGTTGATCGTTTCTCTAAGGCCTGCCGCTTCATTCCCTTACCTAAGCTCCCCACCGCTCTGGAAACGGCCGAACATCTCTGCAATTATGTGTTCCGGTTCTATGGTCTACCAGAGGACATAGTATCCGACCGAGGACCACAATTCACGTCACGACTCTGGAGTTCCTTCTTCCAAAAACTTAATGTCAACGTCAGCTTAACATCAGGCTATCACCCTCAGGCCAATGGGCAAGTTGAACGCCTCAATCAGGAACTGACCCGCTATTTGCGCTCATATTGTCACGAAAACCAGTCCGACTGGAGTCGGTATCTGTTCTGGGCCGAATATGCGCAAAACTCACTTCAAAACCGTCAACTGGACTTACACCATTCAAGTGCATCCTTGGATACCAACCGCCACTGTTCCCTTGGTCAGGTGAACCATCCGATCTCCCAGCCGTCGACCACTGGCTCCAGCGGAGTGAGGCTGTCTGGAACGAGGCTCATGTTCACCTCCAACGGGCCGTCCGGCGCCAGAAGGAATTCGCTGACCAACACCATCGCCCTCATCCAGAATACCGCCCTGGACAGTGGGTCTGGTTGTCAACCAGGGACCTTCGTCTCCGGTTACCCTGCAAGAAGCTCAGTCCCAGGTACGTGGGTCCATTCAAAATCATTAGACAAATAACTCCAGTTTCCTTCCGTTTGGCATTACCTCCTGAATACCGTATCTCACCCACTTTCCATGTTTCTTTGCTCAAGCCCGCAGGTGGTTCGAGAGGAGTGGAGAACCTAGATGAGGCCAGTGACCGGAGGCCTCCTCCCCTAATCGTGGAAGGCGAGGAGGCATATCAAGTACACGAACTCTTGGATTCCAGACGCCGGGGCAGACTACTTCAATACCTTGTTGACTGGGAGGGATATGGCCCGGAGGAACGGTCCTGGGTTAACGCAGATGACATTCTGGACCCATCTCTTATTAACGACTACCATAGGACCCATCCGGAGCGACCTGCCCCTCGCCCACGTGGAAGACCCCGGCGTCGACCGCCTCCTCGCTTCAGGAGCTGCTCGCAGGGGGGGGGCTCTGTCACGAACCTGGCCTCTGTGGCTCCCTCCGATCACCACCAGAGGGCTCCCTCACCCGAGTATTAAACCCCATGGACTACATTTCCCATGACCCCGTGCCTGGGCTGATTACGCACACACCTGATTCCCATAACCCGGACTATTTAAGCAGACGCACACATTCACCCTTTGCGAAGTCTTGTTTTGCCCCGGCTGACATTACTGAGCGTTTATCCCTGTTTTTTGCTATTCTGTGTATGACCTTGGACTGCCTTGTACCTTGTGATTGCTTACTGCCTGCCTTGTGATTTACCTGACTGTTTACTGGATTACTCTGCCTCGCCTGCCGCCTGCCCTGACCATTTGCCCTTCCTGGTTTCTGTTACGTTTTGCCTTGGACATTGTTTTTGCTGGTGCTTGACCCTTGCCTGTACAACTACGATTATCTTTAATAAAGCTGCACATGGATCCCACTGAGTCTGCCGCCTCGTCACACACACACATACACATACAATATATATATATATATGATACCAGAGTATATATTCCCAGAGGTCTATATATATAGCTGGCTTTGACTACAGTAGTTAGTTCCAGTGAGAACAACAACCATGCATGTCACTTCTGCAGGCTGCATCTTACTCTGTGAGATAAACAGTCACTCTTTTCATAGCTTTTGCTAGCTCTGGCACTTGCTTGGTATTTATCCTGCTCTTTGTCTAGCACAAAAAAACCCTCATCACTAAATGAAAGCTTAAAATGAAGGCCTGATTGTTTCAGGGGCCTTGTCACAGGTCCATTGATTTTGAAATTGATGTTACCGTGTTACCTTTACTATATTTTCACACTTAAAACAATGATTTGGTACTCCTCTTGTACCACTGTCCTCTTTTGTGCTAAGAAATAAGTCTCCTGACAGTTCTCTCCCAAGTGGTTCCATTGTTGTCAATATTAAGTCTGAGAATGACTCAGTGGGCTATATAACACTTTATTTTTAAGAAATTACATAAATGTAAATGTTTTGGTACATCATACTTACCTTTTTATCAACAATTGCCTTAAATTTACACCATTTTTTATTATTATTTATTTAGCTCTATTTAGTAAATTATTGTACTCATTTTTGCAACACAACATTTTATCACTTTGATAAGAAAATCTTATTTATATTTATATTTGTTTATTTTTGGACTGATAGTGGTTAATAAAATCAAATAATTGTATGTGAGAGAGTCAGCTGTAATATCATTGCGTTTCTATTGGTCAGTGTTAGAGGAGCTCAGCTTAGCCTGACAGTTAGCCTGCCGTGGACCAGGCTAGTTTCGCAGCATAAGTTGCCAGAGTAACTGAGTTTGAACTAATTTAAGTTTGCTTTATGAAACAGAATTTACTGACAATAAGTATGACTAACTAAAATAAGCCTGGCTTGTTTTCTAATCTTGTTTTATGAAACAGCCCTCTGGAGTACCACCAGCCCTGCACATTTTGTATGTCTCCCTCATCTATCACACCTGATTCAACTCATGAGCTCATTAGAGACAGCAAGACCTGAAATGGGTGTGTCAGATACGGAGACATACAGAGACATACATGCAGGGCTGGTGGTACTTCAGAACAGGTTTGAGAACCACTGGTTTATGGCATATTATATGTCAAATTTAATACACTTGAATGCACTTGGAAAAAAGCTAGTAATAGGCTAAATATAAATGAATACACATTAAAAAAAAAATACATAAGCAAAATGAATAATCACCCATTTATATACAGTAGGCTATTCAAGAAAAGACATCTCAACAAAACGATTGGAAACACATATGTTCCATGTAATAAATCATAAACATAAAACAACTGACATTAACATCTTGACTACCCTAATTAAAAATGTGCATCAAATATTTTTGTATACTTAACTTTAAAACATTTGTGCCTCAATCCTTTCTAGAGGGCTGTTTCATAAAAGGTGCTAAGAAAAGCGGGGATTAAACTCCAACACCTGACTTGAATGAGCCTAACAAATAAGATGGGGCTAAAGCAGTTTCATAAAAGGTAATTGAAGTTCACGCAATCCTACCAGTTTGATCCAGGTTTACCTAGTCAAGATAAATGCGCATGCACACTTTTTCTTAAGCAGCCCTAGAGGTCGATCATGGATCAAATCGATCCACCATAGGAAACAGCATATATTTTGTGCTGTTTTATGTGTTTGAGACATGGTGTTTTCCTCAGTGCATAACTTACATTTCACATATTTATTCTCCATCTGTAAATGTTAGAAAGTCATGCAAAATTTTAATTTTGCTGCTAAAATTCACAGAGAACGAGCGCTGCTGCGTGCATGCACGCCAAACAGACAGAACGCAATAGGAGCGCAATAATTCTGACTAAAATATCCACCTTATTCCTGACTAGCCTACTGCGTTTCGAATTATGGATTGCACTTTCGGTTTGGGGAACTTCCATTTAAAAAGACTGAAACAAATCGTTTCAAATCATAAGGTTGCCCTACAAATAAAGCTTATCCATCAGTTTGACTGAATGAGCTGTCAATTTTTCTTTCATGTTTTATTTTCAGACATCATGAGAATAACATAACGCTTGGTATTTTAACATAACATGTTGTAACAAGAATATGGCAAGAGCTCTTTTCAGTCGCTGCTTTCTATCCTCATGATTATTTTCTTTTGTCCCTTTGCATACCGCTGTAATAGTATGAAAAAGGACAACATATACTGCACATTTGTGGTCTGTTCTCCCGATTACGATATATCCCATTAATAATTAACTGGAATGCATGAAGAATCTCTCGTTTTTCTCCTCAAAGCCTCACGTCTCTTTCCAGGTTTGTTTTCACAGGTAAATACAATTTATTATCTGTGAAAATGATAGAAATCACTTTGGAATAGTATCACGCAATGCTGAAGTTCATGAACAATTTTTATTAAATCAACGTATATTACAGAATACAGATATATATCACTATATATTTAACCCGTCCGTTATTGCTGTGGAAAGAATTGCGCTTTTTCATGGCCTGTTGAAAGTACCTTGTTGATGCTTTTACACTTTTAAATGTCATTTTAATATTCAATGGTTGAAGGGTGAGTAGAATAATGTCATCTCATTGTACCCAGTTTTTTTTTTTTTAAAAACGTATTATTGCGTTCATAGAGCGAGCCTTTCACTGACTGTTTACATCTTGATGGAAGTTGCACCCATAATCCGCGCAAAGCGTCAAGGGGCGTAGGAATAAGGTGGATACATTTTGCTAAAATATTTGATGTTGGACATTAAATGTGCCTTACGTAGAATTTTAAACCTACAAGTAAGTGTATTTTTATGACAGCAGTAACTGTAAATGGACTATTGTAATGGGTTAAATCAAATGTAGGCTAATATAGCCTACTGTATAAGGCCAATTATTAAGTTTAGATTCATCTTACCAATTAAAATTTAGTCTGTGCTTTTATTGTTTATTTAAATTAAATTAAATTTAATTTTGTGGTTTTAACTTCTGCTTTAAAAAGCATAAAAGGTACTACAGCTGCCAAACAAAACCAGAGAGAAATGTATTCATATATTTCAAAACAATCTAACTGAATCTTAGGCACACAACTTTCAGCCAGTACGAAAAGAAAACCTGTAGGACACACACACACACACACACACACATATATACATATATATATATATATATATAGGCATTTTATGTATAGACTACAATGATAAATGATACAAGATAGACCTACAAACGACCTGTTCAGTTATATTGTATAATATGTTTAACCCCTTATTCTGAAATGCGCACAGATTGTTTTGCAAACATTTGATGTTCATTGGCTACAAAAATATTTGTATTTGTATTTCGAGAAGGTGCTGGCAGATATATATAAAATAAGATTTTTTTTTTACCAAATTAACGTATATCTTCTTCAGGCTTTGTTGAACAGTTTTTCTCCTTCTGGCTACAAATTCCTCCTCCTTCTGATTCAGAGAGTGTTCGATTCTCACCTCACTTTTGCATTGGCTACACAGACAGACAGACTGAATTTAACATCACATTCTATTATTTCATTTGTTGGTTTTAGATTTAAATTCAATTTAGCTTGCAGTTCATTTCGATCAGTTATTATATGATTTTTTTCCAGTCTTGCTATAAACTTAATATTGTGTAAGTATTGCAGTACAGTATCCTACTTATTTCACTGCTTCCATGAATCTGAGCAGAATTACCTTGAACTGGATGCACCCATCTATAAAACAATTGACAATAGTTAAAATGTATAAATAATTTGATTCAAACTCATGAAAGTTTAACTTTTTCATAAAAGCTTCTTTTAAGGATGTTGTAAAAAGCTTTAAAACATATACTCACTGTTCTTGTATAGTCTTGTAAAATCCTGAGACTTCAGCAACACAGCTGTCGACTCTCAGAAGGCAGAGGCTGACAAAGTACACAACTTTATTACTTGAGTGAAAGTACAGATGCTAATCAAATCTATTTAACCGTCGTCTTCCGTTTAGTCATCAACTTGTTATCGGTGTTCAAAAATGCTGGAGGATCACTGAACTTCACTACACATGACCCTATAAGAGTGATTACTGATAGGCTGTCTGTCACCTGCAAAAAAACAATCACGTTTTTGAGAAGAAAAAAGTTATCCACTGATTTTCAAAGCTGCTTCATAATAATGACTTTCTGTTTGAGGACCTTGATAGAAATGTAGTGGAGTGAAAAGTACAGTGGTGTAGTCTATGTGATACAGGTATACGCCGTATACCCACTGCAAAAGATCAAGGGTTTCCGTATACCCACTTAAAAAAGCGTGAGGATACGTAACCATCCAATAAATCACCATGAGCTTTGTGCTTTATTGCTTTTGACATGAAACAAAGTCTCATATTTCAAATTCTGCCCATTTTACTACGAAATAAAAAACAAATACCATTTTGGGGCTCTTTAATGTGGCGTGTCAGATCGCTGTTGTGACAGTTCAAGAGACGCAGCAGCGTGAAGAGCACGTGAACTGATCCTCTCCTCCACTTTAACACCAGTTTCATTGCGAAACAAACATGAATAAACATCTGAAGGTATGTTAAAAGATAAAGTACAAGATATCCATATCATGTCTCTTGTTACCGCTCAGTGTTTCAACCACGGAACGATGTTAATAAAACAGCTTGTAAATGTCACGTAACGTCACATTTACCTTCAATAGCCTATATGTAACAAGGATCCACTGTAGGCAAGTCATGGAGAACCCAAGTGCAGTTTATTTACAAGGTCAAAACATGATCAAACAAAGAAACAAAACAAAGACTTGGCATAGTAAACATGAAGCAGATCAGCGAGAGTAGCCGTGTGCAGGCGGGGACGAGCTGATAAAAAAACTTAGACC
The DNA here is from genome assembly GCA_037950665.1 of Hypophthalmichthys nobilis. Taxonomy (NCBI): domain Eukaryota; kingdom Metazoa; phylum Chordata; class Actinopteri; order Cypriniformes; family Xenocyprididae; genus Hypophthalmichthys; species Hypophthalmichthys nobilis. The sequence continues at coordinate 1,511,630 of CM075468.1, read as the reverse complement.
CCACTACATTGGTATTTAAATAATATATGCGCATGTTGAACTTTATTCTTGTAAAAACAGACGCTGTAAGCAGTACATAAAGTACTGAATGAAAATGTCTCTGAAACATTAGTCAAATATTGCATTTATTTCACTTCAGCTGTGATAAAGTATGCAAACGCAGTGCGAGCGTCACTACGGGAAGCAGAAAGTGTCCGACTTCACGTCTCTGTTTTCAGCTACTCTCGGCGATCGGTTGCATCCAGCCGAAGCCAATGTCGAACACATGAAACATGAACAAAACCAAAACTAGACGTGACACTATATAATGCATGTTTGAATAAATCCGTCAAGTTGACAGCCACCGTTTAAATGTTAATATTTCAAAAAATGAATTGGAGTAGAAATAATTTTAAAGTTAGTAGGCCTATTATAACTTTATTATTATAAAAATTTCCTTAAGTGTAATTTAAGTTTGTATACAAATCAGTTCAATTTAACCTTCAATATTAATGTAATACCAACTGATTCCACAGCATTAGATGAGAGATTTTTATCCAAAATAACCAATTATATCCAAAATAACTGATATTAAATCGAATTGAAAGCTTGTGAATCAAAATGCATAACTATAATGAGAGACTGGCAGGAAATGGTGCAAAACAGAAAACAAAGTCCAAACAGGGTAATATTGTGACATACTGATAAGCCTCATCTTTCCATTACTGTTAAGTTGCAACTTGCACTCTTAAATGCGCACTGAAAATTGCCAGCTGATAAAACCTATGCTTCAGGGACCATATTCATATAACATCTACGGCTAAAAGTAGATCTTAACTAGCTGAGTTAGATAATCAGTCCAGTCTCTCCAGCTGTAAATGTCATTGGCTGTTAAAGTCTTGTGTTGCTTATAATAAAATGTTGCATTAGTGAGTGTGATGGTGCTTATGGAGTGTCTCTGAGGCTGGAAGGGAAAAATCACAGTATACTCACTACAAAAACAACTCCCAAGACATCAACATTAGGGGTGGAGTTGGGGAACATTACCTCAAAACCACAGACAGAGATGAGGAAGATGTTCTTCCATGTACTTTCTTTGTAACTGAGATTTACTGGCAGTCAAGTGATCAGATCAATGTTGGGGTTGGGTTGTCATATTTCATCCATGGTTATGTTTCTTTAACATTCTTTACATTATCATCAACAGCCAGTTTTATGACACAAGCCCAGGGGGTAATTTTGATTTTAATTTGCAGAAACTTTTTATCTTTATGTCCACATCATTTATATCTGTTATATTGTACATTTAGGTATAGATTGAATTGTTTTACCCTTGTCCCAGATTTTCAGTTGTAAACAATGAAAATCTATGACAAAACTATAACTACAAAAATATTATTGCACTTTTAAAATGGTTCTAATCTGACCAAAGAGTGAAGTAAACATAAATATTTATAGTTTGAAAGTGATCGATATTGTTTTCATGCATAAATATTAAGTTAAAACTGTAATGTACTTGTTGTCCAAGGGCACAACAGTTTGAAAATCTGGAGATGAAACCTGAGACATGTGATGTAAGAAAAAATGAGGACGTTCAAGATCTCAATGAAGAAGTTTATTGCAGCGCAGCAGTGACAAAGTACACAACGCACTTTGGGTTCAGTAAAGTCAAAATGATAGTGTTGCATATTTTTTTAAAACATATCGTCCCCTTGGAATGATAAGGTTCTATCTGCATTCTGATCAGTTTTGAGATATTGAGCTTTCCATATAGCAAAAACTATATGGGGAACAAGTTTCTTTCAAACATGAAAATGACAGGGACCCTAATTTTAAAAAAACACTTTTCGTTTGGCATTATAAGGTTCTATCTGCCAAAAAATTATTTGAAGCAATAATTTTCAAGAAACACAAACAGTTTACTTATAATTTGTTTTAAAACACAAAATTAGTGTTGCAATGTGTTGACATGCATGAAAAAGTTCAATTTAATGTTTTTATGACATTTATTTCATATTCTAAATGAATATTTTAAGATAAGCATAAAAGGCAGTGCTAAATATTTTGACCAGTGCAGATGTTAAATTTAGGTAGGAATATGATGGGTAATTTAACACATTATTGCAGGAACCATTTAAGTTTAATTTTCCTTTTGTTTAGACAAAAAGCAGCTACTGTAATACATCTGAGCAGGACTTTATTCCACAGAAAGTGGGACATGTACAATGGCTTTCTCTAGACATCAATAATGCTGAAATAACATGCTAACGTTTATTGTTGTAATCAAGACCCCACCGGTAAATGGTTGACTATTTGACCTTTAAGGTTTAATATTGTAAAATGTAAGACATTTTAAGACTAAAAAAACTGCAAGAAAACAGACAATACTTAAGCAAAGGTGTTTAACAAAGTTTAATAAACATTGAAAAATGTTTCACTGACTATATTAAAAATATTTCACATTTAAAATATTTAAATTACTTCAACTATGCAACAACTCAGTTTTTACCAACAATGTAAAATTTAACATTTAATCTCACTTAATCTAGTATACACTTTGATCCAGTATGCCATAGGGCAGAGCTTTATAGCTACACAGCTCAATTTAAGCACACAGGATGGATTAAAGTTAAAACATAACCTAATATATACATAACTTTCCCTCATATGACAATGACATGACTGGAGTAAAGCAAATAGACTACAAAAACTGAACCTATCTTCTTAATAGCGCTGCTGGCTAACGTTAGCGTGGTGTCTAACTGAAAATAACTCCTCAGCAACAGATACAACAAAACGCATAAAAGAATTCCCTGGAATTTGGGCTGCTGTCACTGACAAGATCATATATAAAATATTTGATCATGAGGTTTCTATAAAACATCGCGTTGTGTGAAATTATTTAGTCTTCTCTTCACCGATTTAGTGTTTTCGTGCACTCTCTTCCGCTATTGCGGTGACATGACAAAGAACACTGGTCCTGATTGGTCCTCGTGTGTGCATTCGAAGTGCTGATTGGCTCACGTAGATAGAACCTTATAGAACCAAGTTAAAGTGTAACTTTGTAGAATGAACCTTTTTGTTTTCTAAAAAAAAGTAACATTACATAATGTAAATAAGTTGTCACAGAATATGAATATGTGAATAACTCAATTTTGACAAAAATGTCAGATAGAACCTTATAATTCCAAGGGGACGATATGTCTATCTTTTGAAATGTGTCAAAGCTCTCCCCACCACACCCCAAAATTACAATAAAAATGACATATAAAGCCGTTTAAGCAAATGTTTCCTTAAAATGATCAATATCATACTGCATCTTGGCATTTGTTGTTGTTTTTGTCAATTCCATTATTAGGTGATTAATCATTATTGTAATACAGTACTATTGCAGATGTGCTTAATACTTCCCTTTGCGTCAATTAAAAAGAAGTTACACATAGGTCCATAGTGGACAAAAATGTCTGTGTTTAAAAAGTTTTATATAAAGTTTTAAATAAAACATTATTTTATATAAAATATATATTTTATGAAACATGATGAACTCTAAACAAGTTGTGTTCCAAATTTGAGGTTGATATCTCAAAAAATGAGCTTTCAGTAAGATTTTGTTTGGGCGCATTACCAAATTTTCCCCATTAGATGCCAACAAAGCTCCACTGGTACACACAAAGGATTTGTGATTTGCAGGAGTTTCTCTATCCCAAATATTACAAGCACACACACAATTTTTTGTATTACACACATACAAACAACACTTTGACATCCACACCAACATACCCACACAATTATAGCTGCATAATTTATCTAATTGACCCTTCGCAAAGACCTGCCCCCCTTAGTTACTGTTGCTTTGTCCGACAAGCCATGGCGCTGTCACACCACACAGAGTGAAAAATACATTGCGGAGCAAAGAGGACACTGACAACACGTCGACAGACAGGACAGAGCAGGTTACTTATGATATTAAACAAAGTCCCAGCTTTCAAATTATGTAATTTTTAAAGAAATTCGAACAATAAAAACCATTTTGTCATTCTTTAATGTGTCATGACAGATTGCTGTAGCGCCTCAGTTCAAGCGGCTCGTGAACCGATCATCTCTTCCTACTAGTTAATTTATAGCATCAAATAAACATAAGGAATATTGTTTAAATCACGGAAAGACGTCAGTACACACCATTTTTCAAGTTTAAGTCCACCGAGGTTAATCTTCTAACTCCTGACTGCTTTGTCGGACAAAACGGCGTTATGATTGGTTAGATCGCTTGTCAATCAAACTCCTCATCATTAGTGAGGCTCAGGAGTGGTGGCCATTTCGGGACGAGGCTCAGGGATGGCAGCCATTTTGTGATGAGGCTCTGGAGTGGCGGCCATCTTGGGACGGGACTCTGGAATGGCAGCCATCTTTGGACGAGGCTCTGGAATGGTAGCCATCTTGGGACGATGCTCTTAGGCTGGCTGGAAAGCATACGAGGGAATGAAGCTCTCCCAGTATATGGAGATGGCCTCTCTCCAGCCTAACCCAGCAAGATCAGGGAGTTCCCGGGGGTCGACATAGTTGGCTCCAATCTTGTACAACGCCTTTATGGTCTCATCTTCCAAGATGCTGGTCTGGAAGAGAATGCAAAATTTTGCAGTGTAGGTAAACAGATCGCGGCTGGATTGCGCCACCGCCGCGATCTGTCCAGCGAATTCCCACACTTCTCTTTCATTGCTGCTCATCTTCTTTTTTAGTTGGTCTGGTCTTCTGTTGCGGAACACAGACTCACAATGATGTAGAAATGAATATGAGAGTTTATTGATCATGGCAGGTATGGCAAACAGGTACATGAGTATGACAGTCAAAGCAGGAATGCAATAATGAGAGAGAATACTGACAGTTCTTTGACTTTGCAGGTGGTTGGAGGAGATAGTAGATGTGAGCAGCCGAGCACACACTTAGGTGGAGATGGATGAGTGTGGAAGAAGTCCAGGGAATGAAGACATTGAAGACACGTAGGATCAGGGAGACACTGGAGACAATAGCATACACTGAACAAGGTAAGTGTTGACAGGTAAGTTAGTCCATATACAAATGAGACCAGACAAAGTGTTAGGGTGAAGTGTGTGTGCTTAAATGCTGCTGTGCTGACGAGGTGATAGAGATCAGGTGCAGGTGATTGCTGAGCATGAGCAGGTGAGCAACAGGAGGGATGATGGGAAACGGAGTTCGGGGAAGGTGAGATAGATGGTGACCGTAACATTAAGCCCTGAGGGTATTTTCAGAGTTTTCAGAGTGACACACAAAAAAGTAAAGACTCCTAACTCCAAAACTATAGCAAGGAGAGTCAAAAGGTTGGTATCGTTTGAAAGGAAACCTTTTAAATTTTTAAATGTAAAAAATTTAATTTAGACATTCTCATGCTGAGAAACTGCTGATAAAGCCAAAATTATACTCTCTGTATGTGAAAATACATTGAGGGAATGGTGGTTCTGCCAGACCAGTAGAGGGCGCTATGTGAGTGCAGTGTGTTGAGATGGGTCTGATCGTCATAATCCAGCAAGACCGGAGCCGATCACACGCACATTTATGTCCTGTGTTTATTCCACCATTCCACAGGTTAGTCGATTGTTTGATATGTCAAATATGTGTTTTGATCTGAATGGATGTTGAAAGAATACGTTAGTGCATATTAAGCGTTGGAAATTGATTCCTTTTGATAAGGTTTTGCATGATTAATCATTAAATATAATCGCGATGTTCACCCGCGATTGGATGCTATGTATGTCCTGCTACAGTGTTGATTGTAGGTGAATATGTTTAAATATGTCTTTATATTAGGTAATATAATGTTTAATCCACTTTAAAATGCTTGTGAAAGGTCTTAAATGGGTAAAACCTACAGAAACTTCATGTTTGAATACATGTGTGATATTGTTTAGTTGATTTGGATTGTGAGAAAGCACAGAAAGTTATGTAACACTGAACAGCATTTTGAATATGCAAATGAGTAACATAGTGATTGGCTGATGGACAGATCTTCATGAAAACACTGTGTAATTGCAAGAATGAGACTGAAACAGTGAAGATTTGCATAAAAAAACGATTTATTGTGACATAATGTATTATTTTGACATTTGTGTTTGTTCTAATGTGAATGTTTTGGGAAAATATAGAACCCAGCAAGACTGGAGCACACACACACGCATATTTTTGTCCTGTCTTTATTCCACCATTCTACAGGTTGCTAGGAACACTTAACCGTCAGCTGATACAGAGATCCTGTACCCACTACAGTTCTTGGGGGCTTGTCCGGGATGGCGCCACCTGCTGGAGGAGTGGAGCTTATCCAAAAGAATCCGAAGACCAGCTTGCTGTAAATCCCTGAATGGAATCCCTGCTGTTGTTTGACTGCTTCTAACGGTGGTATTGGAGGTCAGTACGATAGCAAATGAGAGAAGAAACCTGGTGAGGGAAATCAGGAAAGCCCTCTGTGAACTGTCTGCTGATGAACTCTTCTTTATCGCTAAAAACATAGAACAAATCGACGAGAGTGAGGAAACACAAGTAGAACTGGGGGATGAAGAGGGATGTTTTGATTTTGTAAGTGGGTTTTTGTGCTGTAAAAACCTGTTGGGAAGAGAAGATGAGGGAATGGCTGTGTTACTTGATCTAAGAGACAAAATTACACAAATTACTCAGAGATCAGCTTTAACAGCTTATGCCGACAAATTGAAGAGGGCCTACAAGAACATTTCAGCCAGAGTGAAATTATTAGAGGGGTCTAAAAATAACCAAGCCTGGTAATTTCAAGGAGATGTTAATGGAAAAAGAAGATTTGACAGTACAAGAGTTAAAAGTCAAGTCAAGTCAAGTCAAGTCACCTTTATTTATATAGCGCTTTTTACAATGCAGATTGTGTCAAAGCAGCTTTACATTGATAACTGGTATATAATTTTGGCTGCACAGCAGCTCTTAAAGAATAGTGTCAATGTCGGCAGATCAAAGCACTGTTGAATATCAAATGTCAAGTGTCCCCAACTAAGCAAGCCAAAGGCGACAGCGGCAAGGAACCCAAACTCCAACAGGTGACATCAGATGGCAAACAGGTGGCAAATAGACTTCTGTGATAAAATGGAGAAAAACCTTGGGAGAAACCAGGCTTAGTCGGGGCCAGTTCTCCTCTGGCGAACAGTGCTTTGTTACGATTCAGGTTGCTATCTTATGTCTGATAGGATCGCAACATTCAAAGTATTTATTCCAGTTCAGTCCAGTTGAGGATCGTATTCATCACACCGGTATGGACGGTTTGTTGAGGAGCTGTGGCACTGGCTGTTGTGTCGATGAGGCCTTCACAATGGATGATCTAGTTGACTCAGTCTCTGCTGATACTTCAGGGCTACGTTGTGGTCGTGTCAAGGCGCCGGTCCTCGGTCTCACCTGGATACGGCCCGGATCTGGTTGACTACGGTAGACCTCGGGATAAACAGAAAGACTAATATTAGCGTAGATGCCATTCTTCTTCTGATGTAACGAGTACATCTGGTGTTATAGGAAGTGTTCCCGGTTCCGGCTGACCTAATTTATGCAGCCTAATAATCCTTTAACGGATTTGAAAATATAAATTGATAATGTGTTATGTGTATGCCAGGTTAAAGAGATGCGTTTTTAGTCTAGATTTAAACTGACAGAGTGTGTCTGCTTCCCGAACAATGCTAGGAAGATTGTTCCAGAGTTTAGGTGCCAGATAGGAGAAGGATCTACCACCTGCGGTTGATTTTGATATTCTAGGTATTATCAGCTGGCCTGAATCCTGAGATCGCAATAGACGTGAAGGACTATAATGCTTTAAGAGCTCGCTCAGGTACTGGGGAGCTAAACCATTTAGTGCTTTGTAAGTAATTAGCAAGATTTTAAAATCTATACGATGTTTAACAGGAAGCCAATGCAGTGTTGACAGAACTGGGCTAATATGGTCATACTTCCTAGTTCTAGTAAGAACTCTAGCTGCTGCATTTTGTACGAGCTGTAGTTTATTTATCAGGCGAGCGGAACAACCACCCAGTAGAGCGTTACAGTAATCTAGCCTTGAGGTCATGAACGCATGAACTAACTGTTCTGCATTTTTCATTGAGAGCATATGTCGTAGTTTAGATATATTTTTAAGATGGAAGAATGCGGTTTTTAGATGCTAGTAACATGGCCTTCAAATGAAAGATTGGTATCAAAGAGCACACCCAGGTTCCTAACTGACGACGAAGACTTAACAGAGCAGCCATCAAGTGTTAGACAGTATTCTAGGTTATTACGTGAAGAGGTTTTTGGTCCAAAAATTAGAATCTCTGTTTTTCTGAATTTAGAAGTAGGAAATTACTGGTCATCCAATTTTTTATATCAGCTATGCATTCTGTTAATTTTGTGAGTTGGTAAGTTTCGTCAGGGCGCGAAGAAATATAGAGCTGAGTATCATCAGCGTAACAGTGAAAACTAACGCCATGCTTCCTAATGATATCTCCCAAGGGTAGCATGTACAGAGTGAAAAGCAACGGTCCTAGTACTGAGCCTTGCGGTACTCCATATTGAACCTGTGATCGATATGACCTCTCTTCGTTACTACTACTACAAACTGATAACGGTCAGATAAGTATGATTTGAACCATGACAATACAGTTCCACTAATGCCAACATAATTTTCGAGTCTATTTAAAAGAATGTTGTGATCGATAGTGTCAAATGCAGCACTAAGATCCAGTAACACTAATAGAGAGATACAACCACGATCTGATGATAAGAGCAAATCATTAGTAACTCTAATGAGAGCAGTCTCAGTACTATGGTATGGTCTAAAACCTGACTGGAAATCCTCACAGATACTATTTCTGTCTAAAAGGAACATAGTTGTGATGATACTGCCTTTTCTAGTATTTTTGATAGAAAAGTGAGATTTGAGATCGGCCTGTAATTGACTAATTCTCTAGGATCAAGTTGTGGTTTTTAATAAGAGGTTTAATAATAGCCAGCTTAAAACTTTTGGTACGTATCCTAGTGATAAAGATGAATTGATGATATTAAGAAGAGGATCTATGATCTCTGGAAGCATCTCTTTCAATAGTTTAGTCAGTATAGGGTCTAACATACATGTTGTTGATTTTGATGATTTAATAAGTTTAAACAATTCTTCCTTTCCTAAAGCAGTAAATGAATTTAATTTTTCCTCAGGGACACTACAATGCACTGTCTGACGTGATACTGTAGTAGACGGTTGCATGGTTATAATTTTTTCTCTAATATTATCAATCTTACAAGTAAAGAAGTTCATATAGTCATTACTGCTGTGCTCTTTGGAAACATCAGAAGTTGAAGCTTTATTTCTTGTTAATTTAGCCACTGTATCAAATAAATACCTAGGGTTGTGCTTATTTTCTTCTAAAAGTTTTGAAAAATAGGCAGATCTAGCAGTTTTTAAGGCCTTTCTGTACTCAATCATTCTCTCTCTCCACGAAATGCGAAAAACTTCTAGTTTTGTTTTCTTCCAGCTGCGCTCCATTTTTCTGGCTGCTACCTTTAGGGCCCGAGTGTGCTCATCGTACCACGCAGCGTTGGATTAATTTCCTTAATCTTTTTAAACGCAAAGGAGCAACCGAGTCTAATGTGCTGGAAAAGACAGAGGCAATAGTTTCTGTTTCAACATCGAGGTCTTCTAAGCTATCTGGTATGCTAAGGCGATGAAACTGATCAGGAAGATTATTTAGAAAGCGATCTTTAGTGGTAGAAGTGATGGTTCTACCATATTTATGGCAGGGAGGCAGTTTAGCTGCCTTGACTAAATGTAGTATACACGAGACTAAATAATGATCTGAGATGTCGTCACTCTGCTGCAGAATTTCAACGGCATCAATATCGATTCCATGTGACAATATTAGATCTAAAGTATGATTACGACAATGAGTGGGTCCTGACACGTGTTGTCTAACACCAATAGAGTTTAGAATGTCTGTAAATGCCAATCCCAATGCGTCTTTTCATTATCTACATGGATATTAAAATCACCAACAACAAGGACTTTATCTGCAGTTAGTACTAACTCTGAAAGAAAAGCAGCAAATTCTTTGATAAAGTCTGTATGGTGTCCTGGTGGCCTGTATACAGTAGCGAGCACAAATGTCAACTTACATAATGTTACGTAAAGCACCATCACTTCGAAGGAATTATATTTTGAAGACTTTTGACTAATACTGTAAATATTACTATAAATTACAGCAACACCTCCCCCTTTGCCTTTCTGACGAGGATTGTGTCGATAATCATAACCTTGCGGGCTAGACTCATTTAAAGTAATGTAATCATCTGGTTTTAGCCAAGTTTCTGTCAAACACAGCACATCTAGATTATTGTCTGTGATAATATCATTTACAATAAGTGCTTTTGAAGAAAGGGATCTAATATTTAACAACCCAAGCTTTATCATTTGTTTATCATTTTTATCTCTATTTTTTATTTGTTGAACATCAATTAAATTTTTACCATTAAATGGGTTTGGAAGTTTTTTGTTTTTACTAATTCGGGGTACAGACACAGTCTCTATGTGATAATATCTAGGTGTAAGAGTTTCTATGTGTTGGGAATTATCTGACTTCTGTAACGTGAGGCAGCTAGCAGACGGTCGGTTTAGCCAGTCTGTCTGCTTCCTGACCTGGACCCCAGTTTGTCATGTTTTAGTTCTAAGACTATGTGCCATATTACTAGAGAGAAGAGCAGCACCATCCCGGAAGGGATGAATACCATCTCTTTTCAACAGGTCAGGTCTGCCCCAAAAACTTTTCCAATTGTCTATGAAACCTATATTATTCTGCGGACACCACTTAGACAGCCAGCCATTGAGTGATGATAATCTGCTAACTATCTCATCACTACGATGAACAGGAAGAGGGCCAGAGCAAATTACTTCCTCTGACATTGTACTTGCGAGTTCACACACCTCTTTAATGTTAATTTTAGTGATCTCCGACTGCCGAAGTCGAACATCATTAGTGCCGACGTGAATAACAATTTTAGTGTATTTACGATTAGCATTAGCCAGCACTTTTAAATTTGCTTTGATGTCAGGTGCTCTGGCCCCCGGCAAACATGTGACTATGGTGGCTGGTGTCTCTATTTTCACGTTCCGTGTAATAGAATCGCCAATAACTAGGGCACTTTCAACAGGATTCTCAGTGGGTGCGTCACTGAGTGGGGAGAACCTGTTTGATGTTCTTATTGGAACGGAAGAGTGGTGTTTTCCGCGGCTAGGCCGCCTCACCGCTACCCAACTGCCCTGCTGCGCGCCTCTACAGCCGGAACCGAACAATGTACAGAGTTCACTAAGCTAGTCGCATCCAAAACAGTATCTGAAGCCCTTGCATTCTTACTATCCTCGATTAAAGTTTGGATGCGTGTCTCTAATTCTGAGATTCTCTCTGTCAGCCTGACTATTTCCCTACATTTATGACATGTAAATCCTCATCGCTGACAGAGAGAGCTATACTGAACATGTTGCATATGGAACACGACACGATACAGGGAAAGGATGACATGACTCACCGTGTTTGTAGACTGATCCGAGTTACCACAGCTGTTTGATGAACGCGTTGAAAAAGGAGCGCGCGAGAGATTGATGACAAGTTAACAAGCTAGCGAGATGCAAACGCGTTGTAACAGCGATTTAGATTCAAAGATTACAAGCTAGCGACGTCAGATTAATGTGGTAGGCAATATTATATAAGGACTGCTACAGTCTCATTTAAGTGATAAGAGTAGCACTGAGCTGTTTCAAAATTTGATGTGTGCACGCCAAGGAGAAAACGAAAATCCACAGCAGTTTCTTTATCGCATCATTGGCCTTAAACAAAATATCCAGTTTGCTTCTAAACAAAGCACAGCTGATATAAGATATGAGGCGAAGAACATCCAAGAAGTGTTTCTCCATGCGATTTGCTAGGGTCTAGGGCCGAAGTACAGTGAGATTCGTCATGAGTTTAAGCAACTTGTTCCCGCAGGAGATGTAACTGATGACATGCTTCTCAGACAGCTTGTAAAGGTTACAAGTGAGGAGGAGGAAAGGCAACGAGGCATTTGAAAGGGTCGAGGCATTTGACGTTATTTGTGACTCCTTGAGGCCTATTCGAATGGGTAAGGATACCCTTTGGCCTGTCAAATGCCCCAGCCACTTTTCAGCGGAGTATGGAAGAGATGTTAGATTCCATCCGCGATGAGTGTTGCCTGCCTTACCTGGATGATGTGCTGTGTTTGCCAGATCCTTTGAAGAGCATGTGGAGAAATTGCGAGTTGTGTTCCAAGCTCTTCGGCAGCATGGGGTCAAGCTACGTCCAGCTAAGTGTGAGCTGTTTAAGCAAGAGGTCCAGTATCTGGGTCGGCTTGTGTCTGCAGATGGAGTAAGAGTGGACCCAAAAGATCTGCAGGCTGTGAGGGTACTCCGTGACAAAACACGTCAAAACGTTGGAGAAGTCCGCCGTCTTGTAGGCTTCCTGAGCTGTTATCGTAGCTACATTCAAGATTTTGCTAGGTTGGCAAAACCTATTTATGAGCTACTTCAGGCTAATACATCAGAAATTCCATCACAAGTAGGACGGAAGAAGGAAAGGAAGAGGAGTCCACAGCTGCCATCTTGACATCCAGTTGTGTGGGAAGACAAGCACCAGCAGAGCTTAGACACACTCATTGACATGCTTACAAACCCGCCTGTGCTTGCGTACCCTGACTTTGACGCCCCATTCGTATTACACACAGATGCGTCTGAGCAAGGATTAGGGGCAGTACTTTACCAAAGGCAAGAAGAAAAATTACGAGTTATCGCATATGGATCGAGAACATTGCCACCTGCTGAGAAAAACTACAGACTCCATTCTGGCAAGCTGGAGTTTCTCGCACTGAAGTGGGCTGTGTGCGAGAAGTTCTGTGACTACTTCTACTATGCCCCGTGTTTTACCATTTATACCGACAATAACCCTCTCACTTATGTGATAAGTTCTGCAAAGTTAAATGCAGCTGGTTATCGTTGGGTGGGGGAACTTGCAGATTTCAGATTTGAGATCAAATACCGTCCTGGCAAGAGTAACAATGACGCAGACCTGTTGTCACGTTGTTCTTTGGATATGGACCAGTACATCAGTGAGTGCACAGAGGGTCTGTCACAAAATGCCATCCAAGCAACCTGGGAGGGCAACATGATGTCCAAGCAAGGAGATGTAGCTTGGGTAGCAGCTCTAAATTTGACAGCACCAGACACAGTCACGATCCATAACCAGCTCTCACTGGCCATCAGTCCTGATGAATTAAGTAGAGCCCAACAGGAGGACCTGGTGATTGGACCAGTCATTAAACTGAAGGAAGCTGGTAAAACGGTGACCCCTGACGTTCGGTGCACAGCAGTTAGTGACACAAAGAAGCTGTTAAGAGAATGGCACAGGTTGGTACTTGAAAACAACATCTTGTATAGGAGAAAAACACAAAGACGACAACTGGTATTGCCCACAAAGTGTCAGCAGCTGCATAACCACATGAGTCATGTCAGGGCAGAAAAGGTTTTACAGCTAGCTCAAGAGAGGTTCTATTGGCCTGGAATGAAGAGGAGTGTGGAAGAGTATGTGACCAGCTAGTGTCTATGCATAACACAGAAAAAGCCAGCAACTCATGTGCTTGCACCAATGGGAGGAATCACATCAAGTGCACTCCTTGAGTTAGTGTGTATTGATTACTTGCACCTAGAGGCCAGTCGCCATCCTTATGGTGATTGACCACTTCACCAGATTTGCCCAGGCCTATCCTACCAGGAACAAATCTGGGAAGACAGCAGCCGAGAAAATATTCAATGATTTCATACCTCGCTTCGGATTCCCTGCAAAGTTACACCATGATCAGGGGCGCGAGTTTGAAAATTCCCTTTTCCACACCCTACAGAAGCTCTCTGGGGTTGGTCACTCCAGGACTACACCATACCACCCCCAAGGTAATCCTGTAGAGAGACTAAACAGAACCTTGCTCCAGATGCTGCAGACATTGACTGATAAGGACAAACAGAGCTGGAAAGAACATCTGCAGAAGGCAATCCATGCCTACAACTGTACAAAACATGAATCTACGGGGTACTCGCCGTTCTACCTTATGTATGGTCGTCATCCACGATTCCCCGTTGACTTTGTAGGAACCATGGACGAACCAGACAAATGAATCTTTCAGATGATTCTTTCAAAACATAATTCCAGAAACCCAAACTCAGAGAATCTAATTTTCGGCTCCAGTCCGTCTACAGAACAACCTTTGCTAGGTACTTTTATGGCACCCATGCTTCCTTACTGAAGGAGAGGCGACAAACCAAATGGTCACTAAAAGATAAAGAGTCTTTGATCTCCAGATCAAAAGAAACAGAGAGACAATGCAGGTCTGTTTCTCTGAGTGACCCAACTTTACAGAAAAACCCACAAAGACTGTTCTACAACTAAAACTGCATCGAATTGTTCCAAACCATTTGAAATGGACTTATCAAACATCTTTCAACTGCATAAATTTTATATCATGTCCACACATACTACCTGTAACCAGTTATGCTTTAGAACACCCACAATTCATGTAAATGTGATAACTTTTGAATGATTGATTTAAAGTATGCCATATTTGGAATGAATTTTAATCTCTTTTCCTCATTTAAATCATGGCTTGAATGAAATCTGTGTAAAATGTATCATATTCCATTTAATAGAAATTATGTCTAAGGTACACTCTGCCAAAGCCGGCAATTCTAGAGACCGGAGATAATGCTTATTTTATGATTGGGGGTGGAGAAAAACCACCTTTTGAAACAAGACGATATCTGATTGGCCAGAACTCCTCACAGAGGTGGGATAAACACCTAAGTTTAAATAGTCACATCACAAGACAAAGAGTGAGAAAAAGTAACAATGGAGTAATAAGAAGAACAAAATGAAGACAAGACTAAGCTGACAAAGGACAGACAAGCAGCTCATTCAAGCCATCCAACTTTCACTCACTTTTCGTTTCTTTTACTTAACTTTCTTTTCCGTTGAGAGTCTCATGTTCTAAGTTTTGCCGCAAAGTTTAACTAACGACTTTTGCCGCCTCAACTTTAACTCCAGCCACGACAAGAGACTTCCTGTCATTTTGCCAGCACACTCAAACGTGATTGGTTTTTACCTAACACAATCCGGACCTGAAAAGACCCTGCAACAAATCATCGACTCGGAAAAACCCCTCTCTCCAAACTAAGGACGCCAATGAGGAGTTTCCCATTTAAAGTCGACTCGACAAGCAAGTACCTCCAGATTCTAAAGCTGAACTGGTGCATTAAATTTACTCTATTTAAAAAAAATAAAATAGAGCTAAGTGGCGCCTGCAGGCGGTACACTCCGTATTAAAATGATGACTCAGCACTCATTAAGAGTTGAACAAAATGGTTGGATGCATTAAAAAGCTGAGTTTCTAAGCTTTAAAATGATACCTTGTGTTATTCCTGTCAGTGGTTGCTTAGTAATTTGATTATTAATTTTTTCACGGGGGGTGACTGTTCATAGATTAAGTGTTCTTTCAAACTGTATATTGCATATAGCATGTTGCTAGCATGATTTAACATGTTGCTAGCATTTTTTAAAACATTCCTAGCATGTTAATAACATGATTTTGAATTTTGTTAATGTTTCTAGCATGTTGTTAACATGTTGCTAGCATGATTTAGCACGTTGCTAGCATGATTTATCATGTTTTGCTAGCATGATTTAACATGTTGTTAGCATGTTGCTAGCATGATTTAGCACATTCCTAGCATGTTGCTAACATGATTTAGCATGTTGCTAGCATGATTTAAAACATTGCTAGCATGATTTAACATGTTGCTAACATGATTTAAAACATTGCTAGCATGATTTAGCATGTTGATAGCATGATTTAGCATTTTGCTAGCATGTTGCTAACATGATTTAACATGTTGCTAGCATGATTTAAGATGTTCCTAGCATGTTGCTAGCATGATTTAACATGTTGCTAGCATTATTTAGCATGTTGCTAGCATGATTTAGCACATTCCTAGCATGTTGCTAGCATTATTTAACAAGTTGTTAGCATGATTTAACACGTTGCTTGCATGATTTAGCACGTTGCTAACATGTTGTTAGCATGAGTTAACATGTTGCTTGCATGATTTAGATAGATAGATAGATAGAGTCAGATGATAGATAGATAGATAGATATGGTCAGATCTGTCATCTGACCATATCTATCTATCTATCATCTGACTCTATCTATCTATCTATCTAAATCATAGATAGATAGATAGATAGATATGGTCAGATGAACTCCTACAGGGGTTCAAGCTGTAAGGTTGCCGAGCGACTAAAGAAACGTTATCAGCAAGATGGTAGAAAACTGTAAATTTCTTGTCTATTACCACCCACTGCAACTTATACCAACGATGGAAATAAGCGCAGTTATAATAGCAAAATATGTGGGAGAGCGTTGTTCTAGTGTGACAATATTGTATTGCAATGTTAATACTAAATCAAAACTAGTTAGCACATCATTTGTAATTGAAAAGGTTTAATGACAATATTCACTTAAAATAATTACAAAGTAGATGTATAAGATGATAAAATCATATACCATTAATCGTACACAGCATGTATGAAAAAGTTACCTGAGAGATAGAGAAAGAGAGAGAGAGAGAGAGGGGGGGCAAGAGAATCCCCAAGAAAAGCCAAGAATCAAAGAAGAGACAGAGCAACAGTTACAGTCGTCTTTTATCCCTTCCTTGACCATGTGACTGAAACCCAAATATGAGACATTCAAACTGACCAATCAGGAAATTAAAACTTCCCCCACTGTACTAAAGGTGTGACAATTCGTAGACCCCCAATGTACATACGTTTTGGCCTACAGGGCTTGATCACTATCAGCACCTCTTTGACTTCCAAATGGCACTTGTAGCAAGAGAGAGGGGGTTGAAACAGTAAAGCAAGTGTCTTTGTTCATTTTAAAATATCTTTTAGATATTTTAAATCTTACAAATCCCTCCTTGGCACCGTTGGCCACACTCATCATCTGACCATATCTATCTATCTATCATCTGACCATATCTATCCAAAGTTGGCAGAGTGAGTCCAAAGGTGGCACAGTCCATGAAGACATGCTTTCTGTTCTGTGTAGATGTCAACTACAGACTTCTTGTCCAGATTTGTTTCAATAGCAGTTGGTCAGTCTTTGTTTTCCTTTCAGTACTGCATCAGAAGGTCTATCAAATGGTGTTGCACCGTTCATAGATATGCAAATCAGCCATCAAACACTTCACACCTCCACAAGAATCAGGCACTGATGATGGTAGAACTCAGTTGTCCCTCCTTTGAGACAAGACACAGGATTTGAACTTTGGCAGCAGGGATCCTGTGATTTAAAAGAACATATAGCACAACAAACAGCAAAAGCATACATATGGCATTTGTCATTGGTCAGAGGTTTGATATGGTCAGATTAAATTTGTCTCTGGCAATAAACCCTTAAATCGATGTACTTGATAAAGTGGTCAAGGCGAGAATAAAAGAAGATCCTACAAGCTCTTACACTGTTTCTGGAAACATTGAAATAAATTGCATTATAACAAAACAACAATTTTTGGGTTTTAAACCCCCCTTTATCTTGAAGAGTATCAGCAAAATATTCAGTGTAACCAAATACAGAGATTCAATTGGATTTATGTCCAAAAATGTTCCAAGTCAAATGGACAAAATACAAAGAAACAAATCAAATAAGCTTCAGAATGTTTCAAAGGCATTAATGATAATACAAATTTTGTGCTTAGGTAAGAATTTGAAATACATACATTTTGATATTTAACTTGGTGAGACAAATGATAACTGAGTGATTTAATAAATCCAAAGAAAAAACAAAACAATAACTGGATGAAATTCACAGTTATAGTGCAGTCTAGACTTAAAGACAAAAAAAAAAAAAAAAACATTATATGCATACATTTTGTGAGGCATATGTAGATGTAGATTTGACTTTGTGTGTGAAGATCAAATCTATGTGGCTGCATTTAGCTGTGGTTATGTGTAAATTCAATCATGCTCCAAACAAAGGTGAGGAGGTTAAACAATTGTGATGCAAATTTGGTCCTGTTGTTGTAACGGAGCCAGCTTGAGAATGTGAGCATGAGGTATGATCTGGCTCAAAATCCTTCAACACCAGTGTTTTTGTTAAGGGGCATGATAAAGAGCAAAGTTCAGAGTTACTGAATCCTGTTGTGAGGAAAGCATTTTCATGGTTAATACAATTGTGAATCACACTGTAGCCACATGGCAATTCTGTGCTCCTGTACATGGTTTTACTCTAGCTATATGGAAAATAGCAGAGTTTTCCACTTACGAGGCAAACAAATTTAACATAATTCACACATGCAACTAGAAATTGCAATACAATTCCAGTACTACACTTGTTCCAATTTACACAAGATACATGGCCTAGAATGCATAACATCTACAACCTTTAACCTAAGTGTTTCATAAAACACTTACAGTAAAGCAATCATGTGTTTTAAAGAATAAACTCAGCTAGTCTATGTGTACATATAGTATCACAAACAACTTTAATGTGTGTTCTATGCACACAGTGTGTTTAGCACAAATACAAATTTGAAAATACAAACAGGATCGTAGCAATTTGGATGTTTAACTATAAAACTTATTGCTATTGGGCTGCTAATCCACTAGCAAGTGAAGTTAATAGTTGGAGGCCTTGCATAAACAACACAGTTAATTCACTTAGAGATTTACCTGCAATTGAGCGTTGATCTTTGCCCTTAAAATGTGGTTTCCTATTTTTCTGAAAATAAGGTGGAGGTCTACCCCTACCCAGTGACCAGCATTTTTCCTCTGTATGGCCTACTTTCTGACAGGAACTGCAAAACCTGTTCTCTTTGCCCCAGGGTTGTTTGCTGTGTTCTCCTGGAGTTTGAGGATTTTCATGACTCTCTAATGCTTGTACACCATGCGTTCTGGTACATGACTCTGCGCTATTCCGGTGCCGCATCACCTTAAGAACTGAAATAGGCACACTTTCTTGAGCAGTGGCCTCTGAACAAAACATTCCAGATTCATCAGAGCAATTCACCTCATCTAAGAAGTGAACATGCTTTTTAGCCCCATCGCTGTTAAGCGTTTTGGGAGACTTTTGAGCATTTAGCTTAGCCTTGAGATCTGCAATGGTCTCTTTGTGTTTTTTACACTTTTCAGTCAGAGCTAACTGCTCAGCTAATAAATTATCTAGCTGTGATTGAAGATCCTGAATCTTTAACTCTGACTTTTGTGCCTCTGCATTTTTAGAATGCCCTTCTTTACATTTAGCATCTATACTTGAAAATAGATGTGTTGTCACATCACGTAGCCTTATACAACTTATGAAGTTTAAAGCCTCAATTATTTCACCACGTTTTGATTTCTTTTGGTGTTTGCCAATTATGTCCCACCATTTGAGCATTTCATCATCTGAACATTTAATCCCAATATATTGTTTCTTGAGTTTGCACAAGGTAGGCTCAACTTTTTTGCTCCATAAAGCAAACAATACGTCACTCTTTTCAGAAATTTTCCCTTCCATCCCTGAGGAGATCTGAATATCATACCATTAAACAATTAAAACAGACTTACCCATTCCTTGGTGAGAAGGTCAGCTTTAATCCATTCACAAGATCAACTGTGAAAAAATGTCCTCATTCTGACGACCGATCAAAGTAGATTTCAGAAAACTCACTGCAAGGGATCCCGGGTTTCAGCACCATCTGTAAGGGTGGAACTCCTACAGGGGTTCAGGCTGTAAGGTTGCCGAGCGACTAAAGAAACGTTATCAACAAGATGGTAGAAAACTGTAAATTTCTTGTCTATTACCACCCACTGCAACTTATACCAACGACGGAAATAAGCGCAGTTATAATAGCAAAATATGTGGGAGAGCGTTGCTATAGGGTGACGATATTATATTGCAATAGGGAGCACATTAATGTTAATACCAAATCAAAACTAGTTAGCACCTCATTTGTAATAGAAAGGGTTTAATGACAATATCTGATATGGTTACACTTAAAATAATTACAAAATAGATGTATGAGATGATAAAATCATATACCATTAATCGTACACAGCATGTATGAAAAAAGTTACCTGAGAGATAGAGAGAGAGTGAAAGAGAGAGAGAGAGAGGGCAAGAGAATGCCCAAGAAAAGCCAAGAATCAAAGAAGAAACAGAGCAACAGTTACAGTCGTCTTTTATCCCTTCCTTAACCATGTGACTGAAACCCAAATATGAGACATTCAAACTGACCAATCAGGAGATTAAAACTTCCCCCATTGTACTAAAGGTGTGACAATTTGTAGACCCCCAATGTACATACATTTTGGCCTACAGGGCTTGATCACTATCAACACCTCTTTGACTTCCAAATGGCCCTTGCAGCAAGAGAGAGGGGGTTGAAACAGTAAAGCAAATGTCTTTGTTCATTTTAAAATATCTTTTAGATATTTTCAATCTTACAAGAGCTACTATCATGATGTAGGCCCCTTCTGGCCTCCATGTTTATTTGCCCACTGTATGGTCTACCTGTTAGGTAGAGCTTTGTACTTCCCTGCTAGGGTTGTCTTGTAATAGTGTTTGGCTCCCTAAGCTGATCATTGGTTGAAGGCTTCCATGAGGCCTCCTCCTTTGGGTCAGCCCTAGGCTGGTTTGTGCTCCCTGTATAACAGGTTTTCTAGTGCACAGCCTCCTCAGTGCAACTAATCAAGCGCTGAGTTGATCCTAGGATGAGCAGATTTTACTCCCCTCAATACGAGGGTTTACAGCACTCAGCTGAGTTCTGCTCTCCGGGATGCCCGTCTCTACGCGTGGGTTTCAGTTGCTTACTGCCCCTTTTGCAGTCGCTCTTACCTGCTCTCTTCTCTGAAGAATGTGTTAATGAGATTCTGTATTCAGACAGGGTTGGCCAAGACTAAGTTTGTCCCTCATCAGACCAGGTCGGCCTCCCTGGTGGCATTGGGGGTGACTTCATTCCCCTCTAGTGACTGGCCGGGGCTCCTTTCGGTTCCCTGGCCTCATTCCCTTCAAGGGACCACTTTTCCCCGGAAAATTTGGTCCCAGATGCCTTAAGCAGCCTTGGTAGGCTTCCTATGGAAGGCCTCTTAGGCTCAGCTTGGGCTGTTGGCCGTAGGGAATGCTGTCACTGACAGCCTGGTGTGACCTGAGGGTGAGTTCTTGTCTCAGCCATATGTTTAGCATGCACTCTCCTTAGCATGGCGGCGTGGGTATATTGTTCCCCATAGCGTTATCAAATGCAGAGCGAGTTCCCTTTGAAAGGGAACGTCTCAGGTTACGTATGTAACCATGGTTCCCTGAGAACCAGGGAACGAAACTCTGCGTTTCCTTGCCATGCTTCGGGCTGCCTGCTGAACAGTCCCTCAAGGTTCTCACTGATTCTCCAGGTGCCCCCTTTATACTTCCGGGTCGCGCCACGTTACGTCATAGGCTGTCGCCGGCCAATAGGATTGGAGTTTCTGGATAGTTGGCTTTCAGACACCAGGTCACGTGTGACGTTCTCCATAGCGTTATCAAACGCAGAGTCTCGTTCCCTGGTTCTCAGGGAACCATGGTTATATACGTAACCTGAGACGTTATCAGGTGCTCATGGATCTCGTGGACGTGAATCTCTCTGTTTTGAATGACAAAGATCAGTCTGATCTCCATGAATCCATCAGAACAAAGCTGAACGGTAAGATTTTACTAAAGTGTGCTAGAAAATGTATCATTAATGGCTTTTCAGCAATATTTAGACAAGCTAATTGATGAAACCATAAATATGGATACATTAACATGCAAAAACATCTGTTTTGGCCAAAAAAAAAAACTAAACATAAGATACACAAACTAGAATTATATCTCGTCAGATAACAAGAACTCAGTCTGCACATTCCCCTCTTTTTACAGAGCTGACCGGAGGCAAACATCAGCTGGTTTTTCCAAAGAAAAAACTGAATCTCACTGATAAAGAAGCTACAAAACAGTATATGAAACAATACACTGAGAATGTGTGTAATGATTTGAGTCATTGCTTCTGTTTCTGGCCTTTTGGTAAATTGAACTGTCTTTACAATGTTAATTTGTTTACAATGTTAAAGCTGAAGAAACTATAATGAAACATCAAAAACTTTTCTCCAAAGAACCATATAGTCAACTAAAAACATACAGAATATAAAACTATCAAAATTCTTTACTGAATTTAAGTACCACTGTGTATTTGTTTTACAGATATTTGGACAAGAATTTTAGTAAGCATGGCTCTGTGGATCTGGGCCAGAAATTATAACTTCCTCCACAACATGAATGGTGAGAACAGAAACTCAGATGGACAGGTGTTAACTGCAAATTCATTGTGAATAATACAAAAATGCTGTGATCCCTCAGATAAAGCAGTGCCCTCCACTCTTCTGAAAAGTGAGAAGAGAAACTATATAGATGCTGGACTGTTGCTCAACACACCCTACTTCTCAGTGCTGAGAAAAGAGAGAGATATTGACCTCATCATTTCCCTGGATTTCAGTGACGATGATGATCCTTTCACGGTATTATACGCACAGAGAATTCACTCATAGAAGTTCATTTAAAGGAATAAATGCCTTAGAAATAATCATTTACTCCCTCTCATGTCGTTCCAAACCTGTGACTTGTTTCTTCTGTAGAACACAAAAGGAGATTAAAATAAAACAAAAAAACCCATAACATAAAATGTAAAGTGCTGGCTAATGCTAATCATAAATATTCTAAGATTATTATTCACGTCGATGCTAATGATGTTCGACTTCGGCAGTCGGAGATCACTAAATTAACATTGAAGAGGTGTGTAAACTTGCAAGTATAATGTCAGAAACAGTCATTTGCTCTGGTCCCCTTCCTGTTCGTTGAAGTGATGAGATAGCAGATTATCATCACTCAATGGCTGGCTGTCTAAGTGGTGTCAGCAGAATAATATAGGTTTCATAGACAATTCGAAAAGTTTTTGGGGCAGACCTGACCTGTTGAAAAGAGATGGTATTCATCCCTCCTGGGATGGTGCTGTTCTTCTCTCTAGTAATATGGCACATAGTCTTAGATCTGAAACATGACAAACTGGGGCCCAGGTCAGGAAGCAGACAGACTGGCTAAACTGACCGTCTGCTAGCCGTCTCACGTCACAGAAGTCAGATAATTCCCAACACATAGAAACTCTTTCACCTAGATATTATCGCATAGAGACTGTGTCTGTACCCCGAATTAGTAAATACATAAAACTTCCAAACCCATTTAAGGGTACAAATTTAATTGATGTTCAACAAATAAAAAAACAGATATAATACTGATAAACAAATGATAAAGCATGGGTTGCTGAATATTAGATCCCTTTCTTCAAAAGCACTTATTGTAAATGATATTATCACAGACAATAATCTAGATTTGCTGTGTTTGACAGAAACCTGGTTAAAACCAGATGATTACATTACTTTAAATCTAGCCCTCAAGGTGTAACGGTCTGAGTTGTTTTGTTCTGTTTAGTTCATGTTTGGAGTTTGTTTTTCATTGGTCACATGTTCTTTGTTCTTTGTTCTCTGTTTCCCGCCACTTGTTTGTATCCATGGTTTCTGTTTTGATTAGTGTTTTAGTTCAGCTGTGTTTAGTTAATTAGTCCTGTATTCCTCTTTCTCCCCCTGTTGGTCGCTATGGTTACTGATTGAGTTAGTTATGTTCAGGTGTGTCTAGTTTATTAGTTCCTTTGTTTGTTCAGTGTATTTAAGCCTTGTGTTTCAGTCTATTCTTTGTCAGTTCTCTGTTGCATTTATCCGGTTGTTCTTTTCTGTGTTTTTGTATTCTGAGTTCTTTGTTAAAATAAACATCATACTGCTTGCGCTTAGATCCTGCATCTCATTCTTTGCTGCAACCTAGTGTGACACAAGGTTAATATTATCGACACAAACTGTGTCGGAGAGGCAAAGAGGGAGGTGTTGCTGTAATTGTTCCCCAGCATTAAGCGGAGCAAGAGAGAAGACCAAGAGAGATTCCTTCTCCCAAGAGCATGAGTGTGTTGAGCTGTTGCCAGTCCCAGAGTGTTGCTCTTGTTGTGTGTTTTAAGCTAAAATGTGGTGTTATGGCTGTTTAGTGTTCAGCTTTATGAGTTAAGCTTAAACTTAAAATCCAACTTAACTGTATTGTGGCTGTAGTGTGCAGCTTTGAGCCAATTGCCCGCTAGTGAGTGTTGGAGCAGTAGGGAGACGGGTGCCTTTTCTTTTGTTATCATTTTCTCCTGTTTTTGCAAGTGATCTTTGGTTTGTTGTTTTGGCCTTACCTGCTCCTGAAGAACATGCCGCCTTTTTTATGTTTTATAGTTCTCTTTGCACTGTATGTCCTCATTATATGTCATTTTTTATTTATTGTAAATAAATTTATTTAAATCTTATTTTGTGTACTGAGTGCTGGGACTGAGAACTGTTCAAACATTCTCTTTGCCACTATTAACTTTCTTTAAAATGTTACTTCCCTTTTGCCCCTAGAAATCTAATTGGGAACGTAACAACAAAGTCTTTCAAATATAATTAATTCGAAGTGATGGTGCTTTATGTAACATTGTGTAATGTAAGTGACAAATCCCATCTGATATTTGTGCTGGCGACTGTATACAGGCCACCAGGGCACCATACAGACTTTATCAAAGAATTTGCTGATTTTCTAGTTAGTACTGGCTGCAGATAAAGTCCTAATTGTTGGTGATTTTAATATCCATGTAGATAATGAAAAAGACGCTTTGGGATTGGCATTTACAGACATTCTAAACTCTACTGGAGTTAGACAGCACGTGTCAGGACACACTCATTGTCGTAATCATACTTTAGATCTAATATTGTCACATGGAATCGATATTGATGCCGTTGAAATTCTGCAGCAGAGCGATGACATCTCAGATCATCATCTAGTCTTGTGTATCCTACATTTAGCCAAGGCTGCAAAACCGCCACCCTGACAAAAATATGGTAGAACCATTACTTCTACCACTAAAGATTGCTTTTTAAATAATCTTCCTGATCAGTTTAATCTCCTTAGCATACCAGATAGCTTAGAAGAACTCGATGTTGCAACAGAAACTATTGACTCTGTCTTTTCCAGCACATTAGACTCAGTTGCTCCTTTGCGCTTAAAGAACATTAAGGAAATTAGTCCAACGCCGTGGTACAACGAGCACACTCAGGCCCTTAAGAGAGCAGCCAGAAAAATGGAGCGCAGCTGGAAGAAAACAAAACTAGAATTTTTTTCGCTTTTCGTGGAGAGAGAGAATGATTGAGTGCAGAAAGGCCTTAAAAACTGCTAGATGTGCTTATTTCTCAAATCTTTTAGAAGAAAATAAACACAACCCTAGGTATTTATTTGATACAGTGGCTAAATTAACGAAAAATAAAGCTTCAACTTCTGATGTTTCCAAACAGCACAGCAGTAATGACTTTATGAACTTCTTTACTTGCAAGATTGATAATATCAGAGAGAAAATTATAACCATGCAACCGTCTACTACAGTATCATGTCAGACAGTGCACTGTAGTGTCCCTGAGGAAAAATTCAATTCATTCGCTGCTTGAGGAGAGGAAGAATTGTCTAAACTTGTTAAATCATCAAAATCAACAACATGTATGTTGACCCTATACCGAGTAAGCTATTGAAAGAGATGCTTCCAGGGGTATTAGATCCTCTTCTTAATATCATTAATTCATCATTATCACTAGGATATGTACCTGAAACTTTTAAGCTGGCTATTATTAAGCCTCTTATTAAAAAAACACAACTTGATCCTACAGAATTAGTCAATTACAGGCCGATCTCGAATCTACCTTTTCTGTCAAAAATACTAGAAAAGGCAGTATCATCACAACTATGTTCCTTCTTAGAAAGAAATGGTATCTGTGAGGATTTCCAGTCAGGATTTAGACCGTACCATAGTACTGAGACTGCTCTCCTTAGAGTTACAAATGATTTGCTCTTATCATCAGATTGTGGTTGTATCTCTCTATTAGTGTTACTGGATCTTAGTGCTGCATTTGACACTATTGACCACAACATTCTTTTGAATAGACTCAAAAACTATGTTGGCATTAGTGAAATTGCATTGGCATGGTTCAAATCATACATATCTGACCGTTATCAGTTTGTAGTAGTAAACGAAGAGATGTCAAGGCAAGGCTCAGTACTAGGACCGTTGCTTTTCACTCTGTACATGCTACCCTTGGGAGATATCATTAGGAAGCACGGCGTTAGTTTTCACTGTTACGCTGATGATACTCATCTCTATATTTCTTCGTGCCCTGACGAAACTTACCAATTCACAAAATTAACGGAATGCATAGCTGATATAAAAAATTGGATGACAAGTAATTTCCTACTACTAAACTCAGAAAAAACAGAGATTCTAATTATTGGACCAAAAACCTCTGCACGTAATAACCTAGAATACTGTCTAACACTAGATGGCTGCTCTGTTAAGTCTTCATCCTCAGTTAGGAACCTGGGTGTGCTCTTTGATACCAATCTCTCATTTGAAAGTCACGTTTCTAGCATCTGTAAAACCGCATTCTTCCATCTTAAAAATATATCTAAACTACGACATATGCTTTCAATGAAACATGCGGAACAGTTAGTTCATGCGTTCATGACCTCAAGGCTAGATTACTGTAACGCTCTACTAGGTGGTTGTTCTGCTCGCCTGTTAAACAAACCACAGCTGGTCCAAAACGCAGCAGCTAGAGTTCTTATGTAACCCATGTTAAATGTGGTGCCTAAAGAAAATAAATTACATAATTGTATATTCTAATAGTTACACTTTTAATTAAAAAGTTTAAACGATCTATTAATATGCATTGTGAATTAATTATGTATAAATAAAAATAAGCAATATTATAATATAATTGAGCGCAGAACATGTGATGTATTACACGTACACAAGTTGTGTATGATGTAAGCATTTGACGCACGAAAGTCAAGTCAAGTCAAGTCACCTTTATTTATATAGCGCTTTTTACAATGCAGATTGTGTCAAAGCAGCTTTACATTGATAACTGGTATATAATTTTGGCTGTACAGCAGCTCTTAAAGAATAGTGTCAATGCAGGCAGATCAAAGCACTGTTCAATATCAAATGTCAAGTGTCCCCAACTAAGCAAGCCTCTCTTCATCTCTCTGCACTGGCTACCACTTGCTGCTCGCATCAAATTCAAGGCGTTGACGCTTGCTTACAGATCTACCACAGGGTCAGCACCCTCCTACTTCCACTCACTCTTACGAGTCTACACTCCGACCAGAAGCCTACGCTCACTAAAGGAGCGAAGGCTTGTGGTACCATCACAGAGAGGCACGAAATCACTCTCCAGGACATTCTTGTTCACTGTCCCTCGCTGGTGGAATGATCTTCCTGCCTTCATCCGCAATGCAGAATCCCTGGCAATATTCAAAAGACAGCTGAAAACTCATCTCTTTCGTGAGCACTTATCCTCATCTTAAAAAAAAAAAAAAACTCATCTCTTTCGTGAGCACTTATCCTCATCTTAAAAAAAAAAAAAAAAAAAAAAAAAAAAATCTATACCTTTCTATCCTACCTTCTTTGCTTCCTTCACTTCCTTTAATCTCTCTCTATTGTAGCTTATGATACTCTGAGCACTGCCTAAAACTTGTATTGTGAGCACTTCTTGTCCCTATTTGCCTCGTCATGACGACTCGCTTACTGTATTCCTCACTTGTAAGTCGCTTTGGATAAAAGCGTCTGCCAAATGAATAAATGTAAATGTAAATGTAAATGTAAAGGCGACAGCGGCAAGGAACCCAAACTCCAACAGGTGACATCAGATGGCAAACAGGTGGCAAATAGACTGCTGTGTTAAAAATGAAGAAAAAAACCTTGGGAGAAACCAGGCTTAGTCGGGGGGCCAGTTCTCCTCTGGCGAAAAGTGCTTTGGTACGATTAATTTTTCTTATGTCCGTTAGGATCGCAACATTCAAAGTATTTATTCCAGTTCAGTCCAGTTGAGGATCGTATTCATCACACCGGTATAGAAGGTTTTTTGAGGAGCTGTGCCACTGGCTGTCATGTCGATGAGGCCTTCACAATGGATGATCTAGTTGACTCAATCTCTCCTGATACTTCAGGGCTACGTTGTGGTCGTGTCAAGGCGCCGGTCCTCGGTCTCACCTGGATACGGCCCGGATCTGGTTGACTACAGTAAACCTCGGGATAAACAGAAAGACTAATATTAGCGTAGATGCCATTCTTCTTCTGATGTAACGAGTACATCTGGTGTTATAGGAAGTGTTCCCGGTTCCGGGTGACCTAGTTTATGCAGCCTAATAATCCTTTAACTGATTTGAAAATATAAATTGATTATGTGTATGCCAGGTTAAAGAGATGCGTTTTTAGTCTAGATTTAAACTGACAGAGTGTGTCTGCTTCCCGAACAATGCTAGGAAGATTGTTCCAGAGTTTAGGTGCCAGACAGGAGAAGGATCTACCACCTGCGGTTGATTTTGATATTCTAGGTATTATCAGCTGGATTGAGTTCTGAGATTGCAATAGACGTGAAGGACTATAATGCTTTAAGAGCTCGCTCAGGTACTGGGGAGCTAAACCATTTAGTGCTTTGTAAGTAATTAGCAAGATTTTAAAATCTATACGATGTTTAACAGGAAGCCAATGCAGTGTTGACAGAACTGGGCTAATATGGTCATACTTCCTAGTTCTAGTAAGAACTCTAGCTGCTGCATTTTGTACGAGCTGTAGTTTATTTATCAGGCGAGTGAACAACCACCCAGTAGAGTGTTACAGTAATCTAGCCTTGAGGTCATGAACGCATGAACTAACTGTTCTGCATTTTTCATTGAGAGCATATGTCGTAGTTTAGATATATTTTTAAGATGGAAGAATGTGGTTTTACAGATGCTAGTAACATGGGCTTCAAATGAAAGATTGGTATCAAAGAGCACACCCAGGTTCCTAACTGACGACGAAGACTTAACAGAGCAGCCATCAAGTGTTAGACAGTATTCTAGGTTATTACATGAAGAAGTTTTTGGTCCAAAAATTAGAATCTCTGTTTTTTCTGAATTTAGAAGTAGGAAAGTGCAAGAGACGCGCTGAACACGAGACGAAAGAGCGATACAGAAGGTATTAAAAAGGTTTATATTGTTATAATTCATTGAATATGTTTATGAGTAACTTTATAATACTTTATGGTTGATGATGATAAATCGTTTTAGACTGATGAGTGCTGATTTGAGCGTGGATGCTAACTGATTGTGAAGCTCCTCTGAATCTGAAGCGGGTGTTTATGAAACTGTGAAACTCGGGATTTATATGTATTTTATTTTCTTTGAAAGATGTATTTTTGTTACTATGCATACCATTATGCATGTTGTAAAGATTGTTTGCATATTTTCTAATTATTATGATTTAATTTGGGATGTTGAGTGATACATTCTGCTTGGCAATTAATGAATATTAATTTCCATATTCTCAATATGCCTGTAAGATAACACACATTCATTATGAAAGTGGATATGGATGTTTAAACACTCAGTTTAAAGAGAAAAAAAAAAATGTTATAGATGTAATTTTGAATGTTAATGACACTGTTTCGGTAAAACAGGTCAGGTTTATTGTTTGAGTTGAGAACCTCTCTCATGGATTTGAGATGGCGGGCCACCAAGAATTTAATGCTGATTTCTGAACCTGGGAAAAAAAAACTTTTGCTGCATCACGAGGATTTCTTCAATTCTTCAACTTTCTTCCATTGGGAGGACATTCTTTTTTGTTCGGGCACTTTGAAATGGTAGGATTGAACTGATTTTGCACTCACCCACTGGACGTCTTTACAGGACTTTCTGGATGATATTCAAAAGACAATTCAGACAACAAGTTCTAACAAGAGTATTGTTTATTGAGTGTTATTGAATGTGAGTTGGATGTAAATTTTGGATTTCTTTTATTTTTATTTGAACATTTCAGTTGTGTCAAGAAGTTCCAATTTGGTTGAATGGTGGGTATATAATGTACCTTATTTAAGGGTTTATTTGGTTGTCTAAAACGGTATAGAAAGTAATAACGTTAAAAGCAAAATAGAATAAGAACCCTAAACTCATAATTTAAAGAAACAGTGAAGCTTAAGAGCTGTCCATAATACAGCCAAGACAAATAAAAGTCTTACTAAAAACCTATGTACACAGAGATAGCGTAGATAACTTACATTAAATTGTTTCAAAAAGGAAAAAAAATAAAACAAATCTTAAAAAAATAAGAGAAGAAAACCAAAGACAACAGAGAATTCATATTTTGTTTATCATTTTATTTTTATTATTGTTGTTGTTTCCAATTTTTCATGTCATTCAAGTGACTGTTCAATTACAATATATATATTTTTTGAGTATCTTCCTCACATGACTTTGTAATTCATTTACTGCCAGTATTAATTCTGTTCTCCACTAACCTAGAAACTGGTCCATTGCTCCAACTTACGTTGAGGGCACTTGTTACACTTACTAGAACCAGGAAGTATGACCATATTAGCCCAGTTCTGTCAACACTGCATTGGCTCCCTATTAAACATCGTATAGATTTTAAAATCTTGCTAATCACTTACAAAGCACTAAATGGTTTAGCTCCCCAGTATCTGAGTGAGCTTTTAACACATTATAGTCCTTCATGTCTATTGCGATCTCAGAATTCAGGCCAATTAATAATACCTAGAATATCAAAATCAACTGCAGGCGGTAGATCCTTCTCCTATTTGGCACCTAAACTCTAGAACAGTCTTCCTAGCATTGTTCGGGAAGCAGACACACTCTGTCAGTTTAAATCTAGACTAAAAACGCATCTCTTTAACCTGGCATACACATAACACATTATCAATTTATATTTTCAAATCCATTACAGGATTGTTAGGCTGCATAAATTAGGTCAGCCGGAACCGGGAACACTTCCTATAACACCAGATGTACTCGTTACATCAGAAGAAGAATGGCATCTACGCTAATATTAGCCTTTCTGTTTATACCAAGGTTTACTGTAGTCAGCCGGATCCAGGCCGTATCCAGATCAGATGGAAGACCTGTCCCTAGAAACGACGACAACGCAGCCCTGAAGTGTCAGCAGAGATTGAGTCAACTAGATCCTCCCTGTGAAGGCCTCACCGACACGACAGCCGGTGACACAGATTCCCAACAAACCGTCCCATACCGTCGTGATGAATACGATCTTCAACTAGATGGAACTGGACCAAATATTTTGACTGTTGCAATCCCAATCGGATTTATGACCTGTAACATTGCCTGAATCATAATCTTGCACTGTTCGCTGTTGGCCAGAGGAGAACACCCCCCCCCCGATTCTTATCACTGTTTTGTCATCTGATGTCACCTGATGGAGTTCGGGTTCCTTGCCACTGTTGCCTTTGGCTTGCTTAGTTGGGGACACTTGATATTCAACAATGTTTTTGATCTGCCTGCATTGACACCATTGTATGCAAACAGAACTGAGCTGGACGATGACATCACTGTTGTCTCCAGTGCTGATATATAGATAAATGAACTAATTATTGATTTTTACAACCGAATGAATCAATACTGAATTTACTTAAGTTGGACAAAATTATTCACCAGTTATCACTGCAAAGCTGCTTTGACACCAGGGTGCGAACTACGGGGGAGCTAGATGGAGCTCAGCTCCCCTTAATAAGACATGGGCTCCCCTGAAAATGTGATTTGTTAAATTTTTGGGGGGTCTCAAAAAGTATTGACAATGTGTTATTTTGACGTGCAATTTCAGTTTTGTGTAATGTGATCATTGTGGATTATTATGTGTAAAATTGTAAAAATATTCATTCATGCATGATGCCGATTTAAACCTAATTCACTTCAATAAAAATAACTATACATGCTATTCTTGTCATGAGCATCAAGGTATGGGGGCGCTGTGGTGCAAATTCCACTCATGTTTAGTACACGTTAACTTGAACAACAAAGGAAGCTGACCCCAGGCCTGTGTTAAGGTAAGGCATGTTATTCGCAATTACTTGTTGTGGCTGGGTTGTTATAGGTCTGCGTGACTCTTGATGTCTTAGGCCTAATTGAATGGAGAAATTATGGTATTCTTCTGTAGCCTGACGAGTAACTTTAACCGTTGTTCAGTTCATGTGAACTCAAAGACAGCCTAATGCTTTTTTTATAGACTATTTGTGGGTGGCTGTTTGTTGTTTCACCTATCAATTCATGTCAATAAAGTATAATAGGGTAAATCCTGTATAGTGATTGATCCTATTGCATAAAGTAAGTAGTGTATACACTCGTAGATGTTATGTATCTTTGTAAGTCATTAAGTCCTAGCGCACAAACACAACGACACTGACCAAGCAAATAAATATAGTAAACAATAGGATTAAAACGACAAATTATGTTTTTGCCACAAAATACGTTTTATTATGTCATGAAAGCGCATACTCTCTCACGCTCTCTCTTACTCAAACGCACACACAGTAAGGACACACACTTGCACAGAAACATGCTGTCAGCCCTGCTCTCTTGAATTAATCAGTAAAATAGTTTAGCAACTTAAAAGCTACATGACAATACTCACTAGCGAAATAATAACTGAGGTTCTTGAGGTAGATAAACTTAGTTTTGCTATTAGTAGAAACACTGCTGCTGATAACTGTTGACAGACGCACATCAGGTAAGCTAATTCACATAAGCTTATTTTCTCTCTCTCTCTCTCTCTCTCTCAACTGCATTAATAACTGTATTAGTCTGCTATCTGTGGCTCAAGCCTTCGTTACTAGCTCTGAAATGACGTTTTGGAATTAGCAATGGAGGCTTGGGCTGAGATGCGCAATAAATTAGTCCCATACACAAGAGTGAGGACAAAAACCTGACAGATGTCTTGAAAAACATCTGAACAGTGTCTTGAGGTGTGTTAAAGGGACTATATGTAAGATTTTTACTTTAATAAAGCATAAAAATACCCCAATATGTTTATAGATATTTAGGAAACATGCTAAGTTCACCTACTTGTTTCTCAGAAAAACAATGCTACAGCCAGATATTCTACTTTGAAATGCGAGTTCCGTGTCGGAATGTCCATCTTTGTTTTGGTCTGTGCGAAACCATGTGCTGCCAGTTTATCCAATAGTATTTCGACATCACAGGTTGCCAGTTGGCGGAAAACACCGCGTATTGCAGCCATGGAAACCAGCAAACAAACTGGGTCAGAGAATCGCAGATTACCTGACCTAAAAAGCCTCTGCATCCATCTAAAAATCTCTATGAACGACAGCATATTAAAACACAGATAAATAAACTCATCAGCTTACAGCGTGTAAGTCTCCTCAGCTTTCATTGTCAATTGCGCTCCCTCTTGATGCGTGTCCTCAAGCTGGCCACCCACGTCTTTGAAGGAGGGGGCGGGGCAGACAATATTTTGAATTTGGACTGCAGTACCAATTTCGACCACTGGGTGTCATTCCTACATAGAGCCCCTTTAACCTTAACATTACCTCCTCGGGTGTGCATTATTTTCTAATAATTCAACGGCCTGTCGTCAATTATTCCTTATATAAGCTTTAATAATAATAGATAATAGCTGTTTTATGACACTCTGGACTGTCCAATCAGCATCTAGGACCACAACCATCAGTTTATAATAATGAGCGTGTAATGATTCGTCACAGGCGTTGGGATCCATTTGCATGCTTTATTAGAGTAGAGCGAGGTCGTACAGGCAGAGTAAATCAGGGGCAAACAGGTACAGCAAGGATGAGGCAGAAACATAGTCAGAAAACAGGCAGTAGTCAGGGCAGGCAGATAACACTCACAGATCGGTAAACAAGGCAGGGATCAAAGGCAGGCAGCAGAGAATCGTAAACGGGTAAGCAGCAGGTACAGTAACAGACAGTCAACAGGGAAAAACGCTCAGAAATGTACACCGTGGCAATACAAGACTTCGCGAAGCATGAGGGTGACTGAGAGTCTTTTATAGTCCGGGTTATAGGAAACAGCTGGCGAGATAATCAGTCCAAGGCATGGGATTGTGGGTAATGTAGTGCGAGTGTGTGTGTGTTAGTATTCGGGTGAGGGCTCCCTCCGATGGTCAGAGGAGGGTATCACGGAGTTCGCCCCTGTGACAGAGCCCCCCTCCTGCGAGCGCCTCCTGGCGCGAGGAGGCGGACGACGCCGAGGTCTACCACGTGGTCGGGGAGCTGGTCTCTCTGGATGGCTCTGGTGGAATTCCTCCACTAAACTGGGGTCCAGGATATCATCCGCGTTGACCCAGGAGCGTTCTTCAGGACCATAGCCCTCCCAGTCGACCAGATATTGGAGGTACCTTCCTCGGCGTTTGGAGTCGAGCAGTTCACGGACTCGGTATGCCTCCTCGCCTTCGATCATGATGGACGGGGGACCCTGTTCACCGGACACCTATTCCCCCTCCTCCTCATTGGGACCATCGGCGGGCTTGAGCAGAGACACATGGAAAGTGGGAGAGATGCGAAAATGGTTAGGCAGGGCTAAACGAAAAGAGACAGGTGTAACTTGGTGTGTGATTTGAAATGGACCCACGTACCTTGGACTCAGCTTCTTGCATGGTAGTTTGAGACGCAAGTCTCAGGTGGATAGCCAGACCCATTGACCGGGGTGATATTCAGGACCAGGGCGGCGGTAACGATCAGCCTGTTCCTTCTGACGGCGGACGGCGTGTTGCAGGTGGGTGTGTGCTCTGTTCCAGGTTGCTTCACTGCGGTTCATCCAGTTGTTTACGGCAGGTACATTGGTGGGTTCACCGGACCAGGGGAACAGAGGCGGCTGGAAACCCAATACACATTGGAACGAAGTCAGGCCGGTTGATGGTTTGCGAATGGAATTCTGTGCGTACTCAGCCCATAGGAGGTAGCGGGACCAATCGTCTTGGTGGCGGTTACAGTAGCTCCTGAGGAAGCGGGTAAGCTCCTGGTTGAGACGTTCAATTTGACCGTTGGATTGTGGATGGTAACCGGACGTAAGACTGACATTAATGTTGAGTGCTTGACAGAATGCGGACCAGAGGCGGGAAGTGAACTGAGGGCCTCTATCGGAGACGATGTCCTCAGGCAAGCCGTAGATGGGGAACACCCAGTTGCATAATTGCTCAGCAGTTTGCATGGCTGTGGGGAGTTTGGGTAAGGGGATGAGGCGGCAGGCCTTGGAAAAGCGGTCTATGACGGTGAGTATGGTGGTATAGTTATTAGAAGTGGGGAGGTCTATGACAAAGTCAATGGCAATATGGGACCAAGGTCTCTGCGGCAGGGGTAATGGTTGTAGCAGACCTGCTGGTAATTGGTGAGAAGGTTTATGGATATTACAGGTAGGGTGTCGTGGCAGATTCGATGTCTCTTTGTCCCTTCAGTTCTGGTCTCGAAGAAAAACTCACAGAGTCGAAGTTCCAGGTCTCAGAAGTATTTAACTTTATTGTCAAACCACAAAGTGAGATGCCAGCTCCACATCTGAATCTCTCTTAGCTGGGGCACAGTTTTTATACATTTTTCTTATCTCTTAAAACACACCAAAGTAATATCATTGGATGGTAATATCCACCCTTACACTTTCCCATATTCTCACTTACAGGTGCTCTCCCCCCACACATCTTTCCCATGTACTCGCCGACCTTTCTACCATAGTCATTTCACTAATATGATTGCAGGTGTTGCTTATGTAAGAGAATTTTCTTAGTAAGGGTGACCAACTTCTAGCTACTGTACATCTTTTGACTTAATTTCTCATGGGCCTTCTGCCAATTTGATGGTCAACCCTTTTCCCATGGGCCAAATGAAACATTGTATCAAACCAGTCAATACACCCCAGAGGCAAGAAGCCTTCATATGACGCACTAAACAATGGTCTTGTTCATTTTACAGCCACCTGTTGTCTGGTGGAAAATTACCAACAAAATATGCTCAGTGGCCAAGTTAACTTGTCTGACCCTTACAGTTACATAGGCCAAGAGGCCTCAAAACACTTCTAGCTTTTATAGTAAGCAAACTAATTCTACAATTGTTTTCTATAGGATGGATAAAATACTCCATCAAGGGCAGCGTTTGATGAATAGCGTAGTGTCTTTGAGGAGCGTTGGCCACCAGAAGCGGTTCTGCAGGAGGTGAGTGGTGGCGGTTATACCGGGATGACCAGAGGCAGGTAAGCAGTGGACCAACTCCAGGACGGAACTCCTCCGGGACGAAGACTCTGTCTGGCGGGCAGTCTGGCGGAATCTCGGCTTGAGCGTTGGCCTGCTCTAGCTCGGTCATAATGTCCCACTGGATAGGAGCAACAACCAGAGAGGCAGGCAGGACAGTCTCAGGGCTCTGTTTGGTGACTTCACCTTCAAACTGACGTGACAGGGCATCCGCCTTGACATTCTTGGAGCCTGGACGGTAAGTGACAGTGAAGTGGAAACGGGAAAAGAAGAGGGACCAGCGGGCTTGGCGTGGGTTGAGTCTTTTAGCTGTACGGAGGTACTCGAGGTTCTTATGGTCCGTGAATACCACGAATGGATGTGTGGCTCCCTCCAACCAATGGCGCCATTCCTCGAAGGCAGCCTTCATTGCGAGAAGCTCTCTATCCCCGACGTCGTAGTTTCTCTCAGCTGCGGTGAGTTTTCTGGACTGAAAAGCACATGGATACATTTTAGGTGGGTTTCCTTGTCTTTGAGAAAGAACTGCCCCAATACCTGTGCTAGATGCATCGACCTCCACGATGAACGGGAGCGTGGGATCTGGGTGGTGGAGGATGGGAGCTGAGGTGAACCGTTCCTTCAGTTCCTGGAAGGACTGGATGGCAGCTGGTGACCACTGGAGGTGAGTGTTTCCTTTCTTGACCATGCTTGTGAGAGGGCAGGCTATGGTGCTGAAGTTATGTATAATACGTCGGTAGAAGTTTGCAAAACCCAGGAAACGTTGTAATTCTTTGAGGGTGTTAGGGTGTGGCCAGTTGAGAATTGTGGTTACCTTCTTCTCGTCCATAGCTACCCCTTCTGGACTGATAATGTACCCCAGGAATGCAGTGGAAGTCTGGTGGAACTCGTACTTCTCTGCCTAGGCGTACAACTGGTGCTGAATCAGACGCTGGAGAACCCTCCTGACATGCTGCACGTGTTCCTCCAAGGTGTCAGAGTATATGAGGATGTCATCTATGTAAACGATAACAAATTGGTTAAGCATATCTCGGAACACATCATTAATGAAAGCCTGGAAGACAGACGGACTATTGACCAGCCCGAAGGGCATTACGAGATATTCATAGTGACCAGTGGCTGTGGAGAAGGCTGTTTTCCATTCATCCCCTTCTTTGATACGAATCAGATTGTAAGCACTCCGAAGGTCTAATTTAGTGAAGAACTTGGCTGTGCGTAGTTGTTCGAGTGCTGCTGGGACTAGGGGTAATGGATATCTGAATTTCACTTTTTATTTCGTTCAATGCTCGATAGTCTATGCACGGACGAAGGCCCCCGTCCTTCTTCCCCACAAAGAAGAAACCCGCTGAGGCTGGAGATGTCGAAGGCCGAATGAACCCCTTAGCCAGTTCCTCCTCGATGTACTTCCTCATGGATTCCGGTTGTGACAGTGGGAAGATACGGCCCTTGGGTGGTGTAGTTCCTGGAAGCAGATCTATTGCGCAGTCATAAGGACGGTGTGGAGGTAATTGAGAAGCACGCACCTTGCTGAAAGCTATGGCCAGGTCCTGGTATTCGTTGGGCAGATTGGAGACTGATGGGCTGTCAGTGG
Organism: Hypophthalmichthys nobilis; assembly: GCA_037950665.1. NCBI lineage: Eukaryota > Metazoa > Chordata > Actinopteri > Cypriniformes > Xenocyprididae > Hypophthalmichthys > Hypophthalmichthys nobilis. Next base: position 1,473,774 of record CM075468.1, on the reverse strand, counting down.
GAGCACCGGACGGTAAAGTTTGGATGGTTCTCATGGGTAAGTTGACTGGATGTGATAAGCATCTTTCCTGGCAGTGTTCATCCCAGCGTGTAATTTGCTCCTCTCTCCAGCTTATTTGAGGGTTGTGTGTTCGCAGCCAAGGGAGACCTAGGATGATAGATGAAGTGGAAGTGGGTAAGATATGAAACTGGATTTTTTCTGTGTGGAACAGACCGATCTGCAGGTGGAGAGTTTGGGTTATGGTGTTGACTTGACCAGAGCCCAGAGGACGACTGTCTATTGCTTCCACTGTTAGAGGAGAAGAACATTTGATTAATGGGACTTGATTTAGTTGCGCATAACTTTGGGACATAAAGTTTCCTGCGGCCCCCGAGTCCAACAGAGCAGACGTGGTAAGTAACAGTTCATTGGTTTGCAGGGTTACGGGCACAGACACGCACATCTCAGATTAGAAGTTAAGAATTGAGTCACTCACCGATCGGGAACCTCCTGGGCTGGTACCCACTGGGCAGTTATTCCTCATGTGTCCGGGGTTACCACAATACAAACATAAACGGTTAGATAGCCTGCGACCTCTCTCCTCCTCTGTTAGATGATAGGCGTTAATTTGCATTGCTTCAGGGATATCAGAGTCCACGGGAGGAGAGGAGCGAGTGGGGCGTCGCTGACAGGCTTTACGTGAGCGCAACAAGTTATCAATCTGTATTGTAAGCTCGATGAGTTGGTCCAAGCTTCTGCCCTCATCGCGACAGGCGAGTTCAGCTTGCAGTTCATGCGATAAACCTCTTCAGAAACAAACTTTCAATGTGTTGCTCACCCAGTCGGTTTGTGCTGCCAGTGTTCGGAACGCCAAAGCATATTCGGCCGCCGTCTTGCGCCCCTGAGTAAGTTCCATCAAGCAATCCCCAGCTCCCTTGCCCTCGCTGGGGTGATCGAACACCTCCTTGAACCTCTGCAAGAAGTACTCGTAAGAGGGAAATGCTGTACCATCATCTCTCCAAACAGCGGTGATCCATTCTAGCGCTTTACCAGTTAGGAGTGAGCAAACAAAGGCGATCTTACCAGAATCAGCGGGGTACATGGCAGGTTGTTGACTGAGGTACAGAGAGCATTGCAGAATAAAGCCTTTACACTTGGCGGGATCACCATCGTACTTTTCCGGGAGAGAGAGACGCGGATTACTCTGTGTCGGCGTCTCGGCCGCGTGCGGCGGAGGTGCAGACGGAGCGGCAGTATGGAGACCCTGCAGGGCTTTCACCAGCTCTTCGGTGAGTGATGTGAGGCGGTTAAGCTGGTGTTGATGGGCAGCAAGCTGGCTGGCTTGGGCTGACAGGGTTGCACACAGGTGTGAGAAAGCAGCTGGATCTTGTGCTGGCGAAGTCTTCTGTAATGATTCGTCACAGGCGTTGGGATCCATTTGCATGCTTTATTAGAGTAGAGCGAGGTCATACAGGCAGAGTAAATCGGGGCAAACAGGTACAGCAAGGATGAGGCAGAAACGTAGTCAGAAAACAGGCAGTAGTCAGGGCAGGCAGATAACAGGCAGGCAGCAGAGAATCGTAAACGGGTAAGCAGCAGGTACAGTAACAGACAATCAACAGGGAAAAACGCTCAGAAATGTACACCGTGGCAATACAAGACTTCGCGAAGCATGAGGGTGACTGAGAGTCTTTTATAGTCCGGGTTATGGGAAACAGCTGGCGAGATAATCAGTCCAAGGCACGGAATTGTGGGTAATGTAGTGCGAGTGTGTGTGTGTTAGTATTCGGGTGAGGGCTCCCTCCGATGGTCAGAGGAGGGTATCACGGAGTTCGCCCCTGTGACAGAGCGTTTCTGCTATTTGCTGTATAATATCAAATGACCAGGACAAAACCTTGTTTTTACAGTATTATTAATTTAATGGAACAGAAGCAGATTAATACGAAATTCCAAATAAAGGCAGGCCGATTTGTTGCTAAAAGTTGCTAAATGACAAGAATTATAAACATTTTTATGATCCGATTTATTGAATACATTATTGAATGATTACATTTTATGCATTTTCTTAATAAACAGTATAACTACACATTCTGAACAGCTATATTTTTAAGAGGCGTACTGATAATTAGTTAACATGCTACCTAACTGATCAACACTTATTGGTATAAATTAGTAACGTCATAACTTATGTTATAACTACTGCTGACATCACTTACAATGCACTTTTGCAGCCAGGCAGACCGACAGAGAAAGTTGTTTTTGTGTCATGTTGAGGAAAAATGTGTGCATTTTCACATTTGAGTAACTTTTGAATAATTGCTAAATGTTCCAAATACATTATAAAAATTGCTTTTTAAAAATTTGTTTCCAGATGCCTTTCGGGAAATAAGTTGCCAGGGTAGTATTACTGCATGCATAAATATTTTTTAACATATGTAGCATATTGTATAAACAGAAATGTAAATGTATAAACATCTGTTAATTCCACACAAATCACATTTTGCAGAAAAAAGAAAGTAATAGTGCCAATATGTTAAGTAATGATTATTATTGTATTGTAAATGACTGATATGCATATCAGTTTAACCTATATTTATTAGTTCTAATTAATACTTCTTAATAATTAATACTTTTTTACTGATACATTTTAGTCTCAGTGACCACACAAATCTCTTCCAGCAGTTTTGCTCTGTTGTTTGTGATGTTTTTTCCAGCGACCTTCATGAGATCAGCGATCATCTCAGCGCTGTAAGGACCTTGAAATGTGGCATATTTGTTCCTCCAGGTCTCAATTTTATCTGAAGAAACATAAACACTTAAATCAGAACACAGCTGATATTTCAGTTTTATTCAGGACATTGTAAGACTTTAACTTGCCTCCACAGTTGACCACATTAAAGAGAGGGATGTGGATCACGGTTGGAGTGTTTCGGCCTTTGAACACATAGAAGTCCTTCGGTTTCTTTACATCTTCCTTGGGAATGTTGACCTCAGGGAAAGGGATGTTTAGTTTCTTGCACCTCTCAGCAGCTTCCTTCACTGTCTGCGGTAGAAAAGTATCGCAGTATAACTTCATTAAAAGGGTTAGAGGAGTTGTGTGAATGGGACATTTCAATGTGGTTGTCAATCCCAAAACAGACAGAAAACTGATGGGAAAACTGACAGATCCAGTCACTGTTCTCCAGTGAAGAACAGTGACTGGATCTGAAGTTACCGAAACCACACACGAAAACCCCACAACTCACTGTAGACATGCGTTTGCACTGCGCAGAGTGGCTCTCTCGCAATGTACTCGCCTGTGTTCCAGTTTTCGAAAGTCTTGAACAAATATTCAGTATGGGTTTAATGACCTTATTTCAGTTACTTAAAAAGTATTTTTTTCACTTACCACGCATAAACATAATTTTCTCAAAACTACAAAATTTTACATACATGCTGCTCACATATTATTGTAGCAGAATTTGTGCTGAATACAACGTAATCAGACTTTAGCTATGAAAATGTTATAAGTAACAGAAACAAGCACAAATGTCAGTGCATGTCAAAACACCTCCAGGGCCCAGAAAACACCTCAGACCCCAGAGGGTTAATCAGTCTGGAGCTTCTTAAGGGATCTCCACTGATTGTAAGGGCTCAAAGGGTGCTCTCTGTAGGGCTGTCAAGACTGGAGAGAGGTCCCAAGAGGGGATGAGGCGAGGCAGAGGAGGTTTCAACCTCCTAGCGCCTCTCAGGAACCTGATGATCAAGTCTTATTTCCCCAGAGACTTACTGTCTACTGCATCTCTCTGCCACAGCATGGAGAGCAAAGGAAAAACAGAAGGTTCACAGGAGCAGGGGCAGTTATGTACAGACAAATCGTTTTCCACAAAATCTGTCTCATGCAGCCAAAACAGATCTAATCTGTCATTGGCACAGGCTATAACTTCCCAAAACTCCTAATTGTTATAATAATAACAACTACAGCAACTTTCTGTCTCTAATTCCCCAGAATTAGATAAATAACTAAGAAAAAATGTATTATTTGAGTCAACAAATAAAAGGAAAACTTCCTGTTCGACTTGCCTGTGTGATGCCTATACAGCCCCCGCGCTCAATCCCGCTTCACCATAATGGCGGTCGCTGGACCCAAGCTGCGGGGTGCATGTGCTCACCTCTCATCCCTCAAGAGAGTCAAGCCCAGGTGGAGCCAATTACTGTGACTGCATCACAAGAAGCGCACATTTAACCTCAAGCACGCTAGTTCAAACACATATTTAGTCACTCTGAAAAGAATCATATGAGAACAGACACGAATGCATCGCTATGAGTGCCTTAAACTCCCTCGTGAGCTGAACACGCTCATGCAGATGCTAAATACTATCCTCAGGAGAGAGCAGAAAGGAAAAAGCTCCTCATCTGTCTTTTGTAGTCAGTCTAGTGAATGCATCTTACCTAGCGCATCCAGCTTGCTCAAAGAGAAGACAGCATTCCACCCAAATGCATATCTCACATCCCTCAAGAGTAGGGACAGCCCAAACATAGCTTTTCATTGAGAAATCCATTCAATGTGCACATTTAGCTCCCTCAGGAGCTAAACGCGCATGTGTCAAACTCATGAACAAACAAAGGGTCTCCTGAAGACAAGAAAAAGGATGACGTATTTCACAGGTGCCCTTTTATACTCACGGTTGCACTAGTAGTGACATCACAGGCTGCCGCCTGCCAATGTCAAGTTCATTGTAATGTTTATGCTGCGTTCCAGACAGATGGGAAGTTGGATTTTTCCTACCACCTTCTAGGAAATAATGTCTGGAACACCACTCAAAGTTGGACATTTGACCTCTGAAGTCGGGGTACATCGATCAACCCCGACCTCAGCGAGACGCGTCATCTGACGTCACTTCCAAGATGTCGGCACGTCCTGTTTCTAATGAGCATAAACGTAAAAACGTTAGACATTAAGTTTATTTAATGATACATACGTTTTTGCTTTTCGTCAGCTGTTTTCAAAGCAACTATGTTATTTTTATTCTGTTTTTGCCATAACTTACACAAAAATGCGATATGCTCTCCTTGTTTTGTGACGACCTCACATGGTCAACATGTGAACGTGACGTGTGATGACTGGAACACACTGAGTTCTGAAGTGGGACATTTAAATTGGGATATTCCCACGTCCAACCTCATCTGGAACGTAGCATTAGACTCATGCCTCAGACACCAGATATGCCGGAGGCATTCCCTCATAGCGACCCCTAAGAGACACAGCGTGAGTTCCCTTTCGAAAGGGAAATGTTTACTTTCTTGTTTTTATTGTAAAATAATGCACAGTATTTGTAATTACCTGTAAATGTCAAAAAACTCTTTTTGTGCCTCACTGAAGAAAGTTATACAGGTTTGGAACAACATGAGGGCAAATAATAGATGATTGAATTTACATTTCTAGTTGATCAATTCCTTTAAATGAGCTTTTATGTGAGTATGTGAGCATTATTATATAAAGAGAATTATGTAATACCATGAAAGGATCACCGTCACTGAAGTCCAGTGAAATGATGAGGTCAATGTTTCTCTCTTTTCTCAGCACTGAGAAGTAGGGTGAGTTGAGCAACAGTCCAGCGTCTTCAAAGTCTCTCGTCTGATTTTCCTGAAGAGCGGCGGGCACTGCTTTATCTGACAGTATTGGAGTGAGAGATCACAGTGTGAAATGAGTCTGTTTATTATTCGCACTGAATTGCCAGTTAACAAACAGGTCTGTTCTCACCTTTCATGTTGTAGAGGAAGTTGTAATTCGTACCCCAGATCCCCTGATTCTGCGGTTCTGATGATAATGATTAACTTTATTAATTCCCAAGGGAAATTTACACCAAGGGGAAATTTACACATTTCAATAGGATTTCAATATTAGGGGGCCTCAGCCCCCAATGAGGATTTGATTTTTTTTTTTTTAATTTAATATATTGTTTGTATACTAGGGTAGGCATGAACAATACAGTAGGTTCTACACTACCTATCAAGTCAATCTGACTCTAATATAAATAAAAATTACATAATTTACCAATATAACCAATAAAACCAGTAGATGGCTGCAGAGGACCACTCATTAGCTCATTTGTGATTTCCACTCCCTTTTATAGTTCTTTTTGCATGTTTTGCTTTTGGATTTATTATAAAGTGATATTTAGTTTATATTGCACCGAACTATGAATTATAGGAAGAGTAGGAAAAGTCACATGCCATTTAGATGAACGGGATGTCATAAAACAAATAAATAAATAAATAGGCCCAGATTTTTCAGTGGATGGGAAACCATCTTAAATTAATCCCAAATCATATAAACTGCATTTATGACAAAGAACTACACAGATGCAGATATCATAACAATGTACATGTATCAATAAATCTCTCTCTGCTTTTGACGCTGGCATTCTGCTGCTACAGATTCAAGAACACGCTGAATAGCGCAGACTAAAATATTAAGATGAGCTGAAGCCTGCCGCCGGTTTCATATGAGTTTTAAAGGGGACTAAGGCGATCACAAATAAGTGTACATATTAATCGCAAGTTAATCGCAAATTTTTAGGGGGGCTGGGCGACATCCCTGTTCTGCCCAACACATGTAGTGCCAACAACAAATACTCTCTTCAGAATAAATGTTCTTAGATTATTCTATATTCTCTTATGATTATTTTAAGGTTCTAATTAAATACCATTTTTGTCTGTATATTTTTTCTCAACTGACAATATGGTTCTTCAGTTTCTTCAGTTGATTTCTTCAGTTTTTAACTTTAAACATGCAATTTGGTTTCACAATTAGAAAGTAAAAACATCTTGGTGGAAAGCAGTAGTGGCCTTTGCTGTTTCACCTGTTTTACTTAAAATGGGTATTGCAGGAAAAGGGGCCATGTCTTGGAGATTGCGCCAGGAAAAGAGCCTCGCCATCACACTTCTCACGCCACTCACAGTCATCTCTGCTGACAAGAAAATGATTTGTTGGTTAAAGTGGTTTACAAAATCAAAAGTGAAGTAGTAGCCTACAATGTACAATGTGCATCATAATAGAGACAATTCAACTTACTGAATGACAGGGACATTAATCTATGTAGCCATTGTAAATGATTGTAATGGGCAATGAGTAGATATCTGTAGTAACCATATATAAGTTTCAGATATGTAGCTTTGAAATTCAGTTTGTCCAGCTGACTTTTGAATCCAGAGACCTCTGTAAAAGAAGGGAACATTATTAAGTGTTTCTTATCAGACAACATAGAATTCTAGTTTGTGTTTTTGTTTATTTATTTATTTTTGTCCAAAGCTGAAATAATGTTACCTTATTAGCATTTCTTATTGCTTAAATTTACTGATAAGTTTATCTGTCTTTTATGTTTAAGCAAATGACATCAGTTGCACCTTTTATTTTTTCCCAGATGAATTTGTCATTCTCCTCTTCATCAGCTACAGCGCTGCCACACAGAGCTGCAGAAAACACATTTAAGTGTTTGAAATAGTTGGGGGAAAAAAAGCTTCTAATTTTTTAAAACAAAATGTAATATATTCTGAGTACAGTGGAAGCGGATGGGACTTGTTTTGACCCCACTATTTTTTGACACAGCTCAAGAAAGGGATGGGTCTGTACTGAGGAGGAATCTCATATTTTTTTGAACATGACATTTATTTTATTTGTGTTTGTCTCATAATGAGAAGCAGTCTGATGCATAAAATGACATAATTTGAGCCCTTAAAATGTTCATCAGGAATAACTTTTTTAAAGTGAGTTTTGAACATCTCTAATTGTAATGTTATTGTTGATATTTCAGTTTTGACTTGAAAATTAGCAAATACTACAGACCGGATCTGCAGATCTATTTTAGACTATTCTTTAATTCAGTTCAACGTACAGTGTACTATGGAGAATTAATCTAATATTAAGAATAAGAATCCAAAATTAATGATGAGAGTTTGTTACCTTGCAGGTACAGCATGTCAATTTCAGGCTGGTTCTTGATCTTACAGCCATTTTTAAACTCACTGCCAAAGCTGGAGGTTTCCACAAACGCTCCCTTGAGAGAATAACCTGCTTCATATGGAGTGAACTCAAACCAGGGATCTGCGGACAGAAACACGTTCATGTAACAGCCAACACGTGCACTGACGACATAAGCAATTTAAATTTCTGTCTCTTTCAGACAAACACAAACCTTCATTGTGATGTTTGCATTCCTTGTCGATCACTGTGTAGATGGGAAACGGGTCTTTACTCTGCTGGTCCCACTGATGTGTGAGTGTGTGTTCGTTGATCTGAAGAAAACATTTTTTTGCAGCATCATGTTTTATTGTAAGACAACTGTATTCAGTTTCTTCAATTATCAACAACATGTTCTCTGCAAAGTTCTCTTTATAAATTGCCACTATGGCAATCTGAGGAACCCAAATGGAGCCTCAAGTATCTTGTCATTTTACAGTGAGAGATTGAGTTGAAACATTGTTTATTTACAGGATAATAAAGATTATAAATCTCAGATTTTCAATGTGGTCTCCAGACTTTGGACCCCTATAGCAGAGGTTGATTTTCCATAGTTTGTTATCTACGGAGCCCCGGACATGACATGCAGGAAAAAAATAGTAGGCTAAATCGTGCGCACGATTTACTAATTCGTTCCCTTGATTTACTAAAACGTGTGCACGATTTTTTTACTTGCATGTCGTGTTATCAGATCAGTGTCATAGTAGTGTTAGTCCCTAGCATATGGGATTAAATTCCCGCCTAAAGTATTGCGGTCACGGATCAAAAAATAATAAACATGAATCAAAAATTTTAAAACACATGTAAAAATATATTGCACAAACTGAAACAAATAATACAAAATGATCAGAATAGCAAACAATGTGTTCATGGATCAAAATATAATAAGCATGATTTGAAAAATTAAAAGCGCATTTAAAAAAATAAGAATGAATCAAAACTTTGTGATATTACCATGTTCTATGGAAGGTGTTTCTGGTGCAGAAAACATAGTTGAGTTGTGGAGACAACATTATTCTGCCTTGTTTAATTGTGTAATGAATGAACCATATGAAATGGCAAAGGTTTCTTGTTCTGATATGGTGGGCATTACAAGTAATGAAGTCCATAAAGCAATAATGCAGCTTAAAGATAGGAAAGCCAGTGGCTTGGATCAAATTACTGCTGAACATTTAAAGTTTGCGAGCCCTAGGGTGGCGGTTCTTCTTGCCATTTGCTTTAATGGCTTGATAGCATATGGCCTATTGCCAGAGTCTATGTTGCCGGTAGCCCTGTTACCTGTTATTAAGGATAAAGCTTGCAAGGTGGGAAGTTTGGATAACTGTAGACCAATTGCGCTAGCTAGTGTGTTATCCAAAGTTTTGGAAAGAATTTTATTAGATCACTTAGGGGGATATCTTGGTACCACAGAAAATCAATTTGGTTTAAAGGCACAGCATAGTACTGATTTGTGTATATATGCCCTGAAAGAAATAGTATGGTAGTAAAATGGGGTAATAGTGTCTCAGCTCCTTTTGGAGTAGGTAATGGAGTGCGACAGGGAGGTCTACTCTCACCAGCCCTCTTTAATATTTATATGAATGAACTGTCAGAACAATTAAGTGAATATAGGACCGGATGTATGCTTGGTAATATTTTAATTAATCATTTTATGTATTCTGACGATTTGGTTATTTTTTCTCCAAGCAGTGCTGGTTTTCAACAGCTGTTAAATATATGTTCTGATTATGGGATCAAATATGATGTGCAATACAATACTAAAAAGAGTGCTGTCATGATATATAGAACAAAAGGAGATATGGATCTTATTTTTCCAGATTTTTATCTGGCAGGGCAAGTACTAAATGTATGCACTAAAATAAAATATTTGGGACATATCATTAATGATGAAATGGGTGATGATGAGGATACAGGCAGCGCCGTATGCTATATGCCCAAGCCAATATGTTAGTAAGAAAATTTTATATGTGTTCAGATCAGATTAAGATATACCTTTTTAGAACATTTTGTACCTCTTTTATACTGCTCCTTTTAAAGGGACTACATGTATCAACATGTATCAATAGCTCCGTTTAAAAAAGTGAGCTTATGTAAGCTTCAGACTGCCTACAATGATTGTATGAGAATTCTTTTGAAAAAACCGAGGTGGAGCAGTGCAAGTATTCTGTTTTGTATGTCAAGAGTAAGAACTTTTATGGCTTTAATGAGAAATCTGATGTATAAATTTATTTGTCGGTTGGATAATTCACAGAATGCTATTATTATGCTGTTGTCGAATCCTAGGCAAAGTGTGATCCGATACCAGTCATCTATGAGAAAATATTAATATAATTGTCTTTTTTTTTTTTAAGTTTTTTTTTTTTTTTGTATGTTGTATGTTTTTTCTAATGGACCTTGAGTCCGGAAATAAAGTTGAATGAATGAATGAAAACTTTAAACACATAAAAAATTATATTGCACAAATCTTAAACTTGTGCTTGTGTCCTTAAAAGTTGTTTTCCTTGGTTTTATTACTCTGTACTTTGTGCTCTCTTTCCTTTTTTTTTTTTGCTCATATTTTATTTTTTGTATGCTTGTGCTGTTTTTCTCTTTGCTCTTCTTTCTACGTTCTTCTCTTGCTTTTCCAAATGTTGCAGTTTGAGTTTCATGTAAATAGGGCGGGCTTAAGCGTCACCATTGGTCCACTAGTTTTAGATTGACAGCTCCTCCTCTAGCCAATCAATTGAAGAGAGGGAGATGACATCACTTCAATGCGACTCATGGCTACTGATGCTCACACTCATATAGGGGAACATAACAGTTTAATTTGAAACTTTACAAGGACTTTCAAGCTGTAAAGTTATCTGAACTACGGACATATACAAATAATTACATTCGCCTTTTTGAGATACAGGAGATACTCTTTTTAATGTGAACTGATTGTTAATCTTTATGTTCATAATATATGGTATTTGGTGTTAAAATATTACTTGGCTCATGATGCTAATTTGCTAAGGCTACTGTAGCTAATATACTTTCCTAATTGTTGTTGTTAAACGATCATAGGTAACCTGGTAAATTAATTCTAAGACTGAATGTATTGACTACAATAGTGTTACAGAGGAGATAGTTACAGTAACCAGGTGGATTTGATATGCAGTGATTTATTCACACACTTATTGTGTTTATTTACATAACTACATAATTGCACAATACTATAATATTAATGTTTTAAATATAGCTTTAAAAACAAAATAATAGATCAGGGATAGGCAACATTAGTTCTGGAGTGCCACTGTCCTGCAGAGTTTAACTCCAACCCTGATAAAATAATAATAATAAAAATTAATAATTAATAGTTAATTAATTCATTATTATTAATAATCCTGAAGACACTGATTAGCTGGTTAAGGTATGTTTGATTAGGGTTGAAGCTAAACTCTGCACTCCAGGACCAACATTGCCCATCCATGTTATAGAAATTTGAAGTTAAATGGGCAGTAGGTGGCGGCAAGTTACTGTCTTTACGAGTGAGTCATTCATTCAAACGTCTCATTTAAATCGGGAATTCAATTATGAAACACTGCTGTGTTGCTCAGAGACGAGCGACGCTGTTCTGCTGTGGCTTTGTTCGATACTCCTTTCATCAAAATGGTGCAAAAACACACTCAAAATTAACTTATTGTTATATTGATTTATACAACAGCTCAATAAACATTTGCAGTCGCTCTAATATTGGGGAAAACACTCTTGCTGGTGTGATAGGCTATTGCTTAACTTCATAATTTTTTTTTTAGTGCTAAAATGTTATAAAATTCATAAAACCAACACCCTTGTCAATGACATACTGTACATGGAAGACAAAATATAAATCTGTTTACAGGAAAACAATACATGACAAAATATGTAGACAGTTTACAATTATGAGCAATATACAATGATCTAAACAATTGTGATGGCATATCTAACTGTAATTCAAAAAATATTAGTAGGGTAGGCTTCATATATTATATTCTCTTGTGCAAAAGACAGGAATTGAAGAGGCAACAAGCAAGCATATATTATTATTGTTATTATTATTATTGTTGTATGAATACTAAAAATATCTAACAGTAATATAACGTCTCGTATAGACATCCCAGGCACACATAAGAGTGACGTTGTGAGGCTGCTGCATAGTGGCAGTTACGTTTCGCGGTGCCAGGTCCAGTGGTAGGCGCATTAAAGGTGAATATAACAGTGATGGATTGTCAGACAGGCACAACTGTGGCAGGTTGCCGTTAGGATGGTGAATTTAACAATAAAAGATTGTCCAGGTAGACGTATATACCGGTAACAGGTCGAGTTGCAGACATAACGGTGTCCTACCACGGAAAGATTTTACCCCAGCTCAGAAACTGCCAGCTGTGACGGTTATCTTCCCCTGTATGAGTGTGAGCATCAGCAGCCATGAGTCGGAGTGGAGTGACATCAACTCCCTCTCTTCGATCGATTGGCTAGAAGAGGAGCTGTCAATCTAGAACTAGTGGACCAATGGTGATGCTTAAGCCCGCCCTAATTTACATGAAACTCTAACTGCAACATTTGGAAAAGCAAGAGCAGAACGTAGGAAGAAGAGCAAAGAGAAAAACAGCACAAAAGAGTAAAACATAAGCAGAAAATGTAAGAGCACAAAGTACAGAGTAATAAAAGCAAAGAAACAACTTTTAAGAGCACATAAACACAAGTTTATGATTTGTGCAATATAATTTTTAATGTAAGTTTTGATTCATGCTTGTTATTTGCGCTTTTAATTTTTCGAATCACGCTTATTATATTTTGATCCATGAACACATTGTTTGCTATTCTGATCATTTTGCATTATTTGTTTCAGTTTGTGCAATATATTTGTACACGTGTTTTTTAATTTTTGATTCATGCTTATTATTTTTTGATCCGTGACCGCAATACTTTAGGCGGGAATTTAATCCCATACAAGCGGCAACCTGACGCGGTCTCTCTTGAATCCAACACGGAAGTGACTTAAACTGCAATTCATCGCCTGTCAAATCTGTATCTCCCCCATGTTAAAATGGCAACTTTACAGCAGAAAAAAAAATATGTTTACAGCCATAATTTGTTTTTATAACCCATCTGTTTAAATTATATTAAGCCTTAAAGTTCTGCATAATTAAGGGCGGGGCCACTTGAGCGACAGGTGGATTGCCGCTGCTGTCACTACTAGCCGTTTGTCTGCTGTCTGTTAGCGTCACGTCACCTCAGGTAATTCCAGCCGCTGAACCTGGCATCTCTGCCGTGTTTGTGCTTTTTTGGGGAATATTTCATACAATTATAAAGTAATATGGCTTGCTGTGTGTTAATGGTCAAGACAAATGTGTGTCTGTGTACATGTGCATGCATGCAGAAGATAAACAGAACACGCGTTGTTGGATCTTGGCATTGGCCAAGATGGCAACAGCTGGCTCCGCCCACTTTAGGCTTCAAAAATGCTCTTCAGAAACCTATGGGTGATGTCACGGACACTACCCCATATTTTTTACAGTCTATAGTTAGGCCTCAATCAGACAGAACATGCAGTGACAGGCACCTTTTTAAAATTGTTTTCTACTGACAGTGAGCGTTTTGCGTGCTGTTAATGTGCCCCCGGCACCTCTCGTTTTAGCCGCCTGCTGCGCCTCGCATTTTGTAGGAGTGTTCTGAGTGCCTGAATTTGAAAAAAATTTCTCTGAGCAGAAAAGCAGCAGACGTCATTTGCCTTTTTTTTCCTATTGTCCAATCGAATGAATGGAGAGGTGGGGCTTCCGTTGTGGTGACAGTTTACAGTTACTTGGAACGTCCTGAGACTTATTATTATTATTAATAATAAACTTGTATACCTCTCACCCTCAATCAAGGTCAAGCAAGCGCCTCTGCTTGTCCATTGTTTTTTAAGTTTCTGCTAATCTGACAGTTTATTTAAGAGCAAACCAAATGTATCCTTAATTAGACTGACAGGACAGCTAACTGCATGGTTGCCTAGCAATGTAATAATGCAGCGCACTGCTTTTTTTCTAAATTAAAAAAAAAGCAAACCAAAAAAAGGCAGTGTGGTGCGCCTCGCATTTTCAAACCTAAAAAACACGTTCTGTCTGATCGGGGCCTTACAATATTGTTTACCCTGAGCTTTAAGGGCAAGGCCCATTATCAACAATCTATTAAAAATAGTCAACATTAGCCCATTTTCTCAAATTAAGATCATAAATCACGTATGTCATGAAGAGCAGTGTAATAAATTGTTACAGACCTCTTTCACATATGTCGTAACGACAATCACTGCCCAGTAGTCAGTCAAATCCACGAAGTCTCTCTCATTGTAATATTTCTTCAGTTTGGCAAATGCATCTGTCCAGCTGACTCCAGGACCGCAGAGTCTCTTGATGATATTGTCTTTCACAGTTTCTAGTTTGGTGGACCAGTCTGGTTCCTTATATAAGGAGGCCATACACCTTCAGAGGAACAACATATGCTCTTATTTTTGACATTCACTCCATCTGTGTGTGTGTGTGTGTGTGAGAGAGAAAGAGAGAGAGAGAGAGAGAGAGTGTAACCTGCGCCGAGCAGGATTCGAACTGTAGTCTTAGGGTGACCAGATTTGTCATGGTGGAATACAGGACGGGATAAACAGTTGCTAGAGCACCTCTTGAGATCAGGGGCCTCATTTATAAAACATGTGTATGCGCAGATTTGATCTTAGAGTGTGCATACGCTAAAATCCACGCCAAATTTCATATTTATAAAAAACGGTCTTTGACATGGAAAAGTGCTTAGCTCCACATCAGGGTATAAGCAGACATACGCACTTTAACTTGTGGCAGAGTCGGAGTACTGCAGATATTTGGAAATATAAGCAGCAGCAATAATAATAATTATTATTAATATTATTATTATTATTAGGGATGTGCATTTTGGTTAATTTTCCTGACAGATAAATCTATTCTAATTAAATAGATAAATGTCTGTCACCCATTATTATTATTATTATTATTATTATCTTTTACATGTGCAACTATCAGACAACAGAACATGAGTTTTCACATCATGCACCTGCAGCACTACTGTGAACAAAGAAAAACAGAATAAAATTGAACTATTATAAAATAACTAGGCTTACATGAAATATGTTTCACTTAAATAATTAACAATAACAAAATGAAAGAAAAAAATGTGACAAGTGTAGGCTATGCTGAATTCAGGTTCGTTTTTGTGACGACTCAAGTTAAAGGAATCCAAGACGGCTGAAAGCGCATGATTGTTTCTTATACAAATTACAGTTTTTGTTTTTTATAATCGCTAGGACACCTTTCTCAATACTTAGGTCACTTTTTTTAAAACTCTTTACACAGTGATCACAACATCAGTCTATGTGAGCTAAACTGTGGATCATTTATCTTTGCTTCAAGCACAAAATGCATTCAGTGATGACATCTTTCAATTTACATGAATTAATTTCTCACTCAAACACAAATACCACCAAAACATTATGTACAGAACAAACCAATCTGCACATGTTTACATTCTCTTTTCAAAACTGTTAAACTTCCCAGATAGCATGGTGAAGTTTTGATCCAAACCATCATTTTGGTTGAGATTGACATTCCAATGTTTAATGTATGTTGGATCAGCATTGAAATTTTGATAAAAGTCGACAGCACACATGGATAAAGACAGTGACATTGAACTAACAGCGATTTGGCATGTATCTGTGCAGAACACAAGGGGTGTTTCTCAATCAGTGGGACGTGTCAGTTCATGATGGGCATTTTCATCTGCTTTACCTGATTTGCTCTAATCTACTGGGGGCTTGGTTTAGGGGTGGGCCCTCGTGATTTTAGCAAGTCAATTGAAAAATGGTTGAAAAACACCAATTGTAGTTTGAAAATGCGCTCTGATTCATAAACAGCCATTTTGGTTTTGCATGTGCACTTCTCAGTAGTCTAATCAATGGACTACTTGCACTGAGCCTCGTGATGCACATCCGGTTCAAAATAATACTGCTCAGTTGTTTCTGGTTATATATATATATATATATATATATCTGACTAGACGCCTCTTAAAATGAGAGTCCTCGGGATGATTTTAAAATCCAGACATGTTCAGAGACAGAAGAAGAAATATTCTGATGATTACCATGTACATACTTTTCCAAAATCAACTGAACTTTAAGATTTAATCCAACATATACCGTGATTCTTTCACCACAGGGTGTCAGCGCTCGTGGTGAACTAGTGATCACGACGCTGCATGTGAGTGAGACCTGGGGCCGTATTCACAAAACATTTTATCTTAGGCTACCACTGTTACAACACAGAAGGGTCGGAGACACAGGAATAAAGGTAATGCTGTTTATTGAACAACCAGTAGCAGAAACAGTGCAACAGGTGAGTAGCAGATAAATCTTTGGGTGAAAGGTGATGTTTAAGTGAATGATACTGTCTCTTTGTTGCAGAGATGGTGAGTTGGTGAATGGCGGATGATGAGCAGTGGAGAGGATTCTGGAGCACACACACGAAGACGAAGCACACAGGAGGGAGACAGGTAACACGCTGGAGAAAGGTAAGTAGTCAACTGGAGTCCTTGAGGTAAGCATGAAGGTACGTCTTGATGCTAATGAGACCGGACGATAAATGTGTGTGTGTGGGCCCCTCCACGGCCTGCTCCTGAGGGCCGAGGACCCTGACGTTGTGGTGGTCGGCCTCTTCCACGATGGTCAGGTCTGTCAGGATGAGTGGCGTGGAACGTGTCGAGTAGGTTAGGGTCGAGTATGTCGTTTCTTGGTACCCATGAGCGTTCCTCGGGACTGTAGCCCTCCCAGTCCACGAGATATTCCAGGAGACCACCACGGTGCCGGGAGTCCAAGATGTCATTGACCTGGTAGGCGGCTCCATCCTCGAGGATGAGAGGAAGGGGGGGCTTGGTGGTCGCGCCAGGCTCTGTGGAGGGAGAAACAGAGGGGTGGTGAGGTTTCAGGAGAGAGACATGGAAAGTGGGGTGAATTCTGTATTGGGGTGGTAACTGGAGCTGGTAAGTGACTGGATTGATCTGCTTCATGATGGAAAAGGGGCCAATGAATCTGGGACTTAGCTTCCGGCATGGCAGACGCAGCCTGATGTCCCTGGTTGACAGCCAGACCTTCTGTCCTGGCTGGTAGATGGAAGCTGTGGAACGGCGAAGGTCTGCTGTCATTCTGCGTCTGCGTAGGGCCCGTTGAAGTTGGTGGTGTGCAGAGTCCCAGACCCTCTCGCTCTCTCGGAACCAGTGGTCGACCGATGGTATATCCGATGGTTCCCCTGACCAGGGGAACAATGGGGGTTAGTAACCAAGTACGCACTGGAAGGGAGTGAGTCCAGTGGTGGATTGCCGCAGGGAATTCTGTGCGTACTCGGCCCAACCCAGGAACTGGTTCCAAAAGTCCTGGTGGCCGTGGCAGAAGTTACGGAGGAAGTGACCGATCTCCTGGATCTTCCGCTCCGTCTGCCCGTTCGACTGCGGATGGTATCCAGACGAGAGGCTTACGGTCACACCTAGGAGAGAGAAGAAGGCTTTCCATACCCTGGAGATGAATTGGGGCCTTCTGTCCGACACAATGTCCTCAGGGATGCCGAAGTATCTGAAGACGTGGTTAAACATGAGTTCAGCGGTCTCCATGGCAGTGGGTAGTCCCTTTAAAGGAATTAGACGAACAGATTTAGAAAACCTGTCAACAATTACCAGAATACAGGTACAGTTATTGCAAGTGGGCAGGTCGGTAATAAAGTCTACTTCTAGGTGTGACCAGGGTCTTTTGGGAACGGGCAGATGATGGAGTTTACCGGAGGGAAGATGACGAGGGCTCTTTGAGATGGCGCATTCCTTACATTCCTGCACGTACCTTCTGACATCAGATGACATATTTGGCCACCAGAAGCGCTCCTTCAGCAACGAGAGGGTTTCATTGACCCCAGGGTGGCCAGTGCCCAGTGACGTGTGGGATGAGTGGATGAGGGATGTGCGCCATGTCCGGGTGACGTATTGCAAACCTGGTGGGCAACCCGGCGGAGTGTTGGTGGAAGCATTAGAGGAGGGTATGGTTTCCTCGGACCAGGTGATGGGACTCACAATGAGTTTACCCGGTAGGATGGGTTCTGGAGCATCTGAGGGTTCTTCAGGACTGTGGAGACGAGACAGGGCGTCTGCCTTGACATTTCTTGGACCAGGACGATAGGAGATGGTAAAGTTGAAACGAGTGAAGAAGAGCACCCAATGAGCCTGTCGTGGGTTAAGTCTCTTTGCGTTTCTGAGATACTTCAGATTCTTGTGATCGGTTAACACCAGAAATGGATGTTTGGCACCCTCCAACCAATGCCTCCACTCCTCCAGGGCCAACTTGATGGCGAGAAGTTCCCTGTTGCCGATGTCATAGTTTACCTCCGCCGGGTTGAGTTTGCGGGAGAAGAAGGCACATGGATGGAGTCTACTTGGATTCCCCTGCTGCTGAGATAACCCTGCTCCCACTCCGGTGGTAGAGGCGTCTACCTCAACGACAAAGGGCTTGTCTAGGTCAGGATGAACAAGGAGGGGAGCGGTTGTGAAGGCTTCCTTCAGAGTGTTGAAAGCTTCGGTGGCGGCTGGTGTCCAGGACAGAGACTTGGGCCTGTTACGGAGTAGGTTGGTTAATGGACTGGAGATGATGCTGTAATCTTGTATGAATCGGCGGTAGAAATTGGCAAATCCTAGGAAACGTTGGAGTTCTTTGATGGTGGAAGGTGTTGGCCAGTTCCTGATGGCATCCACTTTCCCCTCGTCCATCCGGATGCCACTGCTATCAATGTTATATCCAAGGAACTGCACTGAGGGTTGATGAAAGGAACATTTCTCTGCTTTGAGGAACAGGTGGAACTCCCTCAGGCGTTGCAGGACCTCCGCAATGTGGTGGCGATGTTCGGCCATGCTCCAGGAGTATATCAGGATGTCGTTGATATATACCAGCACGAACTTGTGAAGGAACTCCCGGAGCACCTCATGGATGAAATCCTGGAATACGGAGGGGGCGTTGACTAGTCCATACGGCATGACGAGATATTTGTAGTGTCCAGTAGGGGTCACGAAGGCTGTTTTCCACTCGTCCCCCTCATGTATCCGGATGAGGTTGTAGGCGCTGCGGAGGTCCAACTTGGTGAAAACAGTGGCACCACGGAGATGTTCTAGCACTGCTGGGACGAGAGGAAGTGGATAATGGAATTTAACTGTGATTTTGTTGAGTGCCCGGTAATCAATGCAAGGCCGCAAGCCTTGGTCCTTTTTCGCCACGAAGAAGAAACTCAAAGCAGCAGGGGAAGTAGACGGGTGGATGTAACCTTGCTCCAAAGCCTCCTTGATGTATTCCTCCATGGCCTTCTCCTCCGGAAGTGACAGAGGGTAGATCTTCCCACAGGGCACTGACTCACCCAGAAGCAGATCGATGGCACAGTCCCATGGTCGGTGTGGAGGCAGCTTGGAGGCTTTCTTCGGGCAGAAGACGTCACTGAAGGGGGCGTAACAATGAGGAACATCAACAGAACGTTTCTCAACTGGACTCTCTATGGAGGTGGTGCAGACAGACAGATGTTTGGAGCACGGAGATGATGGTAGTGGTAAAGCAGAGAAACAGTTGGGAAAACAGTTATCGCACCACTTCAGGATCTCGCCGGTTCTCCAGGAGATGACAGGATTGTGCTGCTTCAACCACGGACGCCCTAATACCACGTCAGCGGTGGATTCCTCCAGAACCAGCAGATGTAGTTGTTCGTGGTGTAACACTCCAACTTGAACCTGTATTGGTCCCACACAGTGATGAACCCGTCTTCGACTGAGAGGCTTTCCCGTTATTGAGTGGATCTGGTAGGAAGATGGTGTTGTTGTAGTCTTAGGCTTGAGTTGGTGGCAGAGGGCGCCGGAGATGAAGTTGCCTGCTGACCCAGAGTCGAGGAGTGCATTAACTGGAATGGAGACATCAGCAGCAGTAAGGTTCACGATAGTGGTGAGTGGTTTCATTTTATTCATAGGAGGGAGAATGGCACTCACCATGGGACGAGGAGGACGAATGGGGCATGCGGAGATGACATGCCCAGGAGATCCGCAATATAAGCACAAATTCTGGGTCAGCCGCCTCTGCTGCTCTGCAAATGTCAGACGAGTGCTTTCCAGTTGCATGGGTTCATGAGCTGGTTCTGGAGGGCTGACGGGTTCTGGTCGGTGGAGGGGTGTAGAAAAAAGTGGCTGGCCCTGGTGCTCTTCGAGACATGACTGCATACGAATGGCGAAGCGTATGGAGTGTTGAATGAACCGTTCGAGCCCGATGGAGTCCTCGTATGCAGCGAGATGCAACCGCACGCATGGATCCAAGCCCTGACGGTAAGTGGTGAGTAATGACTGCTCGTTCCACCCACTGGCAGCTGCTAGAGTCCTGAACTGAAGAGCATATTCATTCACAATCATAGATCCTTGTTTTAAATGATACAATTGCTCACCAATTGACGAATCCCAAGCAGGTTTTCCAAAAACTTCCTTAAAGTGGGCAATGAAACTGGTGAGCGACTGGGTGATTGCGTTCTTTTGTGACCAAAGAGTTTCAGCCTATCGAAGCGCCTTGCCGTTTAACTGTGAGATGATGAAAGCGACTTTGGAATGATCATCGGGGTACAGGTGCGGTTGCATCTCCAGGACCAGCGAACATTGCAGGATGAATCCGTTGCAATCCTCCCCCAAACCAGAGAAGGGCACCGGTTTGGCCATGGGACTGGCATACACAGGCGGTGAAGGAGTGACGGTGGGTGATGCGGAGGTGATCGCTGGCAGACTGGAGGTGAATGTGCGGCGCAAAGCGTCGACGAGCTCCTGAAAGGGATCTGGGTTGCTCATACTGGCGTTCTTCTGTTATGGTCCGGTCTTCTGTTACAACACAGAAAGGTTGGAGACACAGGAATAAAGGTAATGCTGTTTATTGAACAACCAGTAGCAGAAACAGTGCAACAGGTGAGTAGCAGATAAATCTTCAGGTGAATGGTGATGTTTAAGTGAATGACGCTGTCCTTCTGTTGCAGAGATGGTGAGTTGGTGAATGGCAGATGATGAGCAGTGGAGAGGATTCTGGAGCACACACACGAAGACGAAGCACACAGGAGGGAGACAGGTAACACACTGGAGAAAGGTAAGTAGTCAACTGGAGTCTTTGAGGTAAGCATGAAGGTACGTCTTGATGCTAACGAGACCGGACGATGAATGTGTGTGTGTGTGAGTCCTTTGTACTGCTGGTGATGAGTGTGCTGATGAGGTGCAGGTGTGTGCGATTAGTATTCTGGTGAGGGAGTGCACTGTGACTGGGTGATGGTGGAGCCTGGCATGTCTGTGACAACCACTAGTAGTTCTCCTAAATAGCAGCCATCCACGTGATGTAAAAGAAAACCTGATTCATCAGACCAGGCCA
Organism: Hypophthalmichthys nobilis; assembly: GCA_037950665.1. Lineage (NCBI taxonomy): Eukaryota > Metazoa > Chordata > Actinopteri > Cypriniformes > Xenocyprididae > Hypophthalmichthys > Hypophthalmichthys nobilis. The sequence continues at coordinate 1,452,334 of CM075468.1, read as the reverse complement.
CCTTCTTCCATTGCTCCGTGGTCCAGTTCTGATGCTCACGTGTCCACTGTTGGCGCTTTCGGCAGTGGACAGGGGTCAGCATGGGCACCCTGACTGGTCTGCGGCTATGCAGCCCCATACGCAACAAACTGTGATGCACTGTGTATTTGTGTGTATCTGCAATTTGAGCTACAGTAGCTCGTCTGTTGGATCGGACCACAAGGGCCTTCTCTCCCCACGTGCATCAATGAGCCATTGTCACCGGTTCACCACTATTCCTTCCTTGGACCACTTTTGATAGATACTGACCACTGCAGACCGGGAACACCCCACAAGAGCTGCAGTTTTGGAGATGCTCTGACCCAGCTGTCTAGCCATCACAATTTGGTCCTTGTCAAACTCACTCAAATGCTTACGCTTGCCCATTTTTCCTGCTTCTAACACATCAACTTGGAGGACAAAATGTTCACTTGCTGCCTAATATATCCCACCCACTTACAGGTGAAGAGATAATCAGTGTTATTCACTTCACCTGTCAGTGCTCATAATGTTATGCCTGATCGGTGTATGTATACTCACCTAGTTACCTCAACAGTTTTCTGCATCACACCGCCACCCGACTCCTCACTCTCGGCTGGTTCCTATTTCCAGCCGGGGATACAGAGAATTACATGGGTTTGGGCTAAATTCTGAGCTCAGAGCCCTCGATCCCTTCGGACAGCATGCCAAATATGCTTATTTTACTCTTTTACTCTATTTGATCATTTGTAATTGTGAACTCCTGTAAACGACTGCCACAGGTAAACAGATATTATTCTCTTTTTTTAGTTATATATTTATTTATTTTCATTTTTGACGTTTTTACCTTTTTATTATGATAGGATAGTAAGTAGACAGGAAGCGAAGTGGGAGACAGAAAGGTGGGACAGGATCAGGAAAGGTCCAATTCAAACTCGGGTCACCCTAGCTGCTGACAAAGGCTATCAGCGCTGACGATAGGATATTGTTTTCAACTTGACTGCAATGTTTTATTCTCCATCATTCAATACACCTGTACATAAATTAACCTTTATGTTATCTCATCACAGATTAAAATCTATAAATCAAAATATTTATTGCAATTATGATTAAAAGGCCCAGCACCCAAGGATCACCTATTTGTCTGCATACACCTATTTGTGTGCATGCATACAGTGTCTTTGGGTGGATTGCTGTGGCAGATTGCTGGCAGCAACCATTTTAGGATTGTTTGTGATTAGGTCTTAGTGACTTAGGAGTCCTCTTGACAACTCCTAACTTTTCACAGATTTAGGAGCTACTTTTGCCTTAAGAACTGTTATCAGCAATCTCTTCTGAGTTTGACTGTTTTGCTATTGCTGGGGATTTTAACATTCAAATTGACAATGCTGAATCCAGTACTGCAAAACAACTCAAGACTGTTCTTAACACTTTTGATCTGACTCAACATGTACATGGACCCACAAACAACCATGGACACACTCTAGATTTACTTATCAGTAAGGGTCTAATAATTTCATCCACTATTAAGGATGTAGCACTGTCTGAGTATTTCTGTATTTTCTTTGATATATTGATCTCTCCTTAATAAAGCTAGACGTGTGTCTGTCAAAAAGAGATGCTTAAATGAGAACACTAGTGTCATACTTATGAAGGCTATATCTTTAACACCAAGCATATCTGTGGACTCTGTTGATTTTCTCCTTGATTCCTTTAACTCAAAAGTCAAGAATGTTATTGATGATATTGCTCCTGTGAAAGTCAGGGAAAAGACTGGTAGACCTAAAGCACCTTGGAAAAACACAACAGCAGTTTAAAGTATGAAAAGACAATGCAGAAAAGCTGAGCGCATGTGGCACAAGACAAAACTTGTAGTCCATTATAACAACCATAAAGATAACCTTCATGCTTTCAATGTGGAACTAGGCAAAGCTAGACAGACCTTCTTCTCAAATATTATAAACAGCAACTTAAACAACACTCACACTCTTTTTGCTACTGTAGAGAGACTAACAAACCCCCCAAGTCAGATTCCCAGTGAAATGCTCTCACAATTGCTTCCTCTTTTCCTGAGAAGGTCAAAACTATTAGAAAGGTGATCAGCACAAGTTATGCTGAGGTCAGACAGACTTGTCCAAAATTTCAGAAATTAGACACTTTGTCTGAATTAGAAGCAACTGATGGTAAAATCTTGGAAGAAACTGTACAGCATCTTAAAACATCAACCTGCACCCTTGACACACTCCCTACTTTTTTTTTTTTTTTTCAAAACTGTGTTTAACTGTTTAGAAGCAGATCTCCTAAAAATGGTAAATGCCTCACTTCTTTCTGTGACTTTTCCAAACTCCCTGAAAACTGCAGCTGTTAAGCCCCTCCTGAAAAAGAGTAATCTGGATAAGACCTTACTGAGCAACTACAGACCAATCTCAAATAAAAAAAGTTATTTCAAAAAGGTTGTTTTCAATCAGCTGAACAAATTCTTAAGCTTAAATGGATACTTAGACAACTTTCAACTTTCTCTGTCTGGGGAAGAGCACGCATTGGTAAGTTCTTGAGGGAGCTGTCTATGTAAACTGTGAGCGCGTTCCTTTAAGAACGCTCCATTCTCGTCTGGGTCTCTTCTCAAGGGAAGAGAGTTCAGCATCTGGGCTTGGTGGTTCGGTCAAAGCGAAAGGCAAGCCTGCAACCTTTAGCCAAAAAAGCGTAACGGCTAATGCTAATGCTCCGCCTCTGGTGGTATGCAGGAATGGAGACCAGAGGCCATTTTTTGAATGGATGTCAATGGATGAGAGGCTTCACTATGCTGATTAAACAGCTTTTGTGGGGAAATAACTAATCATTTAATTAATCAACAGCCTGTTTGCTAATCTTCAGCATGTTTTACACTAAACAATACTTTCGTTGTGATCTATATGTAGATTTTAGCTTGATAAAAATGTATTTTTTTAAGAGAAGGCAGACTAGGGAATGTTGCGACTGATGTCACTGCCATTACACGATAGGCTGAGAGCTGCAGCACGTGATTAAGTTAGCCGTTACGCTTTCTCCAATGGTAAGAGATACAGACCCTCTCATCTCCCTATAATATACAATCTCTGGTTCAGTCCTGCTCGTGCTGAGGCAGGGCGGAGACTCAGATCACAGGGCTCTCAGATGGAGCTCACCGGACAGTTTGAGAGGGCGTGACCACTCACGCTGTTCGGCGGGTCGCAAGAGTGAGCTGCTGGTAGAGGATGCATTGTCTTCTGCATCGTCAGGTCCAGCTGCGAGTGCACTTCCAGCCGAGCAAAAGATGGCTGAGGATGATAGAGAGGGTGAGTTCACTGAATCCTATCAGCCACCCTGTCCCTTGTATGCTGAGCTGTTAGAGATTATGGAACGCGCTGCTGGCAGACTACAGTTGCCATAGCAGCGCGTTAGGAGAGAGACCGCGCGCAATCACAAAGAATGACGATCGGTTTCTCTCTGGCCATAATCCTACAGCTCAAGTGAGCTTTCCATTCCTTCCTAACCTGCATATTGAGGTTGAGGCGGTATGGGAGAACCCAAATCCTAACAAAAAAAAACAAAACCTTTTTAGGCTTAATAAGGGTGAAAGACCTTCACGTTTTCCATGGTGTTGGGTCGCCACCCTGTGGTCGCAGGTGGAACTGTTTAGGTCTGGTTGCTATTTAAGTATTTCTTTTTAGACCACTGTTCCCTGTGTAGGGTTTGTGGAAGGAATATGGGTATTTGTCAATGCTTCCGGCTGATTATAATAAATAATAATAATAAATGTTATTATTCAGCACTTTTCTTGCAAAAAATAATTAAGGGAGCGGACATTGACACTGAAAGCTCAGACTCTGCCATCTAAGCCCCTTAAAGTGACATCTCGCTTAGATGGCAGGGCATATGCGGCAGTGGGTCAGGCTGGTGCTACTCTGCACTTGAGGGCTGTGTGGCAGACACACCAGGCTGAACTGCTGAGTGACTTAGACCAGCAGCATTCAAGATGTGTATGCTGCTTAGGTCTGAGTCCTCAACCATACACGTTGGGCCTCGCCCGTCCCGACCTGAGGGCCACGGACGGGACCAGAAGGCTCCATTTTCAACCCCAGACGCAGCAGTCAAGCAACAGGAGGATCTACATACTGTAAGTGTTTTTGTGTCGTTTCTAGTTTGATTTTAGTGCTGTGTCGTTGCTAGGAAAGTTTGTTTACTGTATTCAAGTGGCAAGTCGTGTTTGTTCTCGTTTCGCTCCGAGTCAGTAAGGCGTGGCCAAAGCCAGCTTATAGTACTTAAACAGTTGTAATTTCACATATATTAGAGAGCAGCAGTCAAGCAACAGGAGGATCTACATACTGTAAGTGTTTTGTTGTCGCGTTTGTTCTCGTTTCGCTCCGAGTCAGGCCTCGCCACACCTGCTGAACTAATTAAAGTTGTATGAAACTAGTATAAAACTGTGTAGTATACCACGGCAGCGGACGCGGCAGCCCTCATGTGAAGCCCTCATCTTGTGAAGACCGAGTGTAGAGACCAGCGACTCTACCTGTGCGACTCCACCAAGCAAGGACACCGACAAGGCACTTGAGTATTGCTCATTTCTTTTTTCTTTCTCTTTATACAGTGTGTCCTTGTCTGTCTGTCTTTTGACCTGTTTTAGATATGCGCTTCCAAATTCCCACTATTACTAACACCCGTAAATCGCGTGCTACACGTTGGAGGCAGTGCAATCATGACAACCTACGTATTTTACCCATGTCATCTAGTACATTACTTTCTATTTCTATTGGGCTCTGGAATTGTCAATCTGCTGTAAACAAAGCAGACTTCATTACATCTATTGCTACTCATTCAGGTCTCCATCTCATGGCCCTCACTGAGACATGGATCAACCCAGAGGACACTGCCACACCAGCAGCCCTCTCCTCTAATTTCACTTTCTCGCACATGCCACACCAGATTGGGAGGGGTGGTGGTACTGGTTTGCTCATGTCCAATGAATGGAAATTCAATCCTTTACCATCTCTCTGTGACAATAGCTCATTTGAATCACATGCAATTACCATCACCTACCCTGCTAAAATCCATGTTGTAGTGCTTTATCGTCCCCCAGGTCAGCTAGGTAACTTCTTGGAGGAGTTAGATGTGTTGCTCACATCCTTCCCTGAGGATGGTACTCCTCTGCTAGTACTTGGAGATTTCAACATCCATCTAGACAAACCTCAGGCTGCTGACTTCCACACTCTGCTTGCCTCATTTGATCTCAAGCGAGTGTCTACTTCAGTTACCCACAAATCAGGTAACCAATTACACTCCACTACACACCTCAGACCATTTTCTCATCACTTTTAATCTCAACCTGACCCCTAACCCAACTCGCACTCCACCACATGTCACTTTCCGGCGAAACCTACGCTCGCTCTCACCCTCTCGCCTATCATCCTTGGTCTCATCCACACTTCCTCCCCCTAATCAGTTCTCATCACTGGACACTAACAATGCTACTGACACTCTTTGCACCACTCTAACATCTTGCTTAGATGACTTCGTGAGACTGGCACGAGCAACTTCAAAATCATCAGTACTCATCTTGCTGGATCTGTCTGCCGCTTTTGACACGGTTAACCACCAGATCCTCCTGTGACCTCAAGGCTAGATTACTGTAATGCTCTACTGGGTGGTTGTTCCGCTCGCCTGATAAATAAACTACAGCTCGTACAAAATGCAGCAGCTAGAGTTCTTACTAGAACTAGGAAGTATGACCATATTAGCCCAGTTCTGTCAACACTGCATTGGCTTCCTGTTAAACATCGTATAGATTTTAAAATCTTGCTAATTACTTACAAAGCACTAAATGGTTTAGCTCCCCAGTACCTGAGCGAGCTCTTAAAGCATTATAGTCCTTCACGTCTATTGTGATCTCAGAACTCAGGCCAGCTGATAATACCTAGAATATCAAAATCAACCGCAGGTGGTAGATCCTTCTCCTATCTGGCACCTAAACTCTGGAACAATCTTCCTAGCATTGTTCGGGAAGCAGACACACTCTGTCAGTTTAAATCTAGACTAAAAACGCATCTCTTTAACCTGGCATACACATAACACATTATCAATTTATATTTTCAAATCCGTTAAAGGATTATTAGGCTGCATAAACTAGGTCAGCCGGAACCGGGAACACTTCCTATAACACCAGATGTACTCGTTACATCAGAAGAAGAATGGCATCTACGCTAATATTAGTCTTTCTGTTTATCCCGAGGTTTACCGTAGTCAACCAGATCCGGGCGTATCCAGGTGAGACCGAGGACCGGCGCCTTGACACGACCACAACGCAGCCCTGAAGTATCAGCAGAGATTGAGTCAACTAGATCATCCATTGTGAAGGCCTCATCGACACAACAGCCAGTGGCACAGCTCCTCAACAAACCGTCCATACCGGTGTGATGAATACGATCCTCAACTGGACTGAACTGGAATAAATACTTTGAATGTTGCGATCCTAACGGACATAAGAAAAATTAATCGTACCAAAGCACTGTTCGCCAGAGGAGAACTGGCCCCCCGACTAAGCCTGGTTTCTCCCAAGGTTTTTTTCTCCATTTTTAACACAGCAGTCTATTTGCCACCTGTTTGCCATCTGATGTCACCTGTTGGAGTTTGGGTTCCTTGCCGCTGTCACCTTTGGCTTGCTTAGTTGGGGACACTTGACATTTGATATTGAACAGTGCTTTGATCTGCCGACATTGACACTATTCTTTAAGAGCTGCTGTGCAGCCAAAATTATATACCAGTTATCAATGTAAAGCTGCTTTGACACAATCTGCATTGTAAAAAGCGCTATATAAATAAAGGTGACTTGACTTGACTGATGACACACAACTCTACCTCTCATTCCAACCAGATGACCTGACGGTTGCTGGTCGCATCGCAGCCTGCCTGACAGCCATTTCTGCTTGGATGAAGAACCATCACCTTCAACTCAACCTTGCAAAAACGGAACTGCTTGTGGTTGGTGCCAACCCAACACATCATCATAACCTTTCCATTCAACTTGGGTCATCAACCATAACTCCTTCCAGGACAGCCAGGAACCTTGGAGTGGTGATGGATGATTGTTTAAGCTTCACAGATCATATTGCTACAACGGCCCGGTCCTGCAGATTTGCCTTGTACAACATTAGGAAGATTAGACCCTTCCTATCGGAGCATTCCACACAAATTCTTGTCCAAGCCCTTGTTCTATCCATACTGGACTATTGTAATGCTCTCTTGGCAGGCCTTCCAGCATGCACTGTCAAGCCTCTACAACTGATCCAGAATGCTGCAGCAAGACTGGTCTTTAACGAACCGAAGAGAGCGCATGTCACACCTCTCTTCATCAGTTTGCATTGGCTGCCAATAGCTGCTCGCATCCAATTCAAGGCTCTAATGTTGGCCTACAGAACAACCACTGGCTCTGCACCACTATACCTAAACTCACTACTTCACACTTATGCGCCCTCCAGAAGCTTTTGTTCTGCAAGTGAACGGCGCCTTGTGGTGTCTTCCCAAAGGGGCACAAAATCACTCTCACGGACCTTTTCTGGGTCTGTTCCTGGCTGGTGGAATGACCTACCACGCTCTATCAGAGCAGCTGAGTCTTTAGCCATTTTCAAAAAACTGCTAAAGATGTATCTTTTTCATCAACACTTGACCCAGTAATATTAGCACTTACTTTCTATTTATACTTTACTTTTACTTTTTCGATTTCTATTTTTTCTTCCTCTATTTATTAAAAAAAAAAAAAAAAAAAAAAACCTTGCTACATGCACTTTACTGATGAAATTGTAACTTGACAAGGCACTTACATACTGTTGTACTCGTGTTGATTTGATTGCTTCTAATACTCTCATTTGTAAGTCGCTTTGGAAAAAAGCGTCTGCTAAATGACTAAATGTAAATGTAAATATTCTTTCATCAGGCCTGTGGCTGATAATGGGTATTATGATTCTGTTGGTCTGCCTTTGGCTTTGATAGTGAGAAGATTCTTTCAGGCTTGTAAGGGTGGAGGACACCACGTTTCTATGGAGGAGGTCGCCACCCTGTGGCCGCAGGTGGAACTGTTACCAGGTCTTGTATCTATTTAAAATACTAATGTATTTCTTTAGACCACTGTTCCCTGTGTAGGATGTGCTTGGGCATTCATCTAAATTAGGAAGGAAGTTTATTTTATTTATCTATTGTAAAAATATAATAATTAGGGTCCTGAAGTTTCCTGTTAAAAATTGGCTAGTATGATTTTTTTGAGAGAAAGAAGTACCATTTGGGTCTTCTTAGGTGAGAGTGCTGGTTTTTGCTTATTGTATTGTATGTAAGTACACCGCTCATAGGTGATGTGGTAGGTCCCAGGCATTGTTTGAATAGTAAACTATCTCTGCTACTAGACTCGCTATAGGGTAGTAGGCCCTAATAGGCCTCCTCTCACAGTGAGTTCCCACCATGTTGGGCCCTAGCAGCCAACGCATGCACTGTCAGGTAGCTGGCCTTAGCAGGCCTCCCTGTTAGCAGCCCCAGTAAATGGGTTTTCTGGTAGCTGTTTCTTATGCTGTCAGATAGTAAACCTTAGCAGGCTTCTCTGTGGTCAGCCCCATTAGTGTGGATGTTGTAGCAACAAGACACGCTCCAGGTAACTGGCCTTAACAGGCCTCCCTGTGAGCGAGTCCCCAGCACTTTGGTATGTGAAAGCTTAGCTAGCATTGCTTTGATTTTGAATGAGTAGGCCTTAAGAGGCCTCTCTGTGAGCAAGCTCCCTTTTGTGCGTTTTTTTTTTTAGAATGGTTTAGCCACTTAAACCTGGCTACCAGGCAGTTGGCCTTGATGGGCCACCCTGTAGGCTAGTCCCCAGCAGTAGTGGGCTTGCTTCAGATTGCAGGCCTTACCAGGCCTCTCTGAGGATGAGTCCCCAACAGTGTGGGCATCTGGCACCCAGCTGTTGCTTATTTTCAGTTTGTTGGCCTTAGCAGGCCGCTCTGGAAGACAGCAGGCCTCCCTGTGGGCAAGCCCAAGGTGGTAGGCTTTGGACAGCTAGCTAGCTTTTTTCCTATCAGACAGCCTTAGCAGCTAGTTTTCGAGCAACATGCCTTAACAGGCCTCGCTTAGAGCCAGCCACTAATAAGTAGGTGTATGGCAGCTAGCGATGGCCACAGTCAGCCAGTGAATGTTTCCCATTGAGATGCGTGGCTGTAAGCAGGCCCCTTTTTCAAGGCGAATTTCCCACAGTATGGTTACTTCTGCCAGTCTAGACTCGATACCAGGTGGTTGGCCATAGTAGGCCTCCCTGATGCGAGTTCCCAGCAGCTGGGTAGCAGTCAGCAGGGTCTTGTTATCAGGTGGTTGGCCTTCCGGCCTCCCTGAGACCACACTCTTCTGCGTGTTGCTGGCTTGGTTAACCTTTTTCACCTTTGTTCCTAGTTTTTAGCCTGGTCGACCTGACAGGTCGAGCTGGTACTCTCTTCACTCTGCGAGTGGGCTTGAGTACTTAGCTTCCTAAGTCTGGTCAGTGGTTGAAGGCTTCCCTTGAAGCCTCCCAGTTAGATCAGCTCTTAGGCTGTGAGCATTCCCCTCGCTAGGGTTCCTTTTAGAGTGCACAACCTCCTTAGCGCCTTGAAACATAGGTGCTTTGTAGATCCTAGGATCGAGCAGAGTAACTCCCCTCGCTTGCAAGGGTCGATAGCACTTTGCTGAGTCCTGCTCTAAGATTCGGTCTGAGTTGGTCTACTGCCCTTTCTGCAGTCCCTCTGCAGTCTCTTCGTGAGACTTCTGTGTCTAGAGACTCTGTTTCTGAGGAAACAGACAGTTTGTTGGCAGACTAGGTTACTAGTTGAGCTAGAAGCCAGGTCAGCCTCCCCGGTGGCATTCGGGGTTGACTGCATTCCCCTGAGAAGTGACTGGCTGGGGTTCCTTCTGGCCCCCTAGCCACGCTCCCTTAAAGGGACCCCTTTCCTTTAAAGTGGTTGGTTCCAGGCCTTTGTGCGGCCTTGGCAGGCCTTCATGTGTGAGATATGGAGACTGCTTTGAGGCTTGTAGCTCAGGCTTTGACCGTTGGGAGCACTGTCACTGACAGCTCATTTGTGACCCGTAGGGTGAGTGGGTCTGGCATTTCATTTGAATTTACCGGATTCTGACAGTTGTCACTGCCATGCGTGGCATGCACTCCCGTCAGCATGGCGGCATGGGTATATCGTTCCCCTAGTGTCTTTACGCAGCATCGAGTTCCCTTTCGAAAGGGAACATCTCAGGTTACGCATGTAACCATGGTTCCCTGAGAACAGGGAACGAGACGCTGCGTCTCTTAGCCATATCAGTGCTGGTATTACTTGATCTCAGTGCTGCGTTTGACACTGTCGAACACAACATACTTCTTGGCAGGCTGGAAAACTGGGTCGGGCTTTCTGGGATGATCCTTAAATGGTTCAGGTCATGCTTAGAAGGGAGAGGTTATTATGTAAGTATCGGTGACCATAAGTCTGAGTGGACATCCATGACATGCGGAGTCCCTCAAGGTTCAATACTTGCACCGCTCCTGTTCAACCTATATATGCTGCCACTGAGCCAAATAATGAGAAAGAACCAAATTGCATATCACATGATGCATGAAATGTACCATATAAATAAACTTGCCTTGCCTAATAATAGGCTAATCAATTGGAAGTCTTGTTTAAAATAAAAAAAATGTACACATGGTTTTCCAAAACCCTGTTAACATAATTACACGGAATTAAAGTTAAACTATTTAGCATGTATACTTTGATTCCACACATGTGGAATTATTATTTTATGTTCGTTTTTCAGAATCACACATACGCACATTTGAGAAATTATCTAAGATCAAGTGTAGGACAGTGTCTACGCAACATTCTATAAATGAGGCCCCAGGGACATGAGGTTTACACACAGCTCTTACTAGTCTACGACAGTTACGTGTGTGTGTGTGTGTGTGTAGGCATTTTTGTGACATATCAGGACACAAATTTGTATAATGACATGGGTATGACATAGGTATTACAAGGAGTGGATGACTTATGAGGACATTACCCCATGTGCCCATTTATCAAAAGGCTTATAAATCATACAGAATGAGTTTTTTTTTTTTTTTCTGAGAAAGTAAAAATGTTTCCTGTGATGGGTAGGTTTAGGTGTAGGGTTGGTGTAGGGCGATAGAAAATACGGTTTGTACAGTATAAAAACCATTATGCCTATGGAATGTCCCCACAATTCACAAAAACAAATGTGTGTGTGTGTGTGTGTTGTCTCTCTGGGTTTGTACCAGGTGGATCCAGAGACTCCGCTCAGATAAAGGATGGAGTCCAGAAGACCTGCTTTGTCCAGTTGAACCAGGGATCCCAGCAAACCCACCATGGCTCTTTGTCCTCCTCCAGAACCCAGTAATGCAATGTTTGGCACCCTATCCTAAAATGCACACAGATTATTTTGCAAATATCTGATGTTCATCAGCTATGGAACCATTTGTCAGTCATTTCAAGAAAGTACAGTATATCCAGGCAGATATATTGGATGCTCAGATAAAGTACACAGTCCAGAAGACCTACTTTAGGGAGCTGAAGCACTGTCAAGTCAAGTCACCTTTATTTATATAATGCTTTTTACAATGCAGATTGTGTCAAAGCAGCTTTACAGTGATAACAGGAAAATAATGTTGGCTGCACAGCAGATCTAGAAGAAAATGGTGTCATTGTCCAGCTTAAGTAAGTTCAGTATTGATTCATTCCATTGTAAAAATCATTAGTTATTAATTTAGTTCAATCATCTATCAGCTCTGGAGAAAACAGTGATGTCATCGTCCAGTTCAGTTCACATAAAATGGTGTCAATGCAGGCAGATCGAAAACATTGTTGAATATCAAGTGTCCCCAACTAAGCAAGCCAGAGGCAACAGCGGAAAGGAACCCAAACGCCATCAGGTGACACTGTAAAAATGAAAGAATCCTGGAGGAAACTTTTGGGGTTCTTCACTTTGCCACACCGGCAGAACCCTCTGTAGAACCTCTAGGCACCCTTTCAAGACGGGTGGTTCTCTGAGGAACCACCCAGGTTTCCTGAGGAACTCTTATTTGAAGCATTGTGTGGAACTGCTTTGGGTCCCTCCAGGATCCAAATTTCAAGATTTTATTTTAATTATTTTTACGTTATTTCATGTTGGTACTATGGTTACCATTAACTTTAATTATAATAAATAAACTGAAAAACTGAACCAAATACAAAATAAAACTGTTTATGTCAGTGGTTCTCAAACCAGTCCTGAGGGCTGTTTCATAAAACAAGATTAGAATACAAGCCAGGCTTATTTTAGTTAGTCAGACTTATTGTCAGTGAATTCTGTTTCATAAAGCAAACTTAAATTAGTTCAAACTCAGTTACTCTGGCAACTTATGCTGGGAAACTAAACTGGTCCGGGGCAGGCTAACTGTCAGGCTAAGCTGAGCTCCTCTAACACTGACCAATAGGAACGCAATGATATTACAGCTGACTCTCTCACATACAATTATTTGATTTTATTAACCACTATCAGTCCTATATATATATATATATATATATATGCTGCACTATTTTGAAAAATTATACTTTGGTAGCGGGCTCATTTGTTTGTGAGAGTCTAATGTACGATCATATACAGTTTTACATCATAAACGCTGCCCAGGTTGCATCATTTCTTGAAGAACGATGATAGAGAGCAGATCATTCAGAAGAAATGTGATGCAAACAATGGATAATATATCAATATTTCATGGATTTAACACTTTTGTGGACAAAAAGTATGTTTTTTTTGTTTTTCAATGGACACTCATGGACATTTTACCCAAGGATTGGATTTATCTCGCGATCGCTATTTCATTATAAAGGTATGAAGTCCCGTTTGATTTTTCGTGTGGTTATTTGCATACCTGACACAAATTAATTACTGGTGTTGGAGCATCTATATCTTAAAAAAGACTCTGTGGTATCAGTACCTCAGTTCCAACCACGTCCCGCCTCTTTGCCCATTTTCAATTATCCGGGAGTGACGCGCAGCTAAGATGGCAGCGGCCTCATTTTTAGCTTCAAAAATGCTCTTCAGAAATCTACGGGTGATGTCACGGACACTACGTGTATATTTTCTTACAGTCTATGGTAAAACATCAAAACGTTCTTTGTTCTTTTAGGCAAACTGGCAAACCCAGCCGTCCAGTCCTTTAAAAGTTCCCATAAGTTCCTGCAAGAACTGCAAAGACTGTCAATGGTTCAACCAGTAACCCTATTATAGGAGCTTTGAGGCACTTAAAATACATTTTGAAGTTCCTTGAGTACCCGACAGGATATTTGAGGCTCCATTCATTTTTACTGTAGGGATCCCAGAAAACCCTCTATTCTTTGTCCTCCAGAACCCAGTAATGCAATGTTTGACCCCTTATTCTGAAATACGCACAGATTGTTTTGCAAACATTTGATGTTCATTGACTACAAAAATATTTGTATTTGTATTTCGAGAAGGTGCTGGCAGATATATATAAAATAAGATTTTTTACCAAATGAACGTATATCTGAAGCTTCTTCAGGCTTTGTTGAACAGTTTTTCTCCTTCTGGCTACAAATTCCTCCTCCTTCTGATTCAGAGAGTGTTCGATTCTCACCTCACTTTTGCATTGGCTACACAGACAGACAGACTGAATTTAACATCACATTCTATTATTTCATTTGTTGGTTTTAGATTTAAATTCAATTTAGCTTGCAGTTCACTTCAAACAGTTATTATATGATTTTTTTCCAGTCTTGCTATAAACTTAATATTGTGTAAGTATTGCAGTACAGTATCCTACTTATTTCACTGATTCCATGAATCTGAGCAGAATTACCTTGAACTGGATGCACCCATCTATAAAACAATTGACAATAGTTAAAATGTATAAATAATTTGATTCAAACTCATGAAAGTTTAACTTTTTCATAAAAGCTTCTTTTAAGGATGCTGTAAAAAGCTTTAAAACATATACTCACTGTTCTTGTATAGTCTTGTAAAATCCTGAGACTTTAGCAACACAGCTGTCGACTCTCAGAAGGCAGAGGCTGACAAAGTACACAAGTTTATTACTTGAGTGAAAGTACAGATGCTAATCAAATCTATTTAACCGTCGTCTTCCGTTTAGTCATCAACTTGTTATCGGTGTTCAAAAATGCTGGAGGATCACTGAACTTCACTACACATGACCCTATAAGAGTGATTACTGATAGGCTGTCTGTCACCTGCAAAAAAACAATCACGTTTTTGAGAAGAAAAAAAAAGTTATCCACTGATTTTTAAAGCTGCTTCATAATAATGACTTTCTGTTTGAGGACCTTGATAGAAATGTAGTGGAGTGAAAAGTACAGTGGTGTAGTCTATGTGATACAGGTATACGCCGTATACCCACTGCAAAAGATCAAGGGTTTCCGTATACCCACTTAAAAAAGCGTGAGGATACGTAACCATCCAATAAATCACCATGAGCTTTGTGCTTTATTGCTTTTGACATGAAACAAAGTCTCATATTTCAAATTCTGCCCATTTTACTACGAAATAAAAAACAAATACCATTTTGGGGCTCTTTAATGTGGCGTGTCAGATCGCTGTTGTGACAGTTCAAGAGACGCAGCAGCGTGAAGAGCACGTGAACTGATCCTCTCCTCCACTTTAACACCAGTTTCATTGCGAAACAAACATGAATAAACATCTGAAGGTATGTTAAAAGATAAAGTACAAGATATCCATATCATGTCTCTTGTTACCGCTCAGTGTTTCAACCACGGAACGATGTTAATAAAACAGCTTGTAAATGTCACGTAACGTCACATTTACCTTCAATAGCCTATATGTAACAAGGATCCACTGTAGGCAAGTCATGGAGAACCCAAGTGCAGTTTATTTACAAGGTCAAAACATGATCAAACAAAGAAACAAAACAAAGACTTGGCATAGTAAACATGAAGCCGATCGGCGAGAGTAGCCGTGTGCAGGCGGGGAGGAGCTGATAAAAAAACTACACTAGACCCCACTACATTGGTATTTAAATAATATATGCGCATGTTGAACTTTATTCTTGTAAAAACAGACGCTGTAAGCAGTACATAAAGTACTGAATGAAAATGTCTCTGAAACATTAGTCAAATATTGCATTTATTTCACTTCAGCTGTGATAAAGTATGCAAACGCAGTGCGAGCGTCACTACGGGAAGCAGAAAGTGTCCGACTTCACGTCTCTGTTTTCAGCTACTCTGCGATCGGTTGCATCCAGCCGAAGCCAATGTCGAACACATGAAACATGAACAAAACCAAAACTAGACGTGACACTATATAATGCATGTTTGAATAAATCTGACAAGTTGACAGCCACCGTTTAAATGTTAATATTTCAAAAAATGAATTGGAGTAGAAATAATTTTAAAGTTAGTAGGCCTATTATAACTTTATTATTATAAAAATTTCCTTAAGTGTAATTTAAGTTTGTATACAAATCAGTTCAATTTAACCTTCAATATTAATGTAATACCAACTGATTCCACAGCATTAGATGAGAGATTTTTATCCAAAATAACCAATTATATCCAAAATAACTGATATTAAATCGAATTGAAAGCTTGTGAATCAAAATGCATAACTATAATGAGAGACTGGCAGGAAATGGTGCAAAACAGAAAACAAAGTCCAAACAGGGTAATATTGTGACATACTGATAAGCCTCATTTTTCCATTATTGTTAAGTTGCAACTTGCACTCTTAAATGCGTACTGAAAATTGCCAGCTGATAAAACCTATGCTCCAGGGACCATATTCATATAACATCTACGGCTAAAAGTAGATCTTAACTAGCTGAGTTAGATAATCAGTCCAGTCTCTCCAGCTGTAAATGTCGTTGGCTGTTAAAGTCTTGTGTTGCTTATAATAAAATGTTGCATTAGTGAGTGTGATGGTGCTTATGGAGTGTCTCTGAGGCTGGAAGGGAAAAATCACAGTATACTCACTACAAAAACAACTCCCAAGACATCAACATTAGGGGTGGAGTTGGGGAACATTACCTCAAAACCACAGACAGAGATGAGGAAGATGTTCTTCCATGTACTTTCTTTGTAACTGAGATTTACTGGCAGTCAAGTGATCAGATCAATGTTGGGGTTGGGTTGTCATATTTCATCCATGGTTATGTTTCTTTAACATTCTTTACATTATCATCAACAGCCAGTTTTATGACACAAGCCCACGGGGTAATTTTGATTTTAATTTGCAGAAACTTTTTATCTTTATGTCCACATCATTTATATCTGCTATATTGTACATTTAGGTATAGATTGAATTGTTTTACCCTTGTCCCAGATTTTCAATTGTAAACAATGAAAATCTACGACAAAACTATAACTACAAAAAAATTATTGCACTTTTAAAATGGTTCTAATCTGACCAAAGAGTGAAGTAAACATAAATATTTATAGTTTGAAAGTGATCGATATTGTTTTCATGCATAAATATTAAGTTAAAACTGTAATGTACTTGTTGTCCAAGGGCACAACAGTTTGAAAATCTGGAGATGAAACCTGAGACATGTGATGTAAGAAAAAATGAGGACGTTGAAGATCTCAATGAAGAAGTTTATTGCAGCGCAGCAGTGACAAAGTACACAACGCACTTTGGGTTCAGTGAAGTCAAAATGATAGTGTTGCATATTTTTTTAAAACATATCGTCCCCTTGGAATGATAAGGTTCTATCTGCATTCTGATCAGTTTTGAGATATTGAGCTTCAAAGTTTTTGCATTCCATATAGCAAAACTATATGGGGAACAAGTTTCTTTCAAACATGAAATGACAGGGACCCTAATTTTAAAACACTTTTCGTTTGGCATTATAAGGTTCTATCTGCCAAAAATTATTTGAAGCAATAATTTTCAAGAAACACAAACAGTTTACTTATAATTTGTTTTAAAACACAAAATTAGTGTTGCAATGTGTTGACATGCATGAGAAAGTTCAATTTAATGTTTTTTATGACATTTATTTCATATTCTAAATGAATATTTTAAGTTAAGCATAAAAGGCAGTGCTAAATATTTTGACTAGTGCAGATGTTAAATTTAGGTAGGAATATGATGGGTAATTTAACATATTATTGCAGGAACCATTTAAGTTTAATTTTCCTTTTGTTTAGACAAAAAGCAGCTACTGTAATACGTCTGAGCAGGACTTTATTCCACAGAAAGTGGGACATGTACAATGGCTTTCTCTAGACATCAATAATGCTGAAATAACATGCTAATGTTTATTGTTGTAATCAAGACCCCATCAGTTAAATGGTTGACTATTTGACCTTTAAGGCTTAATACTGTAAAATGTAAGACATTTTAAGACTAAAAAAACTGCAAGAAAACAGACAATACTTCAGCAAAGGTGTTTAACAAAGTTTAATAAACATTGAAAAATGTTTCACTGACTATATTAAAAATATTTCACATTTAAAATATTTAAATTACTTCAACTATGCAACAACTCAGTTTTTACCAACAATGTAAAATTTAACATTTAATCTCACTTAATCTAGTATACACTTTGATCCAGTATGCCATAGGGCAGAGCTTTATAGCTATACAGCTCAATTTAAGCACACAGGATGGATCAAAGTTAAAACATAACCTAATATATACATAACTTTCCCTCACATGACAATGACATGACTGGAGTAAAGCAAATAGACTACAAAAACTGAACCTATCTTCTTAATAGCGCTGCTGGCTAACGTTAGCGTGGTGTCTAACTGAAAATAACTCCTCAGCAACAGATACAACAAAACACACAAAAAGACTGTAGTTCCCTGGAATTTGGGCTGGATCATATATAAAATATTTGATCATGAGGTTTCTAAAAAAACTCAATTTTGACAAAAATGTCAGATAGAACCTTATAATTCCAAGGGGACGATATGTCTGTTTTGAAATGTGTCAAAGCTCTCCCCACCACACCCCAAAATTACAATATAAATGACATATAAAGCAGTTTAAGCAAATGTTTCCTTAAAATTATCAATATCATACTGCATCTTGGCATTTGTTGTTGTTTTTGTCAATTCCATTATTAGGTGATTAATCATTTTTGTAATACAGTACTATTGCAGATGTGCTTAACACTTCCCTTTGCGTCAATTAAAAAGAAGTTACACATAGGTCCATCGTGGACAAAAATGTCTGTGTTTAAAAAGTTTAAAAGGGAAAACAAAAAAAGTTCATGAAAATGATTTATGAACATTATTTTATATAAAATATATATTTTATGAGACATGTTGAACTCTAAACAAGTTGTGTTCCAAATTTGAGGTTGATATCTCAAAAAATGAGCTTTCAGTAAAATTTTGTTTGGGCGCATTACCAAATTTTCCCCATTAGATGCCAACAAAGCTCCACTGGTACACACAAAGGATTTGTGATTCGCAGGAGTTTCTCTCTCTCAAATATTACAAGCACACACACAATTTTTTGTATTACACACATACAAACAACACTTTGACATCCACACCAACATACCCACACAATTATAGCTGCATAATTTATCTAATTGACCCTGCACAAAGACCTGCCCCCCTTAGTTACTGTTGCTTTGTCCGACAAGCCATGGCGCTGTCACGCCACACAGAGTGAAAAATACATTGCGGAGCAAAGAGGACACTGACAACACGTCAATGGACAAGACAGAGCAGGTTACTTATGATATTAAACAAAGTCCCAGCTTTCAAACTCTGTAAGTTTTTAAGAAATTCGAACAATAAAAACCGTTTTGTGATTCTTTCATGTGTCGTGACAGATTGCTGTAGCGCCTCAGCTCAAGCGGCTCGTGAACCGATCATCTCTTCCTACTAGTTAATTTATAGCATCAAATAAACATAAGGAATATTGTTTAAATCGCGGAAAGACGTCAGTACGCACCATTTTTCAAGTTCAAGTCCACCGAGGTTAATCTTCTGACTCCTGACTGTTTTGTCGGACAAAACGGCGTTATGATTGGTTAGACCGCTTGTCAATCAAACTCCTCATCATTAGTTAGGCTCAGGAGTGGGGGCCATCTTGGGACGAGGCTCAGGGATGGCAGCCATTTTGTGATGAGGCTCTGGAGTGGTGGCCATCTTGGGACGGGACTCTGGAATGGCAGCCATCTTGGGACGAGACTCTGGAATGGTAGCCATCTTGGGACGATGCTCTTATGCTGGCTGGAAAGCATACGAGGGAATCAAGCTCTCCCAATAGATGGAGATGGCCTCTCTCCAGCCTAACCCAGCAAGATCAGGGAGTTCCCGGGGGTCGACATAGTCGGCCCCAATCTTGTACAATGCCTTTATGGTCTTGTCTTCCAAGATGCTGGTCTGGAAGAGAATGCAAAATTTTGCAGTGTAGGTAAACAGATTGCGGCTGGATTGCGCCACTGCCGCGACCTGTCTAGCAAATTCCCACACTTCCCTTTCATTGCTGATCATCTTCTTTTTTAGTTGGTCTGGTCTTCTGTTACGGAACACAGACTCACAATGATGTAGAAATGAATATGAGAGTTTATTGATCATGGCAGGTTTGGCAAACAGGTAAGCGAGTATGACAGTCAAAGCAGGAATGCAATAATGAGAGAGAATACTGATAGATTTCTTTGACTTTGCAGGTGGTTGGAGGAGATAGTAGATGTGAGCAGCCAAGCACACACTTAGGTGGAGATGGAGGAGTGTGGTGTCAGCAGGTAAACATGGGACACAGAGTTAAGTGAATGGTAATATGGCAGGTTTATTGAAAACAGCAGGAGACCAACACAGACGAAGGAGAATTCAGGTAAGTAAACGTGATGATGGAAAGTCCTTGTTAAAGTCTTATCTGAGTACAGAAGTCTTTCTCTTTTCAAGGGTTTGGAGCGGAGCTGAAGAACCAGGAGATGATTGCAAGCGAGGGCTGAGTGGAATCCAAGGGACAGGTGAGTAACAAACAGGTAAGTGAGTCAGGTAGATCAACATGGTAAGGTTGTGGCCAGACAGTGAGTGGACGGGAGGAGTGGTGCTGGTGGGTCAAGTCAAGTCAAGTCACCTTTATTTATATAGCGCTTTTTACAATGCAGATTGTGTCAAAGCAGCTTTACATTGATAACTGGTATATAATTTTGGCTGCACAGCAGCTCTTAAAGAATAGTGTCAATGTCGGCAGATCAAAGCACTGTTGAATATCAAATGTCAAGTGTCCCCAACTAAGCAAGCCAAAGGTGACAGCGGCAAGGAACCCAAACTCCAACAGGTGACATCAGATGGCAAACAGGTGGCAAATAGACTTCTGTGATAAAATGGAGAAAAAAACCTTGGGAGAAACCAGGCTTAGTCGGGGGGCCAGTTCTCCTCTGGCGAACAGTGCTTTGTTACGATTCAGGTTGCTATCTTATGTCTGATAGGATCGCAACATTCAAAGTATTTATTCCAGTTCAGTCCAGTTGAGGATCGTATTCATCACACCGGTATGGACGGTTTGTTGAGGAGCTGTGGCACTGGCTGTTGTGTCGATGAGGCCTTCACAATGGATGATCTAGTTGACTCAGTCTCTGCTGATACTTCAGGGCTACGTTGTGGTCGTGTCAAGGCGCCGGTCCTCGGTCTCACCTGGATACGGCCCGGATCTGGTTGACTACGGTAGACCTCGGGATAAACAGAAAGACTAATATTAGCGTAGATGCCATTCTTCTTCTGATGTAACGAGTACATCTGGTGTTATAGGAAGTGGGTGATTGCTGACAGGTGATGGTGATCAGTAGTCGGGTGATTGGGACCTAATGACAGTGGTGGGCGGAGACGGTGGTGACTGTGTAGACTCCCTGACATGTGGAAGAAGTCCAGGGAATGAAAACACGGAGACACGGAGGATCACGGAGACACTGGAGACAATGGAGACAATAGCATACACTGAACAAGGTAAGTGTTGACAGGTAAGTTAGTCCATATACAAACGAGACCAGACAAAGTGCTAGGTTGAAGTGTGTGTGCTTAAACCTGCTGTGTTGACGAGGTGATGGAGATCAGGTGCAGGTAATTGCTGAGCATGAGCAGGTGAGCAACAGGAGGGATGATGGGAAATGGAGTTCAGGGAACGTGAGATAGATGGTGACCGTGACATTAAGCCCTGAGGGTATTTTCAGAGTTTTTTTTTTCTGAGTAACACACAAAAAAGTAAAGACTCGTAACTCCAAAACTATAGCAAGGAGAGTCAAAAGGTTGGTATCGTTTGAAAGGAAACCTTTTAAATTTTTTAATTTAGAAAATTTAATTTAGACATTCTCATGCTGAGAAACTGCTGGTAAAGCCAAAAAACAAAAGTTTGCTCAAGGGAAATTTTACATATATTTCATATTTGACATGCAATAACTTTTGGTGATTTCTTTTTGGAATTCTTTTTTGGTGATGTATTTAGCTGTATCTGGAGCAAATTTTGTGGTGATTGCATAAAGAAATCAAAAGTTACAGCATTTGGAACCAAGGTAGCCTTTTTTGTTTAACCCTTGTCGCTCTCTAATGGGCATTTTTGAATCGTACTTTCACGTTGGATTATGCTGATGTTGGACTTATTTTAATCGTGAGAATCTGCTGTAAATAATGTCCAATTTTCCACAATTAGAGCATGTTTCATGAAGTTATAAAATGTGACAGAAATGCTGCATTGGTTTATTATTTACTTATGGGACTTGCAGGGTTTCACGTATAAAAACTTGCTCAATTTTAGTCAAAGCCCAAAACAATTATCTTGTATTCTACTCCGTGAGACCTTTCAAATGACATATAACACATGATTATCTGAGCTGTATGATGCTTTTGACACATAGAACAAAAAAATTTCATAAATTATTATTTTTTTAAAAATTATTTTTCATTATTTTTTCGTGATGATTAAGGCAGGAGTTTTGAATAATATGATTATAAGTTTTTTTTGTAGCTAAGTGGCACCCGCAGGTGGTACACTCCGTATTAGAATGATGACTCAGCACTCATTAAGAGTTGAACAAAATGGTTGGATGCATTAAAAAGCTGAGTTTCTAAGCTTTAAAATGATACCTTGTGTTATTCCTGTCAGTGTAGTAATTTGATTATTAATTTTTTCGCAGGGGGTGGTGTCCCACTGGCGGGACACTTTGGGCTTAAGGGGTTAAGTGAACACTAAAGTTTAATATACAATGATCATAATGCAAGGCAAGCACATCGCATAGGCTATTTGTATTTTTAGTGGCATAGTATTTGACTGTTTATAAAATAACTACTGAAAGTGAGCTGTTATGTCAGAGCACTCTTTCATTAGGAAAAATATACATATTTACAGTACAAACCTTGTAAGTGAACTAAGGGCAAAAACAAAAAAAAAACAAAGTAATCGTTCATTAATCATAATTGAGGTAAAATATTCAATTAATCAAGATTTTGATTTTAGGTCATAATCGTCCAGCCCTAAGAGGAACTGGCATCTGACGGTATGTTTTTCCTTTGCATTCTTGAAAAGTTTTGAGTACAGAAAACAACACTGTCAAAACAGTCCCTGTCGAGGGCGCTATTGAGCACCGAATGGAGTAGACATGTTTTGCTGAGCTCCTCTCCATATTTTAAGTTAATCGGTCATTGTTTTAATTTCTTGGTTTCTTTTATTTCATAATTTTCTTTGTTGAAGAGCCGTATAATGACTAAGCCCAAAGCTGAAAAGGGAAAGAAGTTGGATAAAGCATTGAATGAATCCCCAGCTCAGTCGCCTTCGGAGATGGCAGAACAGGCCGCGGCATCCTCGGGGTTGAGTGGCGAGACTGATGCTGAATCTACCAGTATTCTTCGGCAATACAGAATATGAGCAAAACGATGACTGATCGATTTGATCTTTTGGAAGCATCGTTGGCGTCCACTCAAGTACCTCTAGTGTGCCTCGGGGATAGAATTAAGGAGGTGGAAAATGCTACTGCCGATTATGAGCGCCGCCTTTTCCTCGTCGAGCAGAAGTGCGCAAAAATACAGTCAGAGAATAAAGCTCTTCGTGAGATAGTGATCAATCTAGAAGCTCGCTCCAGGTGGCAAAACATTAAAATCGTCGGCTTACCTGAAAAGATTGAGAATGGGCGCACCACAGAATTTCTGACTAAGTTTATTCCTAACCTGTTTGGCACTACCAACTTCTCTAAGCCGTTGGAAGTGGATCGAGCTCATCTTCTGGGGAGGCAACCCTCTGGAGAAGACACGCGGCTGAGTGTGATGATAGCCCAGATTCATCACTTTCAAACGAAGGAAAAAATACTCCAACTGGCTCGTCAACAGTTTCCTCTGCGTTACCAGGGCAGGCCGATACACATCTTTCTCGACCTTCCGGCTGAAATAATGAAGCAGCGGCAGGCATTCAATGATGTCAGGAAGCATCTCCAGGAAGCCGGTATGAGAAGCGGCTTCATTTACCCGGCAAGGCTAGGGCTGCCTTGCTTTTTGCATTATTACTGGGCAGCAAATGCGAGGGCCTTTGTTTACTGGAGGATTATAAAACAGAAATATCAATTGACACTCCCCCCTGGGTTGCTATTGAAAAAAATGGCATTAAAAACAGTTCACTCCCAGCACTTCTCTTTTCAGCTTCTGTATTGCCTGCATCTGTTAAGGTGGATAATTTTATTGTTTCAAACTGTTTGAAAATATGGCACTAAAATGAAGAAGGGATGCAGATTATCCGACACTGCTATTTTTGCCCCAGTATATCGAAATCACGCGTTTCCCCCTTTCTCTCTCAGATGCAACATTCAAAGTGTGGAAGCTGAGTGGTATAGTTACCCTGGAAGATTTATACTTTAACACACATTTTGCTTATTTTCTCAATTAAAGGAGAAGTTTTCTCTTCCCACGACACACTTTTTCAGATACTTACTGATCAGAAATTATGTCATGCAGTGCCTAGTTTTGAGTCTCTGCCGGAGGAAAGAAGGATTTATAGACTATTGTTGGGCTCACCTGATTCCAAACATTTGATTTCAGATTTTGTAATTGTGTTTTCTGAAGAAGTTAGTTTTTTTACGCATTCTTTAAAAAATGCCTGGGAGGAGGTATTAATAATAATTTATATTGTTGTTTTTATTGTTAATATTATCATTCATTGATTCTCATATATTTTCTAAATGTATTTTGTTTTCTTTTGCTTTTTTGTAAAATGTAAAATTCTAAAACAAAGTCCCTGTCCACACGGATCCACGAAAACAACTGAAAGCGCTGTATTCTGCTGCAAGGCCAGTAGTAGCAGATGTCTGTACATTCACATGATGTCACCATTTTCACAAATGTTGTGTTTTTGTAGTTTAGACTGAGACAATAATTGTATCATTTTCAAAAACTTGCACTTTGAAACATGTTTTCAAAAGTTTGCATTGTCAGACAAGCAAACAGACAAACACCTATTTTTTTTTTTTTCAGTGAAAAACAGTGTCACAAAACGCCCTCTGAATGTGAGACAATTCACATCCATCAGTCCAAACTGGGTTCAGAGATGATCAGTTCTGCGTGGGTTAAGATCTCAGTTCATCTTCTTTCTTTAAGTATCTCTAATAATAACCTGTGCGTTCAAACTAACCGAGGTCTCACAGTCAGCAGTAACATGTTTCCAAACCTCAACAGTGAGCTCACCGCTCTGAAAATACCACAGAAAACTCAATTAAACTAGACCAAATGTTCTGAAAACACAAAGCCAGAACACAAAGAAGACAAAAGTCAACCATTAGAGGAAAAAAGTGTGTGTTAGTTTGACCACACTGGTTTTAGACATTGAGAAAGCCATACTTTTACTGGCATATTTAAAAGAATTTTTACATTGACAATGCATAACTTTAAATATTTATGCACATGGTAAAATAAACACACAATTACTCACAATTTCTACCCAATAAAATATTTTAGTGTTTGGTGTATCTAGAATTTTTTCATGACTTTTTCAGGTCTAAAAAAATCCCACTTCTAAAGTCAGGCTACCTCATATATCAAGGTTTTCTAAGACAAAGGGAACCCTGGTTCTTCAATAGAAACAAAAGTTGTAGAGCGTGGGGTTGAATTAAGCCTAAAATAAGAAATATCTTGACTTTTTTATTGTTTTAGCTTATTTTAATAGTAGTTTTGTCTTCATACGTAACATTTTGTACCATTTTGATGCTGTCAACAGATGTTTTATGTGTCAACGTCTGTGCTTTTGCAATTTGGAAGCCCAAAGAACCGTTGGCACAGACATTGAAATGTAAAATATCTATTGACAGCATCCAAACTGTACAAAATGTTAGGTATTAAAACTTATCAGGTATACAAATGTTCATGAATCATCTGAGGTTTACAGAATATTGAAATAATGTGTAAGGGTGGTTTGCCTACAGGGGTTCAGGCTGCAGGACTGCCGAATGACTAAAGAAACGTTATCAGCAAAAACTGTATATTTCTTGTCTATTACTTATTGCTACTTATACCAACGGTGTAAATAAGCACAGTTATAATAGCAAAATATGTGGGAGAGCGTTGCTATGTTCACTTTTGATTATTACTGTTGCCTCTGGTAATTATGTGTCTGATTTTCAACCTATTTTGGGTTAATTTTAAGCCAGCCATATAGTCATTTTCAATCAATAGTTGAGTTAAATAAAACTACCCAGCAGGTTGGGTCAAACATTTAACCCAACCACTGGGTTAAAACACCACAATCGCTGGGTTTGTCAATTTTCAACCCAACTTGGGTTGTTTTTAACCCAGAATTTTTTTTCAGAGTGTGCTCCAAGAAAGAGTCCCAGAGGAAAAGAAGAGCCAGAGCAAGTTACAATCTTCTTTTATCCCTTCCTTGACCATGTGACTGAAACCCAAATGTGAGACAAACTGACCAATCAGAAGATTAAAACAGAAGATGGACCCCCAATGTACACACATCTTGGCCAACAGGTCTTGATCACTATCAGCACCTCTTTGCCTTTAGGAATACCAAATGTCTTTTCTCATTTTCAGATATCTTTGTTTATTTTCAACCCTACAAAGGGAATTAATAGGTTGGTTTCATTTGGAATCAGTTCCATCCTACACTCTCAGAGAAAAGGTACAGCGCTGTCACTGGGGCAGTACCCTAAGGTACAAAAGTGAAAAGGTACATCTATGTACCTTACTTACCCTTAAATGGTACATTTTAGTACCTTAAATTACATATTAGTACTTTAAAGGTACATATTAGTTTTCACTTTTTCACTTTTGTACCTTAGGGTACTGCCCCAGTGACAAGCACTGTACATTTTTTTCTGATAGTGTACTGGAAGTGAATGACAATAATGGTTCTCAGACATGCTTTCCTCCATCGATATACTGTAGTAAAATACTGAATCTGAAACCGCCCTCTATACCCTCATTCATATTCCCTACATTAGTGCACTTAAAGGAGTGAATGAATTCAAACACTGAGTGCAGGAAGGACTGACGCTTTTGCATAGTTTGTTCTGGCTGTTTAAAAATGTAATGATGATTGAGATTGACAATCATTCTACTCACTGACAGAGATGTGCACAAACTCACATCTAGAAACTGTCAGAATCCATTGCATCTGTATCTGTAATGCTTTGAGCCATACAATCAGAGGTTTCTGTGTCACGTCTACAGAGTGTGCACAAGAAAATATGTGTAATGATGGGAAATATATTTCACCATGAAGACACAGGTTTGACATAGACTATTTTATTATTGACAAAATATAATATTACAAGCATTGCTGAAAGCAGCTGCTCAAATGGTTCAAACACCAAATTATCATTCCTGACATATTGTGATAAACGCTTACATCATCAAGCTTTGGCTATTCTCATAATTAGTGCAAGCTGACAGTTAATTAGCTGCTCGAAAAAATAAATGATTTAATGAGAATGATCTAAGAGAGTAAAACTGTCCTCATTTTCTGCAGTCTGCAGACCCTGAATTAATAATAAAGACACTAGCATTAACTGATCAACAAGCAGACAGAAACTGTACAAAAACATGCTGAACTGAGCAAAATAACCAATAACTGCAAATAAATCAGAGCATCACTTGGGTTTGTTTGTTAATATTTAAAAGACATTAAAAGTATTTATAATGGCACTGAATCAAAGTATTAGGAGTCATTTATATTAGATTCATATTCTTCTGCTCGTGTGTTTTTTGTATAATTATTTAACTGATTTGTGATGGTTCTTGTTCACAGAGGCATAAAGTTCACTGCAGTTTTCTGAAGCTCCAATTTTTGCTCCTCTGATGGAGGAATACGTCACTTTATCATCACAGTGAACCTGAATGAACATCACAGTTATTGTTTCAACCCACAATTATTACAGCATATTGTTTGAGCTCAATTCATTTGCTCACCTTGCTCTTTTGCCTTGGTTTTTACTGTATGCAGTGACCTCAGTATAAGTCACATTATCGTCTGTCTGCTCCTAAACATCAATGGAAATATGACAAACCAAGCTATTAAAGGCCGATCCGTCACTACTATTTTACACAGGTGCTGCAAATGTTTCAGGTAAAGTATGTGTAAAACATACCACAGTAAAATGTACCACAGTAACTGTCAAATATACACAGATTATTGAAGATAAATCATATTGTTCACTGGGAGTATGAATGGAAATGTTGATTGTGTCGTTGGTTCTATCATATTTATTCTTATCTGTGACTTTAGACCAGAAATAGTACAAATACACTAACTTGTCATAATCTAATCTGGCTAATAAGAGTGTCATATTTCAGGGTCAGTCCTCTGTGGAGAAGAGCTTATAAACACTAATAACTCATGGATCAATCTGCAATACTCACCACAGAGTCATCAGTCCCTCTTCTGTTACCTGAAACATAATGTCACAGGAATATTTATGATCAAACAGACAAACAGTCTCTAATGCAGATGACAAACAGTTTTGAAAAGAGTCTTCTAGTGCTGTAAAAAAGAAACATTATTTCTCTACACTTACAGGAAATCTGTCTAAATTACACATTTATTTATTCAGGTGTTTCTGACTTTTTGTCTGTTGTTACAAAATATGAGAAACTCTGGAAACTCACCTGCTCTTTTTTTAAGAATCACCCAGAGAATAAGAGCAAGAAGGAGAACAGCGAATGAAGCGACAACAATCCCAATCACTGAGAGAGAGACTATAGAGAGACACATTCAGCATTACTGTGTTTAACCAAATATATAAAAACAACAACTACACATAAAATGATAAATGACACATTTAATAGCATAATTATCCATATTTATCATAATTATCCATATTTATCATCACGTTTAGTACGTTTATTACAGCTGTGGTCCTCTGAGATACTGTTGTCACTTCACAGTTCAGCAGCTATAAAGTGTTTATTATTTTAAAGCTTTCACTGAACAATAGTGTACTAAAATAGAGTAGTAAAAAACACAATGTACAAAACAATTGGTCGAGTAACAACACTGCAACAATATCAGGGTAATATTAATATAACCTCTGAGGTCAGTTTCACTACAATCCCCCCCACTCCCAAATGAAACTGCAACCTGATTGGTCCCTATCCTAAACCTCACCCCGACACCTCACCTAATCGTACTGGGCACTGAGTGATGTAGATTAAAAATTAAACATGGCTTGAGTCAAAATTTATTGATCAGCTGCTTGAACAACATCAGAGATGATTTATTACATTCAGATACTGATTCTAGAAAAACTCCAGAGTGTGAAAACAACCACTGAAATGAGGATGATGAACATACACACCTGGTTTCAGAGAGTTTGGTGTAGTTTTTGGAATCGGTTCTCTTTCTGTAGTTGACGTTGCAACTATTAAAAACAAAATGCAAATGCAAAAATGATATTTTAATACATGAACACAATGTGAAGATTTACTGCTGTAGTCCAGAGCAGGTCCGCGTTTACTGTATGCAACCCTTAATTATGGTGCTGAAAGCTGCTCACACTAACATGGGATGACTTTCATGTTTCATAAATGCTCACTATGATTTTAATCATTTAAGCTAAAAACTCAGTTCTGTAATTCACAAATATACAATGAAAGAGGTAATAATAATAATAATAATAGGTTTTGTTTATATAGCACCTTTCCAGGGCTCAAGGACGCTTTACAATGTACATTTAACAAGGAAGAAATAATACAAGTAGAGTAGACAATGATGACAAACAATAGTTAGAAGATACAGTAAAGGAACATTATATGGACAGGGCAGCGTACAAGGTCAGTTTTAGGAATTATTTTATTTTATTTTCAAAGCATTTTATGGCTTTGATCACTACAATTTCACAATGTCAATATGTATGAAGACATCAGAAAAAGTAGAGCCACTGTGAAAGATTTCACAAGATTTCACACTGCAAAAAAATGCTTTTCTTACTTGGATTTTTTGTCTCGTTTCCAGTCCAAATAATCTAAAAATTCTTAAATCAAGAAGCATTTTCTAGACAATTAAAAATTATTGTCTTGTTTTCAGAAAAAATAAGTCAAAATTAAGTGAGTTTTTTCCTTTAAACAAGCAAAATAATCTGCCAATGGGGTAAGCAAAATAATCTTATTTCATACCGGTTGAAATAAGATTATTTTGCTTACCCCATTGGTAGTTTTTGTCTTGTATTGTTTAATGTCAATGTTAGAGTGTTACTATTTTGTTTCCCTGAATGTTTCTGTCATGCTTTTAGGATTAAAGATGATTGGAATTGAAATCTTCTTCGTCGTGCGCTTCTCTACAGCCACTCAGCTTTGACAGAATACAGGACCAAAAAGGAACAAGGACTCAACAATGGAGTCTGGTAATGGTGTTACCCACACTGAGCCCGTCTACGAGGGTTACGCTCTGCCTCATGCCATCCACCATCTGCCTTGGCTGGCCGTGACCTGACTGACTACCTCATGAAGATCCTGACAGAGAGAGACTACAGCTTCACCATCAGAGCAGTGAAGGTTCCAGCCCCTGACCGGTGTCCAGTGATGGCTCCAACCCCTTAGTCCGCTCCAGTATGTTATCCAGAGTCAACTCCAGAATGCTCTCCAGTTTCCACTTCAACCCCAGAGCTCAGCCCAGAGAGCATGGAACTCACCATAACAGCTCTAACATTTATGTGTGTCTGAGCCACACACAGATCTACACCAGCCCCTCAGTCCACTCCAGTGTCGGCTCCAGCCCATGAGCCCGTTCCAGCCCCAGCTCCAGACTATGAGCCAGCTCCAGTGTCTGATTCTGTTCTCAACCCCACAACTCCTCCCAAGAATTTTTCGTCCCCTCCACGTCCCCGAACAAAGTGGCCGAGCCAAGCTCAAGGCCACAGAGGCTGATCCTCTTTGGGCCCCTGAACTGCTGGCATCTCCCTGGCCCTCTGAACTACCTTCACCATCATGGCCCCCTGACACTGCCACCTATCTGCCACAGGCTGGTCCCCCCGTCTGCTCGCCGCTGAGACCGAGAGACCGGAACCATCCCATCCACCCCGAGCTACCTGCAGGAAGGCGACGCAGCCTGTCCACACCACCAAACCCTCCACATCGAGTAACATCGAGGCGGCCCTGAGACGGGTGGCCCAAAGATGGAGGAAGTTGCGTTGACCCAGGAGATGGTGAACGCACGGGTCCTTCCCCCGGAGAAGGGCCGGTGGAGAATCTTTTGTTTTGTTTTCTTTCTGTTCCGCCACTGGCCCCAGCTCCAGCGATACCTACATTCTCAATAAAGTGCAGTTTCCAAAACCTCTGGGCCATACTGGGTCTGTGCTGACAGTGAGCGACGCTTCGCTTCTTCACTCTTGGCCACACCCTCATTCACCATGGATAGGGAGTTCGCATTTTTAAGGACCCTCACACCTCCCTGCCCAGTCCCTCAGGGGACCCACGGAGCGAGGTAAGTGCACCACACTCACCGCCTCTACTCCAGGACACTGTGCTTCCCGGGTTGGGCCCTAGCGCTCCTCACTGCCCCCCTGCGGGTACAAAGCGTACAGAGATTGCAGTCCTCCTGACGAAAGACGCAATAGAGCCTGTCCCTCCGGCCAAGATGAAGTCTTAGTACCCAAAAAGAGCGGGGAGTTACGGCCAATTTTGGATCTGCGTGTCTTGAATCGGGCCCTTTACAGAATTAATGTTAGTTCAGATGCAACATACTGTACAAAATGACAATTATATTTTAATTAGTGAACAAACAAGATAACTCTAGTAAAGCACTGATGTGAGAAAGACAGTGATGATGTACCTTTAGTTTCTGTTGTCTTTATAGTTGAGGGATCCTGAGAGGTTGTGGTGTGGACTGGAATCACTGCTGTCGTTGAATCATCTTGAGCTGTAAAGGATGAATTTTAGTTCAGATGCAACATACTGTACAAAATGACAATCATATTTTACATGATTTTTCAACTGCTTACACACATTTTAAAAATTTTGCCTCTTTTTTTCAAAACTTTACACACAAATCCAAGAATTGCACACACAAAATGCTAAATGCCTCACATCTCTTGCAAAATGAAGCAATGCATTAAAAATATCACAAACACATCTCAAAAGCAAACATTTGTCTTACGTTGCAAACACCTTTGCCATATATTCTATTTTTGGATACATCATATACACACAGTTATTCAAAACCTAAAGCTCTTCTTACATTTCTGAACGAGACTGAAAGTAATTGGCAGAGAGATGTTGAAAAATTCACGGTAAACACAAAAGCAATTGAAACCAAACTATTTTTTACTGTAAGTATTTGTGGTTGTGAATACAGTATTTCACAGTATGAAAGAAAAGAAATACATCAACCATGTGTAGTTGGACAGAATCAATGTTTGTGTTTAAAAAAGGAAATCGAAATTCTTCCTGTTAGATTTTTGTGTGTTACATAGAGAATTGTGTGTTGTGTTTTGCAAAAAGTGTTTTATGAAATTGAAAACTGAGTCGAAGGCTGAGAATTAGTGTGTGGTTTTGCAGATTTTGGTGTGTGGTTCTGGTGTTTGAGTGTCAGGTTTCAGAAATTGTGTGACATGTCAAGATTTTGTGTGTAAGCGGTTAAAAAAAACTGTAATTAGTGAACACACAAGATAACTCTAGCATTTTGCACAGTAAAGCACTGATGTGAGAAAGACAGTGATGATGTACCTTTAGTTTCTGGTGTCTTTATAGTTGAGGGATCCTGAGAGGTTGTGGTGTGGACTGGAATCACTGCTGTCGTTGAATCATCATGAGCTGTAAAGGATGAATGTTAGTTCAGATGATTCATACTGTAGAATTATACAATCATATTTTAATCAGCTAACAGAGACTCTAACCTGAATACTTGACAGTGTATCTGACTGAGGTCTTGACTTGATTTCTGTGAGTAAGCTGACATCTCCACTCTCTGTTGTCATCTTCATTCAGGAGTGTTGTAGTCAGAGTGATGATACAGTGATCTGAAGCTGATATCTGATATCTGGAGTCTGTCGTCAGATCAACATCAGTCTGATTCACCCACAACAGATCAATTCCCTCAGAACGGGTCCAACGATCACAAGATTCTCCATCATATGAATACAACTGACAGGAGAGAGTCACAGAGTGACCTGGACTGATCTCAGTCTGTGAGGATGATGATGATGATGATGATGAAACTGAAGACACAAATCACATTACAGACTTTAGTCTAAAGAGTTTAAAGAGAGGATTGGGACCTTTTTAAATTAACCACATAATCATAAAATTACCATGAAGAACATGCAATGAAACACGTGTATCTTTTCCTTGTTCTTGTCCATTCACAAATTGTCTGCAGCTGTAAAATCCAGGATCTTTTTTTGTGACGTTCTTGATGTTCAGAGAGCAGTCAGACCCCAGACTCAGTCTCTCATGTCTCTCTGTTTCTTTCCTCTTTTTTCCTCCAGTAATCAGTTCAACTGTCACTGAATGTCTGAATCTGGTATAGATCCATGTAGTTGATGTGCAGTCAGAAAGAGCATTATTACAGGGCAGACGGACATCTTCACCAGAACTGATGAACACATCAGTCTCATCCCCTTCACTGGTACCTGAAACACAAGTACATTTGAGTGATCATTATGTTATATATTAATAAATGAAAATATAAAACATATCAGCATAAAAAGCAGAAGATTCAAGTCATACAGTCTTTTCCTCACTTAATGCGATTGTAGTTGGATGAACTGTGTGTGCGTTGTTTCTTTAAATTTGCCACAAATTCGTGAGTTGTCCAATCATCATATACTTTCACGGCTATATAAAAAGGGACTTTTAAAGCACCGTTGTGTGTGTTTGATCACCGCCTGTGTGTCACTGCCCGAGGTTCGCCCATTCCTGTTTTGGCTCTTCTCGTCTCACAGGTATGTGTCTGCTAACTAGTGAGCATCAACATGTGTGTTTGAGGTAACTAGTTTTATTTGGATTGTAGTTTTCCGACGAACAATCATTCATAGTGGTTGGCTGGCGGCTGCCATCTTCCATGCCATCTGCCATGCTCCTGCAGTAATCCCGTGTCTTTTCGTGGGTTTGATGTCCGTTTGTGCGTGCGGCCGGACTCGTGACTATAGCGACGACATGGAGGTATGTGTAACTACCGCTATTGAGGTTTATAGTATTTATGTGGTAAATAATTTAACGTTTAATTCTTTTTAGGAGGAATAGTTGATTTTAGGACCCATTGCTGTCACGTATCCTGCGCCTGCTGTTTCCTGCTACTCCCCACCGGAGGTCACCGGTTCAATATTGTCACCTTTTCATAGCACACACAGTCACACATCACTCTGGACTACATTTCCCACAATTCCCCATCTAAGAACCAATCACACCGGTTTCCCATCAGTGACACTTTATAAGCTGCACTCAAACACACACACTTGCTGAGTATTGTTTAGCCTTTATCCAACCTTGTCTCCGTGTTTCATTGTTCTTGCCTGTGTTTTTGACCCTGGACAGTTTTCCTCGTTTGATCATTTGCTGCCTGTCTTGACCATTGCCTGTGTTTTGGATTACTCTTTTGCCTTGCCCTCCTGTACCTGTTGCTGGTGTTTGACCTCTGCCTGTACAACTATGTTCACTTTAATAAAGCCTGCACGTGGATCTGCAACTCCGTCGTCCAGTTCCCTTCATTACAATTGCATTTAGTGCAGCCTGCGGGGCAACGTTCTTCGATGCTGCTGCTTTGTTTAAGTTCGTTTCTAAACCTGCCCCTTGGCGTGAGTTTGCGCTGTTTACCGGTCTCCTCCGTTAGACCAGCTCTTGTTTTATTTTTCCTTGCTTTGGATTTGTAACTGTTTTTTTTTAAAATTGCTTTTTGTGTATTGTTGTTTAAGTTCATTCTTTAGTTGTTTGTTTTGTTTGTTTATATTGCTTTGGTTTGTTCATTTGTGCTGTAAATTTGTATTTCCTTTGTTTGGTGTTTTTGTATTTGTTTCATATGGTTTAACTTTGTCTAGTGTCAATTTTCTTTTTATATTTCTTTTGCTCTGCTTGACTTTGCTGTTTAATTTGTGTTTCTTTTTCTTGTTTACTATATTGGTATGTTTATATGAAATTGGAGTGAACATCCACCTCTTGTTGAGTCAAGTCACCTTTATTTATATAGCACTTTTTACAATGCAGACTGTGTCAAAGCAGCTTTACTGGTATATAATTTTGGCTGCACAGCAGTTCTTAAAGAAAATGGTGTCAATGCAGGCAGATCAAAGCACTGAATATCAAATGTCAAGTGTCCAGAACTAAGCAAGCCAAAGGCGACAACGGCAAGGAACCCAAACTCCAACAGGTGACATAAGGTGGCAAACAGGTGTTAAATGGAGAGAACCTTGGGAGAAACCAGGCTTAGTCGGGGGGCCAGTTCTCCTCTGGCGAACAGTGCTTTGGAGACCTTTCTTAACCTCATAGCAGGTGTCTTGATTTTTCTGGTCTCATACCTAAGGCTCTACTTTTTGGTTTGTTGTATTTTTCATTTTAAGTGTTAAGCATTTATCATTTCTTTTGTTTTGAGGTTATTTTGGTTAACTTTGTGTCTTGTCGTAGGAACCAAGGCTTCAGGCAGTTCGCTGGTTGGCCCTTGTGTGCAGTGGTGGGACTCTGTCATGGAGTGCAGTGTTCATGCTTGATTTTAGTGTGTGTGTGTGTGTGTGGAGACCTTTGCACCTGGTGGTAAGATCTTTTGCAATATAGTAGCCTTGTGCTCATTAAACTAGCTTACCTGCCATTCTCTTTTGTTTTTTTGTCTTCCATGTTTGAATAAAATATGCCCAGCCTACAGTAATGTTTTAAGATTAGTGCTTGATTATTATTGAAATAAAGCTCTTGTACTTTGTTATCCACATCTCGGGCCTCTGTCTTTGAAACCACGTTCCTGTGTGCTCCTTTGTTGGTGATCAATTCATAATTATTTTTCCCTGACAGGGTGGCGTAGTCAGCTGAATTTAGAGTTTCCCTTTCCGATTATCTCACCGCCACACAACACACTCTCCAGAATAAACCATTTTTCTTCATCAGAGAGCTGTTCAGATCACTCACACACTCCTAATATGAACGGACCAGGGGACATGTCCCCCACTTTCGAATTAGTTTGATTATTTATTTATTTATTTTTTTTATTATTATTATTTTTTTATAACCGCACGCCATCCTGAGCCTGCCTGTGTCGATGGCCACGTTCAGGAACGTCACGTGCACACTCTAGAAACCGCTCATTGAAAGTTCTAATGATCAGGTGTCGTGGATGCGGCACAGTCAGCGATGAAACGGCAACAGATGACTTTAATGTCATCATGGATGAAATGAAAGAAAGGAGATGTGAGTTGGTTGATTCAGTAAATTAGCTCAGGTCAGGATAATCATATTTTCTGTCTACACCTGCTGATGTTAACCTTGACTGAGCTAACGTTAACATACACTGTTGCTAGGTAACTTCTTATTTAGACTGTTTATTAAATATTTAGCTTAGAACATTGTGTGCATTTTCTGTCAACAGTGAAAATTTTAGGTTGAAGGGAACATTTTAAATAAATGTTCATTTATAAGCAACCTACTTCAGTGTGATATGTTACCATATCATCATGCTTAACACTGAGAATGTGAATAATTGTAATGGGATGATCAGGTTCAGATATCTAAATCAGAATATCATGAGGCGGTTGGCGGGTGGATGATTTATTTTTAACAGTGGATTCAGGTACAACTCAATACACAGACTTTTCAAACCAAAGTTACACCCTTGGTGACACTGTCCAGTATCAGGAATTATACAGTATGTACTGTATCAATACCCAACACTGAGATCACAACTTAAATGTAAATTAACTCTTTCCCAGACTAACTCCACTAAATGTCTACAGTACAGATTTCTTTACCTGTGAGAAGTGAGCAGAGAATGATCAGTCCCAGCAGACACAGATCACACTTATCAGACATTTTCTGTTAAATCTTCCCTCTAGAGAGCGAGTGCTGACTGTTACCAGTGTTGTGTTGAATGTTTCACTGTCTAACCACCATAACCACTAACCTAAGAGGAACAGATTTGACACAACACTGGTTGAGAAACATGTTTTTCACTGTGAGAGGTGCTTCTGTAAACCACACTGTCACCCACATTTGGTCTGAACACAACTTATAGACTCATGAATTCCAAAACAGTTTTTAAAGTATTTCAAAGTAGTTATTAACATCATCTCCAGATCGGTCAAACAAAAAACATTTGCACACACTACATGAGCATCTAGAGAAGATATTAACTGTCTTCATGGAGTGTTTATACACATCGATTATAACATGCTGCTTTACTCTCTCCAGCCCTGAAAAAATATCTCAGATCAAAGCTCCTATATTAACACTGCCAATGTCAAATGCAAGTACATCTCTTGCTTCGTGATGTATTTATGTTTTCATGTAATGTGGATTGTTAGTTTCCAGTTTGTTTTAATGTGCTGTAGTTGCTTAAAAAGCACCAAAAATTAGTTTCCGTAAGAAGATCCAGTCCACACCGATCTGAGAAAGCAGTGGCAGGAAAATATATATCACAAATAAAACAAATATATGAGCAGTGTGCTGTGATCTCTGACTCCATTGTGGGATAAACTAGCGTCCAGTGCAGTGGTTCTCAACCAGGAGACTCAAGATGACTTAAAAATCAAGATGTAAACTGACATCGTATTTCTTATTTTAATTTGTTCTTTAAACAACTGTTATTTATTTAAGCTTGGAACACCTGGATATATGAGAGAATATAAAAAGTGTGATTTTTAAAGAATTTTAAAAAGTAATGGAAATTTCTATAGTTAATATAATTTTTTACTTATCATGCTGAAAAAAGCTATCTGTGAGTAACTTTGCCTCAAATTTTTGACACATTTTGACAAATTTCAGTGCATTCAGGAATAAAACTGTATTAACCAAACAGTATTACTTTAAATATATGTTCACATCATACAGATCTTCTATGATATATTATAGATCATAAACATATTTCTTTACCTGTGAGAAGTGAGCAGAGAATGATCAGTCCCAGCAGACACAGATCACACTTATCAGACATTTTCTGTTTCTGTCAGTCTTCTTCTTCATTATATGCTCACAACTCTTTCTTTAAATATCATCAGCTCCTCCTGTGTTTGTTAACTTCCTCTGATCTGACCGAATGAGTGTTTAAATCCGGCTACAGTTGATATATAGTGACGCTGTGCCAGTGCATGATGGAGAAGTGTTGCTTCACAGCTCTCTTATTAATATCCACTCAAATTCTTTTTTGTTGATTTACAGTACACTTTTACTGTAATAGGAACTGTCCCTCAAGAGCAACTTATGGTGACGTGTTCAATAATAAGAGCTCAGGCAGTTTTAACCTACAATCATTCTGTAAAATCTCAACAGGTTAAATCTTCCCTCTAGAGAGCGAGTGCTGACTGTTACCAGTGTTGTGTTGAATGTTTCACTCTCTAACCACCATAATCACTAACCTAAGAGGAACAGATTTGACACGACACTGGTTGAGAAACATGTTCTTCAGAAGTGCTTCTGTAAACCACACTGTCACCCACATTTGGTCTGAACACAACTTATAGACTCATAAGTATTTGTGATGTATTTATGTTTTCATAAAATGTGCCTTGTTAGATTCCAGTTTATGTTTTAATGTGCTGTAGTTGCTTAAAAAGCACTAAAAATGAGTTTCTGCAAGAAGATCCAGTCCACACCGATCTGAGAAAGCAGTGGCAGGAAAATATATATCACAAATAAAACAAATATATGAGCAGTGTGCTGTGATCTCTGACTCCATTGTGGGATAAACTAGCGTCCAGTGCAGTGGTTCTCAACCAGGAGACTCAAGATGACTTAAAAATCAAGATTTAAACTGACATCTCATTTCTTATTTTAATTTGTTCTCTAAACAACTGTTATTTATTTAAGCTTGGAACACCTGGATATATGAGAGAATATAAAAAGTGTGATTTATAAAGCCAGAAGTGTCAATAAAATTAATAAAATTAAAAAAATTTTACTTATCATGCTGAAAAAAGCTATCTATGAGTAACTTTGCCTGGATTTTTGACACATTATGACACATTATGACAAATTTCAGTGCATTCAGGAATAAAACTGTATTAACCAAACAGTATTTTTTTTCTCAATATTATTTTTTATTAGTTTTATAACAACAACAACAAACAAACAGCAACACATACCCCCAACAACCCCCTCCCCAAAAAAAGGTCAGACGAAATTACAAATGGCATAAATGTCTAGATAAAGTACAAAGAATAAATAACTCATACAATTGGAGAGATAGAAATCAGCACAAAAAACGTAGTATAACAGTTGTATTACTATCTTTAAGTTCTGCTATCATGTAAATGTTGGAGGAAGGGACCCCAGACCATGGAAAAATTAAGAGACTTTGCTTCATTAAGCCGTATTTTTTCAAGGTTTAAGACAGACACCATCTCAGCCAGCCATTTTTGAAAACATGGGGAAGCAGTGGCTTTCCAATCCCTTAATATAATTCTCTTGGCCAAAACCATGCCCAACATTAATGCCAGCTGCAAATAATAAGGTAAAGATGACACTGTGTCAGAATAGCCAAAAATGGCCAATTCCATTTCAGGAGGAAGAGTCTGATCATATGCCACTGAATACCAAGAGAAAATATCTTGCCAGTAATTCTGGAGTTTCAGGCAAAACCAAAAAGGTTCCCTCTGCACCCTGACATCGATCACACAAAGGAGACACAGCTAGGTAGATCTTATGGAGTTTGGTTTTGGAATAGTGCAGTCTGAGTACAATTTTAAACTGAATTAATTGAAGTCTTGTGTTGATGGAACAGCTATGTATTCTCTTCAAGATTTCAGACCAGAGGTTGACAGATAGGTTGACATCAGCCTCCTTTTCCCAGGCTACCCTAAGATAATCAGAAGATGTATTCAATTGCGAAGAGAACAGGGAAACAAATAGCGAAACCATATGCCTAGAGTCTGGTGCTCTTCGCACTAGGTTATAGAAATAGTGCTCTTCCTGCTGAATACTATAGTCAGAGAAAGCCTGCCGAACATAATGCTGAATCTGCAAGTAACGAAAAAAATGAGAATGATGAAATCTACTAAGAAGGTGATCAAAGGAAGAAAAGTGACCATCTGCGTACAGCTCGTTAAATGTAGAAAGACCTTTATTATTTCACATTTGGAAGATTCTATCACTCAAAGCAGGTATAAAATTATGATTCTCACATATGGGAGAATAAAGAGAGGGCTGTGTGATACCAAGAAATTTCTTAATTTGTTTTAATATCCTTAAAGAGCTATGCACTACAAAATGTTTAGTAATGTTCTTTAAAGGAACACTCAAATTGGATAATAGTAAAGCAGGGAGAGAGCTCTTATTTACAGAATGAGATTCCATGTTAATCCAGCTAGGGGTATCCACTGCACTCTGATCAAAACAGGGTGAGCCATAATTCCAATACATCAAAGCCCTTACTGTCAGGGTCGGTTGCCAACGAAGAGAGGATGCAGGATCAATTTAAGCAGCAAAGGTTTATTTACAAGACTTTAACACGGGAACAGGAACAGAAACAACCAACATAACTAAGATGTGCAGGAGTAGTGAGTCTTTTAAAGGGAGTGCTGATGAGGAAGTGCAGGTGCAGGGAATCCGTAATGAAGAGCTAACTGGGTGCAGGTGTGGAATCAGAGGGATGCTGGGAAATGGAGTCTGGGGACGGTGAGACAGACAGTGACATTACTCCCCCCTCCCGGTAGGCACGACCTCGCGGCGTAGATAGATAACCGGGAGGGAGGGAGGAGGGAGGCGGGCGTCCTGGAGACGTGACGGGTGATCCGGGTGCTGCAGGGTAGGTTGTCTCCAGGACGGTACAGGCTGACCGAGGTGCCATGGCGGGTCGGGCAGCTTGGGAAGCCGTGGCGGGTCGGGCAGCTTGGGCAGCTTGGGAAGTCGTGGGGACGGTGGCCGGTTGGGATGCCCTGGCGGTGCTTGCTCGATGACAGGCTTCACTAGAGGCTCGGCAGCAGCCATCACCAGAGGCTTGGGAGGCTCCTTGGCCTTAGCCCAGACCTCAGGCCCGGCCACTAAGTTCGGGGACGGATAGCCCCCCCCAAAAAAACACTTGGGAGAAAGTCCGGGTGTTTTGGACCACAGGGACTTCCGAAAAGGGCTGTGGGCCGGAACGGAGGGCTGGAGCGGGCTCGGCGACTGGAGCGGAAGTCTGGAGCGGGCTCAGCGACTGGAGCGGACTCAGTTGTGGTGACGACCATCTTGCATGAGGGCTCATGCATGGTTGTGGCCATCTTGCGCTCTGGGCTGAGGACTGAGCTGGAATGAGCTGTAGATGGAATGGAATTTCAGCGCTGATCTCACCGATGTGGACATCGGGTCCGTCACCTTGGCTCCCAGGTCAGTGCTGTTGGAGACCCACTTTCTTCCCCGGGGAAACACTGGCAGCCAGGAATGGACAGGACCGTTAAAGCGGTATGTGAAGGGATCTGGGGTGAGGTGAGTTGGTGAGGCCTTGTTTGCTTCTGACTGGATGAGGAGGATAATTTTTCACTCTAACTTCTTCAACTTCAAAATTAGAACTGTTTAAATAAAGAACAAGATTTATCAATTCGACTAGGGAGAATTCACAAGTAGGTTCGTGATACCGAATAGTATCCTCATCCAGACCCATCAGAAAACAAGCATTGAGGGATGCATCAGGCCAACCCACCTGATAAGATACCTCCAGAAACTCCTCCACATACCTCTCCAACGGCCTGCCCTTCTGCCGCAGTCCGCACAGTCGGTCCTCGGCCTGGAGAGATGTGTTTGCTGCTGGATGATCCATATCCTTTTTTGGGTCTGTCCTTCTGTCAGGGTCAGTTGCCAACAAAGAGAGGATGCAGGATCAATTTAAGCAGCAAAGGTTTATTTACAAGACTTTAACACGGGAACAGAAACAACCAACATAACTAAGACAAGGACAGACAAATACGTGCAGGAGTAGTGAGTCTTTTAAAGGGAGTGCTGATGAGGAAGTGCAGGAGCAGGGAATCCGTGATGAAGAGCTAACTGGGTGCAGGTGTGGAATCAGAGGGATGCTGGGAAATGGAATCCGGGGACGGTGAGACAGACAGTGACACTTACGTTTGCTGCCCAATAATAATGTTGAAAAACTGGCATTGCCAATTCACCCAGCGCTTTAGATTTTTCTAAATGGACCTTAGAGATATGATGTGCCTTAAAACCCCAAATAAAAGAAAAAATTATAGAGTCTAGATTTTTAAAAAAAGATTTTGTGAGATAAATAGGCAAATTCTGAAACAAATATAAAAACCTTGGGAGGGCCACCATTTTTATAGCATTAATATGGCCAATCAGCAATAATGGCAAGATTCTCCATTTTTCAGTGGTGGATTTAAGGCTCTTTATTGCATCCATAAAATTTAAAAAGCTTAAATATGTCTTTTGGATCTGTTGGAATAACCAATCCTAAATAAGTAAAACGATCACAAACAATTTTAAAAGGGAGGGAAAATTACTGCCACGAGGAACAAAAATGCTTTTCTTCCAGTTAATTGAATACCTGGAAAAAGAACCAAAATGACTTATCAAATCCATTAAGGGGGGTAAAGAATCAACAGCATCATTTAAAAATAAAAGTAAATCATCTGCATATAAAGAGAGTCTGGTCTCTACAGACCCGATTGTAATAGAAGAATGGTGCCGAATGCTTATAGCCAGTGGCTCCAGTGCCAGATTGAATAATAAGGGACTAAGGCAACACCCCTGCCTTGTCCCACGATAAAGAGGAACATAGTCCGATTTGTCCGGATTGGTAAGTATTGCGGATTTTGGGTTTGCATAAAGCATCTCAATGTATGTACAAAATTTTTTACCAAACCCAAACTTATCTAGCACTGAATATACATATCGCCACTCGATCTGATCAAAGGCCTTCTCGGCATCAAGTGAAATAATGGCTGCCTTAGACCTCTGAGAGCCTAACAGCCTAACATTTAACAGACGTCTAACATTTGAAAAAGAGAATCTACCCAAAATAAAACCAGTCTGATCAGGATGAATTAATGAGGCCATGTGTTTGCTCAGACGGCTGGCCAACACTTTTACAACAATCTTCTGGTCACAGTTAATGCAAACTTAATGGTCTATAACTGGAAGGATCAGTGTCATCCTTGTATTTTTTCAATAATAAACAAATGTTTGCCTCGTAGAGAGAATTAGGGAACAGTTTATTTTTAAAAGAATGATTTATCATTCTAAGTAATAATGGGGCAATTATATCTGCATGAGCTTTATAGAATTCAATACAGAACCCGTCAGACTCTGAGACCTTACCGTTTGGAAAGGACTTGATGGCCTTCAAAATTTAATCCAAAGTGAACTCTTTATCCAGCTCCTCTCTGGCAGCCTCACTAAGCTTCGGAACGTCCATAGTATCAAGAAAGTCAGTAATATCTGAGTCAGGCACGTTACATTTTGAAGTAAAAAGATGCTTATAAAATTCAAGAAAACAAGCATTTATTTTCTTTGGCTTAGTTAACAGCACACCAGAGCCTGACTTAATTTGAAAAATAGCTCTTTTGGCCTGCATGCCTCTTAGTTACGAAGAGAGTAACCTATCAGGTTTGTCACCCATCTCAAACTGTTTACATTTTATTTTAAGAAGCATATTACTGACCTGCTCACTCAAAATATTATTATATTCGTATTTCAGTTTTAACATGTTATTAAGATCAGACTGGGATTTAGATAGTCTATATGCCTTGCTCCGTGGGTGGAAGCAGGGCTTCGTTTGTGTTTCTCTTTATTTCTGCTCAATTCATAGGCAGTTACATTACCCTGTAATACTACTTTAAAGGTCTCCCACAGAATGGAATCGGACACATCACCTTTATCGTTGAATTCAAGAAACTGCTAATGTGAGAAGAAATGTATGTATGAGATTGCTCTCATAGTAATAAACCAGGGTTCAAGCGCCAACAGTACTTAGACTGAGATAGAGAAAGCTTAAACACCATGGTAAGCGGGCTATGGTCAGAAATGACTAAATTATTATACTTGGTCTATATAACATTTGGAATAAGTTTAGAGTCAACAAGAAAATAATCAATTCTAGTATAGGATTTGTGTACAGGTGAAAAGAATGAGTAGTCTCTAACAGATGGGTGTTGCAATCTCCAAATATCAGCAAAGTTCAAAGATTTAAATAGATGATTTAAAGTGCTAACTAAGTGTAAAATATGAGGGACCTGTGTGGAGGAATGGTCCAAATAGGCATCAAGATAACAGTTAAAATCACCACCAGTTATTATGTTTGTAGAACTGGGGACAGGAAGCAAATCAAAAACCTTTCTGAAAAAATTAGGATCATCAAAATTTGGACCATATATGTTTAAACAAGTAACTGGAAAGGAATTTATATGACCAGATATTAAAATATATCTACCGGCAGGATCAGCAATGACAGCTGACAAACAAAATAGGATGGATTTGCGGAATAAAATGGCAACACCCCTAGCCTTTGAGGAAAAAGAGG
This sequence comes from Hypophthalmichthys nobilis, assembly GCA_037950665.1. Lineage (NCBI taxonomy): Eukaryota > Metazoa > Chordata > Actinopteri > Cypriniformes > Xenocyprididae > Hypophthalmichthys > Hypophthalmichthys nobilis. Next base: position 1,408,273 of record CM075468.1, on the reverse strand, counting down.
ACTGATATACTTGTGAGATCCAATTAGATCTAAGGTGTCTCTGTTCAGTCTGATTAATGGTGGTCTCTTGAAGGAAAATAATAATATTAGCAGAGAGGGACTTAAGATGTGCTAATACTTTGCCTCTTTTAATCTGGTGTCCCATACCTCTAACATTCCAAGATACAAATGTAACATTTGTCCCTCCAACAGAACTAAATGCATCAACCATTGACAATGAAGTTGAGTAACATTGGTAATGGATAAAAGCAGGCAATAAACACTGAAATACAAATAGTCTGGCCAACCCCATCACAACTTACCCCCCACCCACAACCGTTTCCCCAACTGAAACGGCGAAACTTACAGATCATCTGGAAGGTAGCGGAGCACAGGGAAAGAAAACAAGGAAACTAACTCCAAAAACAGTGGGAAAAAAACAAGTCTCGATCATGCTCCTACTGGTAACAAAATTCAAAACATAGTCTGTCAAGTTAAAAATATAAAGGAATAACTTAACTGTAGGCTTTGCAGTCTGCTCTTATCAGACCAATGCAGTAGCCTAGTAATATAGAGTCGCTAAAGAAAAGTCATTAGGCAGAAAGAGAGTCCGCAAATTTTTGTGCTTCATCTGGCGAGTCAGACATAGAGATGGAGTCCTTGTGCATAACTCGCAATCTTGCAGGAAAAAGAAGAGAGCAGGAGAGCAGTTTCAGCACTGATCCAAATGCGCGTCATCTCGAGGCCACCTCCGCTGTGTAATCCGTAAAGATATGCAATGGTTTTCCCTATGTAATGTAACAGAGCGTTCTCGTGGCTCAGACGGAGGATCAGTTCTTTATCGCGATCATGATGAAGCTTCGCAATGATCGGACGTGGTCTCTCATCTTCTGACGGCTTCGGTCGCAACAACCGGTGAGCGCGATCTACTTTGACCGGCTTAGGAAATTTGTCTTGGCGTGGCGATCAGCTCAGTAATAAACGTAATAGGATGACCCTGCTCCGCTCCTTCATTTATCCCCACAAATTTCAAATTAAGCCAGCGAGAGCGGCCTTCCAAGTCATTCACCTTAGCACGGAGAAATTTGTTGTCAGAACGCAATTCCTCACAGATTCTCCCTACATCTTCCAAGCATGAATCACAACCCGTCACCGCTAATTCCATTCACCAGCACGGCATCGAGTGCATCAAGGCGATTGTTGATGGACAACTTAGGCTGCATTTACACTGCAAGTCTTAATGCACAGATCCGATCTTTTGACCATATCCGATTTTTTGGCCAGTGTGTTTACATTCACTTTAGACGCGACTGGTATCCGATATCTGTGTTTACATTACTTCCTGCCCAAAATGATTGTCATTGATAGCTTTACATGCACATGGTAGACCTTTGCGTTTTTAATGGCCGTGCTATTAAAATTATTTATATATTTCAAGTCGGGTGGCCATGATTACCTGCCAGGAGTGCGTTTCCCAAAGCAAACTATGGTCCCAAGTTCTGTCGTTACCAAGAGAGTTCAATGGGACTTACGACCATAGTTGACTAACGATGCTTTTGGGAAACACACCCCAGAATGGATAAGATAACAGCTGTCAGTGTCATAGATGTTTTGCAGCGCGAATTCTGACTGAACGAATATAGACTGGAAAATAAAGTTATTTTATCTACAGTTGTTAGATCTAGAATTCTGAAGTGAAATAAAGTAGCAGGTAAGTTTACATTTATTTGAATGAATGATAACGAGAAAGCGAGCAAAGGAGAGAGTGCACACGAGAGAGAGAGTAGCCTACCCAGTGAAGCTTTTGGTTTATTAAAACAAAACGAAACAAAAAAAAAACACACATGGTGGTCTCTTCTATACGGAGCCCCGGACATGACATGCAGGAAAAAAATAGTAGGCTAAATCGTGCGCACAATTTACTAATTAATTCCCTCAATTTACTAAAACGTGCGCACGATTTACTATTTTGTTCCCTCGATTTATAAATCATCCGCATGATTTATATATCGAGGGAACGAATTATTAAATCATGCGCACGTTTTAGTAAATCGAGGGAACGAAATAGTAAATCGTGCGCATGATTTAGTATATCGAGGGAACGAATTAGTAAATCGTGCGTGCGATTTAATTTTTTTTCTTGCATGTCATATATGGGGCTCTGTACTTTTAAATTAACTGGGCAGAGGTTGAAATTCAGCTGCTGAATGTGTGTGTGTGTGTGTGTGTGTGCGTGCGTGCGCGCAGTTTCTTTCAAGGGAAAAAATAGATAGACATAAAGAGTTTCCACCTCAATAATACAGCTGCGAATTTTAGTGCGAGTGCACACAGGCACTTCTGCTTCATAATACAACATTAAAGCTACCTTTTAGTGAGCAAACATCTCGCCCTCACCTTGTGGTGGCTTGGAATTCCAATGGGAATCGGATATGCGTGTTTAGACGTAGGTCGCAGCTCCTCCTGTGTTTGTTAACTTCCTCTGATCTGACCGAATGAGTGTTTAAATCCGGCTACAGTTGATATATAGTGACGCTGTGCCAGTGCATGATGGAGAAGTGTTGCTTCACAGCTCTCTTATTAATATCCACTCAAATTCTTTTTTGTTGATTTACAGTACACTTTTACTGTAATAGGAACTGTCCCTCAAGAGCAACTTATGGTGACGTGTTCAATAATAAGAGCTCAGGCAGTTTTAACCTACAATCATTCTGTAAAATCTCAACAGGTTAAATCTTCCCTCTAGAGAGCGAGTGCTGACTGTTACCAGTGTTGTGTTGAATGTTTCACTCTCTAACCACCATAACCACTAACCTAAGAGGAACAGATTTGACACGACACTGGTTGAGAAACATGTTCTTCAGAAGTGCTTCTGTAAACCACACTGTCACCCACATTTGGTCTGAACACAACTTATAGACCCATGAATTCCAAATTAGTTTTAAAGTATTTCAAAGTTATTACTAACATCATCTCCAGCTTGGTCAAACAAAAAGCATTTGCACACACTACATGAGCATCTAGAGAAGATATTAACTGTCTTCATAGAGTGTTTATACACATCGATTATAACATGCTGCTTTACTCTCTCCAGCCCTGAGAAAATATCTCAGATCAAAGCTCCTATATTAACACTGCCAATGTCAAATGCAAGCACATCTCTTGCACTGAGCTTCGTGATGTATTTATGTTTCCGATAGTGTGGCTTGTTAGTTTCCAGTTTATGTTTTAATGTGCTGTAGTCAGCACATTTGTTCTCTAAACAACTGTGGAAATGAAGGATTTCGAAGGGTACAACTGATGGACTCTTTGGGGCCCCATGGTCCTTTGCACAGGGAAGTTGTTTGACATCACAGAATAGGTACAGGAGGTTAGGAGTTCGATTTTACCTATAAATGTATATATATAGTATTTTTCTATACTACTGCAATATTTATACGAGTTAGAGTTGGTGCAGTATTATGGTCAAAATGACATTGTACTTCAACAAAAATACTTTACAGCTCCCTTTATCAGTCCATTCAAATGTTTCAAATACATAGACACAATATACATTATATTTAAAGTAAAAGACCGGCAGTAGCTTATAATGTTACTACAGTAAATGAATGTGTATTAATACAAAGAGTAAACCAATACCAATGTGGCAATACTTTCGTTTTTGGGTTTGAATTTGATTTATTGGTCTGTTCTAATTATTGAGTCTTGTGTTGATTTATGTTGTTTTTGGGTTCATCTACGTGTTAATTGTTACCATCCAGTGTTTCAGTATATACAGTTTTTCACTCTGTTATTAAGACTCTTTCAGTTATTTTAAACACAACCAACAGCAATAGTGAATCCCCAAATTATGTAACTCATTGTCTAAACTTAAGTTACAACATGACAGGAATCATTATCATCATACAGACTAATCCATAATCACTATTAAGTGAAACAAACTCAGATTCTGTATGAAGTTGTACAGTGATGATCTGAATCTATTCCAGAGTCAAGACTTTCTTACAACACTGAGATGGCTGATAGCTGTTCTACACATCCGTAACTAAAATAATGAATTAATTATAGCATTTGCATGTGTTTTCAGAGCTGTGAGCTCACTGTTAATAAATTATATATATATATATATATATATATATACACACACACACACATATATTTGGTTGTACCACCTGACAAAAAAGTTAAAAACACATTTTTCATGACATTTTTCATGACTTTCATGAATAAATATGCATTACATCTGTTTTGAAAAGATTTTTTAAAACCTTTTTTGAAGCTTTATCTGCTCAATGACCCATATAACAAAATCTGTTAGAAAAACATTAAATAAACATGTATTTTCATTAGTGTATTTGTACATCTACAGCTGAAAGTGTTTAAAATCATTAGAGAATACACTTGCAGTTTTGAAGTTGCAGTGCTTTATTTTGCAGTAAAGTTGAAATGTTTGGCTAAGATAAGAGTGTGTTTAGATCACTGTGTTAACTGTTTTGAAAGCAGTTACATTACTTTTAGAGAAATGTGACAAATCGATTGAGAAAAACAGTAATAATGGCATAAGTTCAGCCATTCTCACCGCCAAAGGATGAGGCTATGAAGAATCGGAGGTTAAAGATAGGAAAGTACCTGCTTTATTTGGACAAACTTGCTCCTCAGAATCACAACCTGTAAGTGTGATTAATTATTGATAATTTTAATTTTAATTTTAATTAATTTTAATTTTAATTTTAATTACCGAGCGTTCAAAATACATAGTTTTGTGTTTTAGCTATATTGTGTATGTCTCCGGCTAACTTGCGTTATGACTGTCTTTGTGAAATACTTCTGCTAATCAGCTGTGGGCCACTATTACCTAAAATTGAGTCCATTAATGCAGATTGTCTGTTGTTCTTACTACAGTAGTCAACATTTGAAGTGGATCAAAAAAGTTCATCAAAGTTGTTCTAAGAACTAAGTTGTCTTAAGAAGAAGGTTTTAAGACAACTTTGATGAAAGGTCCACTTCAAATGTTGACTACTGTACTTTGAGTAATGATAAAGGATGGAGCAAGATTTGTTTTACAAACTTTAATGTTACATCAGTCATTGACGTCAGAGCTCAGCTAATGTATGTGCTGTTATTGATTCTGTTAATAATACAGTTCCCACATGTGCACTGCAATAAATTAGAAATGTACACATCAGTTTGTTGATGAACATATATATGTAACAAATATCTCAGGAAAGGAGACATTAGACACAGTTGCAGAGGTTTTATTAAGAAAATGAGTAGCAATCATTCAAAATTTTAAAATAAAATGCTAAAAACAGGAATGAACAGACAAGATAGGAGAATCACCAAATCAGCTCCAACAGAGGATTATACAATCAGTCTGAGTCTGTCCATTACTATTTCTTCAGGGTGCTTAGAAGTTTTTTTCTGTTTTCTGAGAAGAAGAATATTAAAAAATTAACAATCCTCTATAAGTTTTTGCTATTTTAGATATTATTGCAGATTAGGCATCTCTATTTCCTCGAGGTGCTGCGAGTCCTTCCTCCCTGCAAAATAAATCGATGATTGCAGATTGTTCCAGATCAGATGAGTGTGAATCATCAGATTGTGTGAAGCTCAAACTCACCAGCTCTTCTTGCACAGATGATCTGAAGAAGAATCACAGTAGGAGCAGCAAACACTGAGATCTCAACAATCATCATAATCACTGCAGGAAACAGAGAGGAAGAAGAGATTGAATCTCTGAAACTGAACATGACTGAAGTCAAGGGTTTTAAACAATGAATGATTTTTGACAAGCATTTACAGACTGACTGATAGTTTCAGTGTTATAAAGCTGTCGTCATAAATGAACTGCAAACAAAGACGTGTCGTACCTCTGAATGATGATCCAGCAGTCCTACTGACTTCAGTTTCTGATGTGGTGACAGCTGGATCTGTGGATCACGTCTGTTAGTTCAGTTCAAACATAATGTAACATATAAACATCATCATCATCATCATCATCACATTATACTTGAGATCACAGAAATGATGAATATGTGTCCCTGTGTGAACTTCCACTGTTCCACAAGTCTATCCAAGACATTTCTTTTACAATCTGCTGTAGTCCAGAGCAGCTCTATATCAGTATGACTCAGTTATGGTGCTGAAAGCTCCTCACACTAACATGGGATGACTTGTATGTTTATGAAATGCTCACTATGATTTTAATCATTTAAGCTCAAAACATGTGAAGGTCAAGTATGGTAACCCATACTCAGAATTTGCCCTCTGCATTTAACCCATCCAAGTTAGTGCACACACATTAGGAGTAGTGAACACACACACACACACACCCGGAGCAGTGTGCAGCCATTTTGCTGTGGATCCCGGGAGCGATTGGGGGTTAGATGCCTTGTTTAAGGACACCTCAGTCCTTTCCTGCCGGTATCAAGAATCAATCCCGCAACCTTCGGGTTACCAGTCTGACTCTCTAACCATTAGGCCACTGTATCATAGGATGTCATGAGTTACACTAGTTGTCTTGCACAGACTGCTACTTTTTGTAGATGATATTTGTGATGATAAAACCAGTCTGTGAGAGCCAGTGCAAACCACTGAAGAGAGAGACTGATAATGTGTATCAGTGATCATGTGATCATGAACCTGTAGGAGCTGCTGCTGTAGTTTGGCTTGATTCCTTCTTGATTTTTGAGCTGCTGACTGGAATCAGTGTTGTTGAATGGACTGGAGCTGCAGAAGATGAATGTTCAGATCCATCTGTAGGACATAAACATCATATTTTTATACTTGATCATGACATTTGATCATGACAGTTTGTGCTCCATCATCACTGTTCACAGTGGCAGTAATTGAGAAGACCACAAAACCAGTCATAAGTCACACGGGTATATTTGTAGCAATAGCCAACAATACATTGTATGGGTCAAAATTATCCATTCTTCTTTTATGCCAAAAATCATTAGAATATTAAGTAAAGATCATGTTCCATGAAGATAAATTTCCTACCGTAAATATATATAAAAAAATATTTTTGTAAGTGATATGCATTGCTAAGGACTTCATTTGGACAACTTTAAAAGTGATTTTCTCAATATTTTATTTATTTATTTACTTTTATTTATTTATTTATTTATTTTTATTTTCAAATAGTTGTATCTCAGCCAAATATTGTCCTATCCTAACAAACCATACATCAATGGAAAGCGTATTTATTCAACTTTCAGAAAAATTGACCCATATGTCTGGTTTTGTGGTCCAGGGTCGCATATAATTTATGCATTGTTTATATGAGATGGAAACACTGAGCTGCTGCCCATAAACCTTCAGTTTGTCCTGAATTAATGACATTATTAAGCCTTATGATTCCTAAAACTGACCTCCGACATGGGTCATACTAGACTCAAATAGATTTGTGAAATATTTCATGTATGACCCATGTAGGAGGTTTTTCATTTTAGAAATTATAAGCATTTTTATGCATTTTATTGGCTTTAATCACAATTTCACAATGCCAAGATACAGGATATGAGTCGTGTCTTTCGGTAAATGAAAACAGACAAGACAAAAAAAAAAAAAAAAAAAAAAAAAAATGGGATATGGTCAAAAGATCATATCTGTCCATTATAAGCCCTGCAATATAAACACAGATTCTTCTGAAACTGAGTTAGGAATGTTAGTTTCTCACCTAAATACTTGACAGTGTATCTGACTGAGGTCTTGACTTGATTTCTGTGAGTAAGCTGACATCTCCACTCTCTGTTGTCATCTTCATTCAGGAGTGTTGTATTCAGAGTGATGATACAGTGATCTGAAGCTGATATCTGATATCTGGAGTCTGTCGTCAGATCAACATCAGTCTGATTCACCCACAACAGATGAATTCCCTCAGAACGGGTCCAAAGATCACAATATTCTCCATCATATGAATACAACTGACAGGAGAGAGTCACAGAGCGACCTGGACTGATCTCAGTCTGTGAGGATGATGATGATGAAACTGAAACTGAACACAAGACACAAATCACATTACAGACTTAACACATTACTCTTTTAACACATTACTCTTTTTTTTAAAGAGATTAAAGAGAGAATTCAGACCTTTTTAAATAAACCACATAATCATAAAATTACCATGAAGAACATGCAATGAAACATGTGCATCATTTCCTTGTTTTTGTCCATTCACAAATTGTTGGCAGATGTAAAATCCAGGATCTTCTTTTGTGACGTTCTTGATGTTCAGAGAGCAGTCAGACCCCAGACTCAGTCTCTCATGTCTCTCTGTTTCTTTCCTCTTTTTCCCTAAAGTAATCAGTTCAACTGTCCCTGAATGTCTGAAACTGGTATAGATCCATGTAGTTGATGTGCAGTCAGAAAGAGCATTATTACAGGGCAGACGGACATCTTCACCAGAACTGATGAACACATGAGTCTCATCCACTCCACTGGTACCTGAAACACAAGTACATTTGAGTGATCATTATGTTATATATTAATAAATGAAAATATAAAACATATCAGCATAAAAAGCAGAAGATTCAAGTCATACAGTCTTTTCCTCACTTAATGCAAACACACTCTCCAGAATAAACTGTTTTTCTTCATCAGAGAGCTGTTCAGATCACTCACACACTCTTAATATGAAGATAATGTTGCATCATCAGATGTTTGAGTGTGACTCTATGTCCAGTATCAGGAATAATACAGTATGTACTGTATCAATACACAACTCTGAGATCACAACTTGAATGTGTGCAAGAATAAACTGAGCATGTTCAAATGAACTCTTTCCCAGACTAACTCCACTAAATGTCTTTAGAGAAAGTACAGATTTCTTTACCTGTGAGAAGTGAGCAGAGAATGATCAGTCCCAGCAGACACAGATCACACTTATCAGACATGTTCTGTTTCTGTCAGTCTTCCTCTTCATTATATGCTCACAACTCTTTCTTTAAATATCATCAGCTCCTCCTGTGTTTGTTAACTTCCTCTGATCTGACCGAATGAGTGTTTAAATCCGGCTACAGTTGATATATAGTGACGCTGTGCCAGTGCATGATGGAGAAGTGTTGCTTCACAGCTCTCTTATTAATATCCACTCAAGTTATTTTTTGTTGATTTACAGTACACTTTTACTGTAATAGGAACTGTCCCTCAAGAGCAACTTATGGTGACGTGTTCAATAATAAGAGCTCAGGCAGTTTTAACCTACAATCATTCTGTAAAATCTCAACAGGTTAAATCTTCCCTCTAGAGAGCGAGTGCTGACTGTTACCAGTGTTGTGTTGAATGTTTCACTCTCTAACCACCATAATCACTAACCTAAGAGGAACAGATTTGACACGACACTGGTTGAGAAACATGTTCTTCAGAAGTGCTTCTGTAAACCACATTTTGTCTGAACACAACTTATAGTCTGTACATTTACACACAAGAGCATTACTTATAGATTCACTTATATCTTTTAGCAGTTTCCTGCATGTCATTAAAATCTAGAAATAAATTCATTACATTATCATTTTTTTACTGAAAAGGGTATCCAATATCCATGACTTCTAAAACAGTTTTTAAAGTATTTTAAAGTAGTTATTAACATCATCTCCAACTCGGTCAAACCAAAAACATTTGCACACACTACATGAGCATCTAAAGAAGATATTAACTGTCTTCAGGGAGATTGATTATGTGTGTGTGTGTGTGTGTCAGGACAGAAATTTGTATAATGACATGGGTATGACATAGGTATTACAAGGAGAGGGTGACTTATTAGGACATTACCCCATGTCCCCATTTTTCAAAAGGCTTATAAATCATACAAAATGAGTTTTTTTTTTTTTTTTTTTTTTTTTTTGAGAAAGTAAAAATGTGCACAGTTTCCTGTGATGGGCAGGTTTAGGGGTAGTGTAGGGGGATAGAAAATACAGTTTGTACAGTATAAAAACCATCAAGCCTATGGAATGTCCCCACAATTCACAAAAACAAACGTGTGTGTGTGTGTGTGTGTGTGTGTTTGAATAGTCAAACCAGCTAACATGTTCCAAATCACAGTTTGAGCTGGTTTTTCCAGCATGACATTCATGTTTAATAAAAACAAAAAGAGTGTGGACGGACACAAAAACACTTTCAGTTTGAATGGCCCCGTATTCACATGACACAACACTGGTTGAAGTTTCTGAAAGTTAACTCTCAAAAAGTAGCCTCTCGATTTATTGTAGGTTACGGTATCTGGGAAGAGATGGGTTCAGTTCACTTAGCTTTGTTAAGTCGTGGCAGGAATGTTGAGAGATCGACATCCTGACCTGTACATTGTGGCCATAAGTTTTTCTTTTTTTGAGGGAAACAACTTCTCTTTACAGGAAACAAGAGGGCGCCAAAGTCCAAACACCTCAGCTTGGACGCCACTGAGATAAACTGTGCTTTTTTCTCGATTGCTAACACACCATAACTGATTCATTAGGCACGATTTTCCAAACCATTTATTCAGTTTTCAAAATAAAGACACATTTCATATATCAACTATAAACACATTGTTTTCACACACATTCCAAAACTCTACACAAAAATGCCCTTATTTTACAGTGCTTTAACCATGTTCTCACATAGTATAGTTAACTCAAGTGTCACTATGTAAACTCAAACAGCACACATTTATCCATCAGTAAACATTCAGTAGCAAAAATGATGACACAATCAGAATCTCAGGATAATATAAACAGGAGCACAGGTGATTGTGCTTTAGAAAATACATCCTAGAATCATCGACAGGGTTTTATACTATACAGTATAATTACAGTACATAGTAACAGTACTTTATATTAGAGAAATTTTACTATTCTGTGTCCAGTAAACTGTAGAGCAGTGGTTCCCAACCTTTTTTACGCCAAGGCCCCCCTCCTCTCCGAATCAATACTGCACGGCCCCCCTTCACCTTTTTTTTTTTAATCCACAAAAACATTTGTATTGTTATTACTTTTCAACCCAATGTTATTATTTCTTTAAAGAAACTCAAGATAGATTTAAACTTTCAGAGTTCCTTTTGGCAAACATACTTTGCAGTACTTACTCTGCTCAGTAATACAGTAACTTAAGCTGGTCCTAAGCTGGTTCATGCTGGTCCAATGCTGGTCCAATGCTGGTCCTAAGCTGGTCCACAACCAGCATGGACCAGCATAGGACCAGCATAGGACCAGCTCAGGACCATCTTAGGACCAGCATTGGACCAGCATAGGACCAGCATGAACCAGCTTAGGACCAGCTTAGGACCAGCATAGGACCAGCATAGGACCAGCATGAACCAGCTTAGGACCAGCTTAGGACCAGCTTAGGACCAGCATAGGACCAGCATAGGACCAGCATAAACCAGCTCAAACCAGCATACCAGCTCCAAAACCTACCTTAACCAGCATATGCTGGTTTGTTCAGCAGGGTTGAACTTTATTCTTGTAAAAACAGACACTGTAAGCAGTACATAAAGTATTGAATGAAAATGTCTCTGAAACATCAGTGTATTAGTCAAATATTGCATTTATTTAACTTCAGCTGTGATAAAGTATGCAAACGGCGTCTCCCCATCTCAATGGCAAAAAGTGTCCCAGTCAACCTGAATTCACTGGTCATTAATGTTCATAAGCATACATTTTCTTCATGGGGCTTTAATTAGGGGCACAAAAAACAAAAACAAAAAAACAAACAAACAAAAAAAACATTTTTAAACTATGTCAAAACATATATCACAAATCCTGGAATAAAGACGGGAATATGGCCGTGATTTGCTTTTGATTACTAGATGCTTTGTATAATGTGTGATGGAGTGAACATATGATATTGTGTGAGATATTTAATGACATTTTGTTTTTGTACACAAAGATGGGCCATGCTGCCAACAACAAACTTTAGCTACTGTAGCAGTCCCTTAATATATGGAAATATGACACATAAGAAAGCTATTCTCAGATCAAAAAATTACATTTTTAGTCTTAAAGATTTAGACATTTTTACTACTCTTTGAATTTTAATGACATTTTTTTTATTTATTTAAAACTATTTTTATAACAACAAAACATACATACAGTGGCCCCTAAATTATTTGCACAAGTGCATTTGCATTAAAATACTAATCAAATGTCTGGAATCAATGTCGTTTTTTTTTTAAGAAATTAATTTCACAAGGATTAAGTTTTTCAACAAGGATTCATTTATTTTATTTTATTTATTTTTTTTAAAGAAGGAAAAAAAGACATTTCTAATGTTACAAAAGATTTCTATTTCAATAGTCTTCAAACGTTCTGTTCTGTGAATCAACAGAACAGGCATCACGGTTTCCACTTTCATTCAGCAGCACAACTGTTGTCAGCACTGATAACAGTAGCTAAGAATGTTTCCTGAGCAGCAAATCAGCATACTAGAATGATTTCTGAAGGATCATGTGACACTGAAGACTGGAGTAACAGGAATAAACAGCCATTTTAAATAGAAAACAAATCACAGTATTACTGTTTTGCCTATTTTTGATCAAATTGATGCAACCTTGGTGAGCATAAACATAAAAAAATTGTATTAATCCTTTTGAAGAGCAATAGGCCTACATCATATCAAAATGCAACTAACAACTAATAAAATACCGATTTTTAAAACATTGCAGGACAAAGAAAGAGCACAACGAGCTGAACTCATTGTAGACGACAGCTGAAGGTTGCTCTGCTACACAAAGTGTCATTCAGTTACAGATGAATGCAAAAAACTTGCATACTACTGAAAACATGATAAACCTATTACCTATACGTAAACAACTGTAGTTTAGGCATAAATCCGCCGCAACGCTGAGAATATAGTTACCTTTATGGAATAATCCACTGTGAACTAAAATTCTCAGTTGCACGTGCAATCGCGCATGTCTGGGAAACTCATTAATATTCATGTATGCTCCGCCTTCGGAAACCGAAAATCTCGTAACACCGGCGGTGCTTTCAGCCTGAGCAGATGAGAGAGAGTCAGAGTCAGAGCAGCACAGAGCGTTTCTCTAGAAAATCCATGGGTTAAGCATTGAAGAGTGACGGAGCAGATCCCAGAGTGTTTAAGCACTGTGAGTAATCTTACTTGAATATATGATTCTATTTCGCTTTAGTGAGTGAGATTCCAGATATTAATCCGAATCTAATGTTAAAGACATTGTCAAAGTTTCTAAAATGATTCATTCTGAGCAGAGTGTTGAGTAGGTCTCGTGCATACAGCTGAACTGATTAGCACATGGGCTAAAGCTACCACGAGTAAACATGATAATTGTGTCATGAAATGAGACAAAGAGTGATATATGACTGTCTGTGTGTTTAATAATGGTTTATTAATTTATGTTTAATGTGTTTAACTGTCTATTAATTCATGTTTAATTTGTGTTAATTTGAGATGTTTATATGACTTATGGATATTTCTGAATTTAAAAGTTAATTATTGTGTTTTGCAAGGCTTTCTTTCTATGTGTGAACGTGATAATTATTGTTTGTTCTGGTCAATACATCTAAATATAACTTTAACTTTAGAACGGGGTCAAATTTTGTTACACACTTTTAGCAATTTATAACTAAAACCAGCACTAATTAAACATAGTTACAAGCTTCTTATTGTTCACTTTACTTAATTGGTGAAGTACATTACTACACAAAAATAATGTATGGTTTGCTAAGTTGTAAATAATGGCTAAAAGGTATGGAAGCTTATGTGTAGCAATATTCAATTTGAAATGTAATATGCAAAATAGCAATGCAATATGTAAAATGGCAATGCATTTCTATATTTAAATTTACATTTTCCATACCATATATGCAATGTTTGGAGCAAAATTATAATTCAATAATATAATTTATATTATAAACTGGAGTTTTGTGGCATGATAGCTTTTGTACAGTGTTGAAAAACATTAGCAGTTGAGAAGTTTTAAGTAAGATTTTCATATAAATAAAATTTATTTTCATATAAATAAAATTACCTCACGATAAGGTGCACGAGCATCTCTGTGAGTCGCCCTAACCGTAAATATCTATGCTTCTAATAATGTACTGGTTCTATGACTGACAGAAGCGAATAATCTGCAGGAACACTGACATTTCTCTGTTCTTTCTCTACTTCATCTGCCAGTTTATGCCTCGCTCTTCATAGCTCTGCTGCCGCCATGTTTCCAACACCTGGCTCCGCCTTAATGCAGTGATTGACAGGGCGGGGCAAGGACTCGAAATGCATTTTCAAATCCACATTGAATTTTGCTACATTCATTGCGGGACATTTAAAGGGATAGTTCACACAAAAATGAAAATTTGATGTTTATCTGCTTACCCCCAGGGCATCCAAGATGTAGGTGACTGTTTCTTCAGTAGAACACAAATAATGATTTTTAACTCCAACCGTTGCAGTCTGTCAGTCATATAATGCATGTCAATGAGAAAACAATCAATGAGAGTAAAAAAAAAAACATGCACAGACAAATCCAAATTAAACCCTGCGGGTCGTGACGACACATTGATGTCCTAAGACACGAAACGATCGGTTTGTGCGAGAAACCGAACAGTATTTATATCATTTTTTTTACCTCTAATACACCACTATGTCCAACTGCCTTGAGCGCACGCAGCATCCGGTGCGTGAGGTGATAATCCCCCTCACACAGAGAGAGAGCGAGACGGTAGGCCACCCAAAACACTACAAAAAAGGTAACAATTATAAAGGGCTATTATAAGGTTGTACACTGTAGCTCTGGATTGTCCAATCAGCATCCACAACTATCAGTTTTATAATAATGAGTATTTGTGCTGTTTGATATCAAATGACCAGGACAAAACCTTATTTTTAGATAACAGTTTATTAATTCATTGGAACAGAAGCAAAGTAATACAATATTTTAATCAGCAATCATTGTTGTAATTCAGTCTGTGTTATGGTTGATTTGATTATTAATGATCAGTATTTATTGCTTAATGAACAGACTGAAACATGCATGTTTAACATATTAAACAGAAAAGGAATGTAATGCTCTGTTCATGTGTTTTCATGTGCATTCCACGTGTCAGCATTAAGTGTAACTGAGAAAAAAAAAACATTAAAACAAACTGAGGACTTTGCCATCTCGTTTCAGAATGCAGCACACTGCTGATATTTATTATTTGTGTTTTTTCACGGCCAGATGAATCTGCTCCAGCAGATTGTCTTTGTTGTTTGTGATGTTTTTTCCAGCGACCTCCATAAGTTCAGTGATCATCTCAGCACTGTATGTACAATGAAGGGTCTTATATGTTTTCCTCTTGGCCTCAATATCATCTGAAGAAACATTAACACACTTAAATCAGAACACAGTTGATATTTCAGTTTTATTCAGGACATTGTAAGACTTTAACTTGCCTCCACAGTTGACCTCATTAAAGAGAGGGATGTGGATCACGGTTGGAGTGTTTTGGCCTTTGAACACATAGAAGTCCTTCGGTTTCTCTGAGTCTTCACTGGGAATGTTGACCTCAGGGAAAGGGATGTTTAGTTTCTTGCACGTCTCAGCAGCTTCCCTCACCGTCTGCAGTGGAAAAGCATCACAATATTGTTTGATTAAAAGGGTTAAACTGACATTTCAAGTTTAAATTTAAAGTATTCACCGTAATCGTCAGGATGAGAAACTCCCTCTGAGATAAATGGGAATGCTAACAGATAGCACTGTTATAAATAAATATGGTTAGATGAAAACCCATGCACTTATTTGAAAATGTTAGGACACATTTTAGGTTAGTTGGTCACTATGAATGTCATGAGGGGAAAAAGCAGGAAGATTACTTTAAAGGGCACCTATTATGCCCCTTTTTTACAAGATGTAATATAAGTCTCTGGTGTCCCCAGAATGTGTCTGTTAAGTTTCAGCTCAAAATAACATATCACAAAATAATTTAATATACCATGTTGTAAATGCCCATTTTTGAGTGGAAGGAAAAACATGCAGGTTTTGTGCATGTATCTTTAAAGGATCAGTCCACTTTCAAATAAAACTTTCCTGATAATTTCCTCACCCCCATGTCATCCAAGATGTTCATGTCTTTCTTTCTTCAGTCGAAAAGAAATTAAGGTTTTTGATGAAAACATTCCAGGATTATTCTCCTTATAATGGACTTCAGTGGCCTCCAAACGGTTGAAGGTCAAAATTACAGTATCAGTGCAGCTTCAAAGGGCTTTAAACGATACCAGACGAGGGAGTAATGATGATTTATAGCCGATAAAAATCTTTGTGCGTATAATACCATGAAAGGATCACCCTCACTGAAGTCCAGGGAAATGATGAGGTCAATGTCTCTCTCTTTTCTCAGCACTGTGAAGTAGGGTGTGTTGAGCAACAGTCCACCATCTTCATAGTCTCTCATCTCACTTTCCAGTAGAGTGGAGGGCACTGCTTCATCTGAGGATCACAGCATTATTATATTATTCACAATGAATTTCCAGTCAGCACCTGTCCATTTGAGTTTCTGTTCTCACCATTCATGTTGTGGAGGAAGTTATAATTCCTGCCCCAGATCCACTGATTCATGCATTTGAAAATTCTTGTCCAAATCCAAATTTGATCTATAACAAAATCTGTAAAAAAAAAATACACAGTGGAGCTTAAATTCAGTAAATGGTATTGATATTGTTTTATATTCTGTATATGTTTAGTTGACTATATGGTTCATTGGAGAAAAGTTTCTGATGTTTCATTATGGTTTCTTCAGCTTTAAAGTACATCATTGGATGTCTAAATAATTTTCTGTGGTATCAGTCTGTCAAAACCTGTTTTGTTGGTGGTAATGGAAGCTTTTTGAAATCAAGACATTTCGGTTTATGCATTAATCAAAAATGAAGTACATTATAAAAATCCACACATTGTAAAGACAGTTCAACCTACTTTTAAACCTGAACGTGTTGCAATGACTCAAATCATTACACACATCCTCAGTGAATTGTTTCATATACTGTTTTGCAGCTTCTTTATCAGTGAGATTCAGTGAAAGTGTTTGAAAAATCAGCTGACGTTTGCCTTCAGTGAGCTCTGTAAAAAGAGGGGAATGTGCAGATTGAGTTCTTGTTATCTGATGCAGGTAAAATTAGTCTTGGGTTAATTAGAGCTTTTGATCTCCAAAATTGATTTTTTTTTTTTTTTTTTTTTTTTTTTGCATGTTATTGTTAATGTATCCATATTTGTTGTTTCATCAATTTATTTTACTGTTTAAATGTTGCAGAAAGGACATAAAAGATACATTTTCTAGCACACTTTAGGAAATCTTACTGTTCAGCTTTGTTCTGATGGATTCCTGGAGATCAGACGGATCTTTGTCATTCAAAACAGAGAGATTCATGTCCACGAGATCCATGAGCACCTGATAC
Organism: Hypophthalmichthys nobilis; assembly: GCA_037950665.1. NCBI lineage: Eukaryota > Metazoa > Chordata > Actinopteri > Cypriniformes > Xenocyprididae > Hypophthalmichthys > Hypophthalmichthys nobilis. The sequence goes on along the minus strand of CM075468.1, from coordinate 1,390,918 downwards.
CGTTCATCTACAGGAGTGGAGCTTGGATCTTCTAGACAACACAATTTGAACAAACATGAACAGTGCAAAATGTGTTGAACACAAGTGCTTTCCATCCCCAAATTTATGACATTCAGATATCAGGGGCCTCGTTTATAAAATGTTGCGCAGAAACCGTCCTAAATTTGATCTTACGATCACTTCTCCGATGTGCGTACGTGTGATTCATAGAATGAACGTACACACGGAACATGAGCGTACACCTCTCTTTCAGATGTAAAATCTATAAATTGCAAATGATCTTGAACTTTTGTGCAGCTGAATGGTTTCAGTTCTCCACATTTTAAACGACACCCAATTAATGTTATTTACATATAAAAGAACACCATCGTCCAAATCCTTGGCGAGCTGCAAGATTTCGGTAACACTTTAAAATACTGATCCTTCATTAATAAATAACTACACAGGAACAAATGAGTAATGCATTATTAACACTCTAGTAACTACTATTAACTAACAAGAAACTCTGATTAATGAATTAGTAAGTAATAGTGCTCAGTTGAAGGTGGTAGTTCACTATTAGCTAATCAGTAACTACTGTTTTTTTCATACCTTCCAGAGAACTACTAAGATCTACTATATACAGGTTCATAATTAATGTGAATAATGCATAATGTATAATTAATTCTAAAGTAAAGGTCATGGTATCCCACTAGTAATGACTGAAGTATTACCAAATCCTTCAGAAGGAATTACTAATTATTTGGATCAGTATTCTAATGTGAGAAACATGATAATTCTCTAGTAACTACTGAAGTCATTACACTAGTAAACTATATACTATAAAACACTAGTAATTACTTAAGTGTTACCAAATACATCAGAAGGAATGTACAAAAACCTCAAAAGTTTACAATGACTTCAGTAGTTACTAGAGTTTTCACTTTAGAGTACGTCATTACTAGTGGGTTACCATGACCTTTACTTTAGAATTAATTATACATTATGCATTATTCACATTAATTATGAACCTGTATATAGTAGTTCTTAGTAGTTCTCTGGGAGGTATGAAAAAACAGTAGTTACTGATTAGCTAATAGTGAACTACCACCTTCAACTGAGCACTATTACTTACTAAATCATTAATCCGAGTTTCTTGTTAGTTAATAGTAGTTACTAGTGTGTTAATAATGCATTACTCATTTGTTCCTGTGTAGTTATTTATTAATGAAGGATCACTATTCTAAAGCGTTACCTAGATTTCCAAAAAACCTGCAGTAATCTGACCAGGAAAAGTGTGTATGTCTGCTCAGACCCCGACTTGGCACTGAGCACTTTCCACGTCATAGACCGTTTTTATAAATATGAGCGTTGCATGCGTATGCATCAAATCTGTGCGTACACATGCTTTATAAAAGAGGCCCAAGGTGTTTTCAGGTGATAGTCATCATTATAGCTCACTTTTATTTTTCATCATTAAAGAGTTTAACTTTTTATTTATCAGCAGGTAGCATGAACAGATCACTAGACACAAAAGATAGATCAGTTTGTCAATAAATAAAAGCAGTAAGAAATGCTTTACCTTTACTTCTTTCCAAACACCTCTTTGTTTTTGTTTTAGGTGTTAAATATTCTAAGAACTCTGGGGGGAAATCAAATTGAGTTAAAGTTCACATGATAATGAAATGACTGTCAGCATTAGGCAGAACTGAGACTTGAGAACAAATGAAGTTGCACCTTTTATTTGTTCCCAGATGAATTTCTTGTTCTCGTCTTCATCAGCTAAAGCGCTGCCACACAGAGCTGCAGAAAACACATTTTTGTTTAAAAGTGTTTACAGTAAACAAAAATGTATCATTTTTAAAATAAAATGCGTAATACAAGCATGCATAAAATCGTAATTTCAGCTCATATTCTTAAAGGGGACCTATTATGCAAAATTTTGTATGGTGTTTGGACATCAATGTGTGTTGGCAGTGTGTGAACACAACCACCCTATAATGATAAAAAATCCAACCTCTCCTTTTTTTCTTTTTTTTTAATCTCCATAAATCATAAGCAGTGTCTCAGAACAAGCTGTTTCCAGATCCCTGGCAGTGTGAAGTCACATTAGCCACAGGCCCCGCCCACAAATGTTGACAGACACTGCCGTTTTAACATAGAACCTCCCTGAGCAAGTTCACAGCCAGTGTTGCCAACTTAGCGATTTTGTCGCTAGATTTAGAGACTTTTCAAAGCCCCTTAATGACTTTTTTTTTTTTCAAAAAAAGCGCCTAGCTACAAATCTAGCGAGTTTTTGGACAAACCTCTGTCGCCAAAAGTCGCCAGTACTTCCTTTACCACTGTAGTCACACCTCTCTCTGCATCTACTCTGTTCAGTGAGTGGTTGAGAGGAGCAGCAGCATTTTCCATTGACCGCACGGCATCTGACGTGAATGAGCGATCTACACATGAGCACAGTGTTGCCACGGAGTTATCACTTATCTGCTTCTCCTTGGTTTTATATTTAAAGAATTTTGTTTGACCGTTTTGATTTCCATTCTTCTTGTGTGCTTTATCCTTTCGCTATATCACAGAGCTTAATTTCATCCAGTTTCCGAACTCACTGAATTAAGGTAATTTACACAAAAGATGTAGTCATTCACCATATCATACTCGTGCTGTTGTCTAAAAATTAAAAATATATAGAGGAAATGAGAACAGTTTGACTTTCGGCTATGTTATAGATATATCAAAATATAGTATGTGAGCATGGATTAGGAGAGAAAAAACATTAGGCAGGCAGAATGCAAGTACGACGTGATGTCACGAATATGCTAATTGATGTATGCGTCATCTAGCAACCTTTAGCGACTTTTTGGGCAGGCTTTAGCTACTTTCCTTTGAAAATAGTTGGCAACACTGTTCACAGTCAGTTCACACAGTCCGCCATTGCTGCACTGATGAGAATGTCTCCCAAGCGTTTTAGGTGTTCTGTAGCTGGATGGATTAATCCACAGAGCTCTCTCCATTTACTTCCGAAATCTGAGCCGCTGAAGACGAGGTGGATTAATTTTGTTTTCCAAGAAAATTCTCCCTCAACTCTACCGAAATTTGTTTGTCTGCGCGAATCATTTCATTGCTTTGTGAAGAATGTCAATACAAAGGGACAATACAAAACAGAGGTTGTGCTAAAAAGTTGTTACTCAAGGATAGATCAGTAAACTGTTCGTGATCCAGCTTACAGTCTCCAGAGTGATACTGGATACGGCAGTAATGAAGGTGAGAGCACTTTATTACAGTTCATCGGAGTTGATTTACGGATATAACGTGTACCAGTTTATTAAGCACCACCCGAAAAGGCATAATGTCTTTATATATTTGTTTACTCTTAGTTGTAACGAGTGTTTGTGTACTTCGCTGTGTATCTTGATGATAATGCAAGGGAGAGAGAGTTTATGGATAATATTTTAATGCACACTTGCACTGTGTTTTATTAAGCTCTTACAGTGATTTTCTAGAGTAAAAACAGATGCTTCATATTTTGTGTGAAGTACAATAAACGTTATAAATCTCATCGGTAAACTGGCTTGTACTAATATAGTGGATAAAAACAAGACGACAATATAAGTTATAGCCGTAATTGAACTAAACTATACCTGTTCTATCTCCATGCAGCATGTATTCGCATTTTCTGACATTATAGTGCGTCCTGACTGAATCCTGACGGGAGAACGAGCTCTTGAAACTCCGCCCTCTTAGGCCGAGCGCAGCAGCTCATTTGCATTTAAAGGGCACACACTGAAATGGCGCGTTTTTGCTCAACCCCAAAAAGTGGAAATTTTAACATGCTATAAAACATGCTATAAAAATCTGTGGGGTATTTTGAGCTAAAACTTCACATACACACTCTGGAGACATCAGAGACTTATTTTACATCTTGTAAAAGGGGGCATAATAGGTCCCCTTTAAGAAAAAAATATCTTTCCTTTAAATCACTGTGTAATGAGAAGGTTTATGCTAAAAAAAAAAAAAAACAGCACATCAATATATTGGTGAAATTTCTTTTTAAATAATTTTTCATCATTTCTAATTGCTAATGTTAATATTTCAGTTTTGACAGACCTGATCTCCAGATCAATCCAAGACACTATTGATCTGTTTATTCTTTAATTCAGGTCAATGTACAATGGAGAATCTGTACAATGTAAGATGAAATGATAAATATTAATAAACTCTCCATTAAAACATAGTTTGTCACCTTGCAGGTACAGCATGTCAATTTCAGGCTGGTTCTTGATCTTACGGCCATTTTTAAACTTGCTGCCAAAGTTGGAGGTTTCCACAAACGCTCCAATGAGGGAATAACCTGCTTCATATGGAGTGATCTCAAACCAGGGGTCTGCAGACAGAAACACGTCCATATAACAGATGAAACAAACACATTAATTCTTGTCTTTCTCTCACACACAAACACAAACCTCCATCTTTGCACTGTCTGCAGTGCTTGTCGATCGCTGTGAAGATGGGAAACGGGTCTTTACTCTGCTGGTCCCAATGATCTGTGAGTGTGTTTTCGTCTATCTGAAGAGAAAAAATATATATATTTTTGCAGCTGTTACTTATGATGTTGGTGTAGGAGAGACCTCAGACAATTTCTTCAGTTACAAAAAATCTCAAGTGAAAGGTGAAAAACACCTGCTAGTGTAAACGGTTCCAGTGGCGCCTGCAGCCATACGGCTGTACGCACTGTGCATACCATAAGAGGTCGCTTATGCCATTTTTATTATTTACATATTTTTTAAAACTGCAGTCTGTAACATTTTTTTGTTAAAAAATACCCAAAATCTATTTTTGAGCAAGAACATTACCAGCCAGTGTTCAAAACTATCTCCTTACCTTAGCCCGATTCACAACGGTAAGCTTGTAATAATGTTTTATAATTCATGCTGCTGTTTATCTTTACATCATTACGTCACGTCTGTTTCATAAAGAAGGAGTCTGTGTACGGTCATGACATATTGAGAAAGCAAGAGAGAATGAGAATAAAGATGTGTGTTTGTGTGTTGTAAAGTCAAATGTGTGCGTGCGATTCAGTGTTGCCCAACTATTTTCAAAACCTGCCCAAAAAGTCGCTAAATGTTGGCAGATGACGCCATGCGCCAATTAGCATATTTATGATGTCATCACACCATTATAATCCGTGCTCACATACTGTATTTTAATATAATATAGCCGAATGTCCAATGTCTCGTTTACATATTTTCTGTCGGACAACAGAACGAGTATGATATAGTTAATGACTACTTTATTTATAGGCTATGTGTAAGTTTAATTAAAGCTTAAATTTTATTATTGTCTTGACGTTTTATACAATTGTACATATTCAGTGAAATTGACCTATATTTATAGCCTGCATGACGTCATAAGAATGTGCCGCATGCGAGGCTATAATTAGATGAACCACAGGTGCATCTGCAGATATTTTGTCTGAAGAGCAGTCCTGGGACATCCCAGTGCGGCAATGAAGCCCAGCTTCTTGTTCCTGCTTTTTCAGGCAACAGGAAACTGGCGTTCTCCTATAAGAATTCAGGGATTTTGGAGAAGGGGAGGAGTTCCCGCAGCGTAGCTAACGCAATGTTGATGTGGCCGCTCTCGAAATGGAATGTTTAAAATCTCAAAACAGATTTTCAATATGGTCTCAGACTTTTGAACCACACTGCATGTAGATTTAAAGAATGTTCATATCAATACTAAAAATAGCACTTTTTACTGAATGTGAGCATCTCATTAAGATCATACATCATCAAGGGTTGTGGTATGTGGTACATACCTCTTTCACACATGTCGTGATGACCATCGCTGCCCAGACGTCAGTCAAGCTGAATAGTTCATTGTCTTTCCCAGAGTAGTATTTATTCAGTTTGGCAAATGCATCTGAAAAAGTGACTCTACAACTGCAGAATTTCTGGATGATTGTGTCTTTCACAGTCTCTAGTTGGGTGGACCAGTCTGGTTCCTGATATAAGGAGGCCATGCACCTTCAGAGGAACAACATATGCTGTCAATTTTGACATTCAACCCATGCGTTTTTGTGACGTATCAGGACACAAATTTGTATAATGACATGGGTATGACATAGGTATTACAAGGAGAGGGTAACTTACGAGGACATAAGGCTTAGAGGACATAATTTAACCCCAAAAGGCTTATAAATCATACAGAATGAGTTTTTTGAGAAAGTAAAAATTCACAAAAACAAACCTGTGTGAATGTGTGTGTGTGTGTGTGTGTGTTGTCTCTCAGGGTTCGTACCAGGTGGATCCAGAGACTCCGCTCAGATAAAGGACACAGTCCAGAAGACCTGCTTTCTCGAGCTGAACCAGCGATCCCAGCAAACCCACCATGGCTCTTACTCCTCCTCCAGATCCCAGTAATGCAATGTTTGGCATTTCATCCTGAAACACAGATTGATTTAACAAACATTTGATGTTCATCAAATACAACACCATTTGTAAATAGCCCGGCAGATATATGAAGTATAAGATGTTTTACCTGACTGCAGTGTATCTTAAGTTTATTCAAATTTTGCAGAATATCCTTTCTCCTTCTGGCTACAAACTCCTCCTCGTTTTTATTCAGAGATGTTTTTATTCTCACCTCATCACTGCAGAGAAAGACAGATGAGTGCTGAATTTAACAACATATAAAGCTACAATCCAGTTTGTAGACATTAATTGTGATGCAGTACAGTATTTTTATGTAATGAAGTGCACAGCTTCAATCATAGGAATCTGAGCAAAATTACCTTTCCTGGGGTTTGGATGCACTCATCTATAAAACAATGAAGTTAACATTAAAGCTAAAATCTATAATTCCAAAACAAATAAGAAAAATCTATTGAAAGTCTTTTGATCAACTTACAAATGTAAATTATTAAGCCACAGTTGTTGTTTTTTTTTTTTTTTTTTAAACGTAAGTTGTTAACTTTAAAACATATACTCACTGTTCTTGTACAGTCTTGTAAAATCTTGAGGCTTCACCAATAGCAACACAGCAGCCGTTGTCTCTCAGATCAGACTGAAGAGGCTCTTTTATAGGACTATGAAGGCCTAGATATCCATGTGGGAGGTGGAGGTGATAAACATGAACATTACATTTTTTCAAAAGTTTTCCATGTAATTCCCTTGGGGTGGGTGTGGGTGTGAGTGTGGGTGTTGACTGGAGGGTTTGTAAATACCATGTCTACATGCATAGAGAAAAGCTATTTTCAGGGGTGAGCAGATAGTTTTCAAATCGCAAACCCAATGAAATCAGAAACATATAACATAAAATTCAAAATTAAATACCCAAGCCCTTTTTGACTGGTTTGTTGTGTTGTGGAGACATTACCTCTGAATGTGGAAAGTGTGTTTTACAGTTTTTCTCAGTTGATTTGACACACTTCTTCAAACTTAGATAAGTTAACACAGTGATCTAAACACACTCTGTAATTGTCCTGAACAGATTGTAAGTTTTCATTCATTTTTACACAAATTACAAATCATATGCATAATTTTCTCAAAGCATTGCATACGAAATTCTCAAATGTGTTCACAACAGTTCACACAGCCAAACAAAATTTTAATATATAAAAAATATATATATATAATATATATATAAAAATTTGCAGCTCTTTTTATTGATTTTACAAAAATCCATTCCATCTGAGGTCTTGGAGTTTTTAGGTGTGTTGGACTTGAAGCAGGGCAGTGCCTTTCAATAACAAACTGATGAGTTGAATCAGGTGAGTTTGATTATGGAGACGTCTAAAATATGCAGTGCTGGGATTACTCCAGGACCCACTGTTCTAGCATACAAATGATTGGTGGTTATGGTTCAGCAGTTTATTTGATTTCTTAGCCAATTAAAAGCAAGAGATAATAAACAAAACCTGTCAATTAGACAAAGGTCAGGAAAAAAACATAGTTAACATGAACTAAAAATGAACTGCACTTTTACATCATTTATTAATCTTTGTTCATGTTAATTTTCAACGTTTATTAATACAGTAAAATCAAGAGTTGTATTTGTTAACATACAAACATAAAACATCACAGTGCATAAACATGTTCATGCACTGAAGTAACATGAACAAACTATGAACAGCTGTATTTTTAACAAACGTTAACAAAGATTAACAAATGCAGTAACAAATGTGTGGCTCATGGTTATTTCATATTAGTTAATACATTAACTAATGTTAACAAATGAACCTTATTGTAAAGTGTTACCGTATTTTCTAAAACTTCACAGGTTCAAACCTGCCCAAATACCTGAGGAAACACCTGTACACAGCCATAAATAGTGCCAGTGCATATAAAATAATGTGATGCCACTCCCTTCTTCATTACGGTTAGAATTCTCTTTAAATGGGAGTGTCTAAAAGAATTACATTCTGGAAATCTGACAACAAGATTCAAAACATCTTACCAGACTTGTTATAGTTAACTGAAAAAAAAAAAAAATTCATTACTTGAAATAAATTAAACGTACTGAAATAAAATGAAAAATAAAAAATAACCTTAAGTTTTAATGTTTTAATTAAAATTAAGTTTTATTTTAGCTAGTTACCAAGGCCAAGTTTCTCATTTTCCTCTCGTTTAACTTGATGTACTAAAATAACAAACTAAAACTGAAATAAAAAAATAATAAAAGACATACTATAACTAATTAAAATGATAAAAAAAAAAACACAGCCTAATAACTAAAAGGAAAATTTAAATGGAAAATATAAATTTTTTTTAAAAATGTTACTAAAGACTAGTATCTCAATGATACTAAAATAACACTGAGTGACACATTTTGTTTCAACATCTGTAACATTTCCGTATTTATCTGGTTAAAACTAAAGTCCATAAATGTTTGTTTGAAATGTGTTTATTTGGTAACACTTTACAATAGGGTCTCATTATTTAATGTTGGTTAATGCATTAACTTACATTATAGTTTTTTTTACAATTGCAAGAACACATCTCTCAATTTTTAAAACTCTTCACACAGTTCTCCTAACCTGCTTTCAGCTCAGCACAGCAGTTAATTTCACATTCACAATGCACTAAAACTACCAAAACACTTCATTAATGTCTCAAATCAACTCATTCTTCCTGAACACTAGCAAAGTTTTCACCAAAAAAAAAAAAAAAAAAAACAACCTTTGTCACTCATGTCAAGTCTAGTCACCTTTATTTATATAGCACAACAGGTTGTTTCAAAGCAGCTTTACAGTGATAGCAGGAAAATAATGCAAGTTTTTTTGGCTGCACAGCAGCTCTAGTAGAAAATAGTGTTATTGTATAGCTTAAGTCAGTGTTGATTCATTTCTGTTGTAAAAAAGTTATTAATTTTGTTAATTTATCTATATAGCAGCTTTGGAGAAAACAGTGATGTCATCATCCAGCTCAGTTCAGTTCACATACAACAGCATCAGTACAGTCAGATCAATAATATTGTTGAACTAAGCAAGCCAGAGGAGACAGTGGCAAGGAACCCAAACTCTGTAAGGTGACAGAATGATGAAGAAAAAGAAAAAAAAACCTTGGGAGAAACCAGGCTCAGTCAGGGGATCAGTTCTCCTCTGGCCAAATAATGCATGATTATGATTCAGGCAGCATTACAGGTCATAAATCAGATTGGGATCAAAACAGTCAAAATATTTAATCCAGTTCCATCTGGTTGAAGATCTGATTCATCACGCTGGTATGGACGGTTTGTTGAGGAACTGTGCCTCTGGCTGTCATGTCGATGAGGCCTTCACAGGGGATGATCTAGCTGACACAGTCTCTGTTGACACTTCAGGGATGTGTTGACGTCGTGCCTAGGCGCAGGTCCTCCGTATGATTTGGACACGGCCCGGATCCAGCTGACTACGGTAAACCTCGGGATAAACAGAAAGACTAATATTAACGTAGATGCCATTCTTCTTAAGATGTAATGAGTACATTGGGTGTTATAGGAAGTGTTCCCGGTTCTGGCAGACCTAATCTATGCAGCCTAACAATTTACATGATTTGAATTATAGAAGTAGATAATGTGCTATGTGTATGCCAGGTTAAAGAGATGCATTTTTAGTCTAGATTTAAACTGACAGAGTGTGTCTGCTTCCCGAACAATGCTAGGAAGATTGTTCCAGAGTTTAGGTGCCAAATAGGAAAAGGATTTACCGCCTGCAGTTTATTTTGATATTCTAGGTATTATCAATTGGCCTGAATTCTGAGATAGCAATAAAAATGCGTTAAGAGCTCGCTCAGGTACTGGAGAGCTAAACCATTTAGTGCTTTGTAAGTAATTAGCAAGATTTTAAAATCTATATGATGTTTAACAGGAAGCCAATGCAGTGTTGACAGAGCCTGGCTAATATGGTCATACTTCCTGGTTCTAGTAAGAACTCTAGCTGCTGCGTTTTGGACGAGCTGTAGTTTGTTTAACAGGCGAGCAGGGCAACCACCCAGTAGAGCATTACAGTAATCTAGCCTTAAGGTCATGTTCCGCATTTGTCATTGAGAGCATATGTCGTAATTTATATATATTTTTAAGATGAAAGAATGTGGTTTTACAGATGCTAGAAATATGGCTTTCAAATGAAAGATTGGAATTAAAGAGCACACCCATAATATCCAGCTTAAAAGTTTTCAGTATGTATCCTAGTGAAAAAGATGAATTAATGATATTAAGAAGAGGATCTATGACCTCTGGAAGCATCTCTTTCAATAGCTTAGTCGGTATAGGGTCTAAAACACGTTGTTGATTTAGATGATTTAACGAGTTTAGACAGTTCTTCCTCTCCTATAGCAGCGAATGAATGGAATTTTTCCCTAAAGGACACCACCATCACAATTTTTCCCTAAAGGACACCACAATCACCAGCAATAAAGACTTTATACGCAGCCAACACTAACTCTGATAGGAAATCAGCATATTCTTTGATTTTCTGTATGGTGCCCTGGTGGCCTGTATACAGTAGCCACCACAAATGTCAAACGGGATTTATTACTTGCACTACATAAAGTTATATAAAGCACCATCACTTCGAAGGAATTATATTTGAAACTAGACTTCTAAATAATACTTGAGATATTGCTATAAATTACAGCAACACCTTCACCTTCCCCTTTGCCTCAGATGAGGCTCATGTTTATAAAATTTAAACATTCATTTAAAGTAATGTAATCATCTGGGTTTTAGCCAGGTTTCTGTTAAATACAGCACATCTAGTTTATAATCTGTGATCATATCATTTACAATAAGACCACATCCACACGAAGCCAGAGCTTTCCCTATCCGATCTTTTTTTTTCCTCGTCTCAAGAAATATCTGCGTACACACGAAACCGCTGAAACCGACTCAAAACGATGTAGTATACATGCCAGATCAGTATGTGGCGCTGTAATTCTGCCACAGAGATGCACTAAAAATGGAGAATAAGACGCATAAATCTTTTTTGTTTTTACTAATTCAGGGAACAGACACAATCTCTGTGATGATATCTAGGTGAAAGTGTCTCTATGTGTTAGGATTTATCTGACTCCTGTGACGTGAGGCAGCTAGCAGACGGTTGGTTTAGCCAGTCAGTCTGCTTCCTGACCTGGGCCCCAGTTTGTCATGTTTCAGCTCTAAAACTATGTGCCATATTACTAGAGAGAAGACTTTGATGTCAGGCACTCTGGCCCTCGGCAAACATGTCTATGGTGGCTGGTGTCTCTATTTTCACGTTCCGTGTAATAGAATCGCCAATACCTAGGGCACTTTCAACAGGATTCTCAGTGGGTGCATCACTGAGTGGGGAGAACCTGTTTGATGTTCTAATCAGAACAGAACAGCAGTGTTGCCCTGCTGCACAGGCTCTACAGCCAGAACCGAACAATGTACAGAGTTCACTAAGCTAGTCGTATCCAAAACAGTGTCTAGAGCCCTTGCATTCTTACTATCCTCGATTAAAGTTTGGATGTGTTTTCTAATTCTGAAATCTTCTCCGTCAGCCTGACTATTTCACTGCGTTTATGACATGTGAATCCCTCGTCACTGACAGAGAAAGCTATGCTAAACATGTGACAGGCACTGCAAGTGACAATAACAGGAAAAGATGACATGACTCACCGTGTTTGTTGACTGTGTAAGGAACCCCCCATCGGCCCAAAAACGGAATCCGATGGCCTGGGCGAAGGTTAACGCGTGTATGTCTTTTCAGCTCCCCTGTGAAGTTCACGTAATTTCACTCGTTTAATCTGACTCCAGTTTCAAATGATTATTACTCTTAGGTTGTGTTTCCAATTAGAAATTAATCATTTGTATGTATTAATTTAGATATTTGATTATTCTGGGTATCCCATATTTTCAATTATTCGTTCATTACGGACCCATATCACTTAGAAACGTCACTTCGGCCGATTGAGTGCATTTCACGATCACAAACTCGCCAGTTCTGATTCTTAGTCAGAGGGTGCAGAGTTTACTAATGCATTTGAGTCGAACCGCCACATGCTTGAACACAGTTTTCTTAGTCACGATACTGCAACTTGCTAAGCCAGTTGATAGACAAAAATCAAAAGGTCCCATGATGTGCTCACATGCTCCTTTCATGGGCCTTTAGTTTTAATCTATCCTGACACAGATTTGCAGAAATATGGACTCCAATAATCTACTGGTCATAATGATTTCAGAAGAATCCAGAGTAAATCAAATATAACATTTTATTTTGTCAAGTAAAATGTATCATGTCAATTACATAGTTGGACAATTAGAAGCCAATTCAGAAATAATAAATGCATAACATCAATTACTCAAAGAAATGCAAATATACACACAGTGATGTGTGAATGTTTTCAGGCATTCAACCATCTCTGCATGGGGGCTTCTGGGTACAGAAGATCCCACATGACTGCTTTGCACTTTACCTTATATACCCAGACCAGAACAAAGGATTTGTAAATATTTACTACACCAACACCTGTTTTGGGGGGAGAGGAGTGGGTTATCAGATATCTTGAAGAGACAAAAGGAGGACAGAATTCTCCTTTGTTTTCAGTCTTCCTCATAACATAAGTGACTGCTGTGAAACTGAGACCATTTTACCAATTGCACTGAGACATTTAAAATGATACCAAACATGAAAGGGGAAAAAACAATAGATACACAAGTTACATTATACATCTTGAAGAACTTTCAGTGACTTGAGTTAGGGGGAAGGGAAGGAGGGGTGTGTGTGTGTGTGGGGTGTGTGGGTCCTGTAGATGTTGTGAGGGCAAAGCGTTGTCCTATGCTATTTCTTTGAGATCTTCTCTCCAGATGAGTTTTATTGCTTTATTGCAGGGCACTTGATCTCAGTTTTGTCTTAGCAGGAAAATCAAGTCTTACAACTGATTCCGGCTTACCACAGTTGTTTGATGGACAAGGCAGACAGGAGCAATCAATCAGGACTTATCTTGATTCTGATTGGTACAAAGCAGCATTTTCACAAAATATGTGTTTTTGTGACAATAATGGTATCATTTTCAAAAACTTGCACTTTGAAACATGTTTTCAAAAGTTTGCATTGTCAGACAAACAAACAGACAAAGCCTATTTTTTTTTTTCATTTGAAAAAGGTGTCATGTAAACATCCTTGAATGTGAGACAATTCACACCCATCAGTCCAAACTTGGCTCAGAGATGATCAGTTCTGTGTGGGTTAAGATCTCAGTTCCTCTTCTTTCTTTAAGAGTATCTAATAATAACCTGTGCGGTCAAACTAACCGGGGTTTCACAATCAGCAGTAACGTTTCCAAACCTCAACAGTGAGCTCACCGCTCTGAAAATACCACAGAAAATGTGTGATGTCACACTAAGTGTACATTTGCTCAATTAAAAAAAGACCAAAGGTTAAAAACACTAGAACTCAAAGCCAGAACACAAAGAGGACAAAAGACAACCATAAAAGGGAAACCTTACCTTTACTGGGATATTTAAAATAATTTTTACATTGACAATGTATAACTTTAAATATACATAGGCTACTCATTTACACACATGGTAAAATAAACACACAATTACTCACAATTTCTACCTAATGAAATATTTTAGAGCTTGGCGTATCTAGAAATGTTTAGACTTTTCCAGGTCTAAAATGGAAACAAAAGTTGTAGAGCGAGGAGCTGAATTAAGCTTGAAATAAGAAATATCTTGACTTATTTTTATTGTTTTAGCTTATTTTAATGGTAGTTTTGTGTTCATACGTAACATTTTGTACCATTTGATTCTTGAGTATGTCTGTGCATTCAAACTGTACAAAATCTTATGTATGAAAACATATCAGGTATACAAATGTTCATGAATCATCTGAGGTTTACAGAATATTGAAATAATGTGTAAGGGTGGTTTGCCTACAGGGGTTCAGGCTGCAGGACTGCCGAATGACTAAAAAATTATTATCAGTTATCAGCAAGATAGTAGAAAACTGTACATTTCTTGTCTATTACTTATTGCTACTTATACCAACGATGTAAATAAGCGTAGTTATAATAGCAAAATATGTGGGAGAGCGTTGCTATAGTGTGACGATATTGTATTGCCATAAGTAGCACATTAATGTTAATATCGAATCAAAACTAGTTAGCACATCATTTGTAATTGAAAGGGTTTAATAGGGTTTAATATCTGGTTATGGCTACACTTGAAATAGTTACAAAATCGATGTATGGGATAATAAAAACCATTCATACCCAGCACACAGTATATGTAAAATGTTACCTGAGGAATAGAAAGAAAGAGAGTGAGATAGAGAGAAAGTGTTGAGAGACAAAGAAAAGAGGAGGACTTTAAAAAAATGCTGGGTTAAAAACAACCCAAATTGGGTTGAAATAGACAAACCATTGGGTTAAATGTTTGCCGAACCTGCTGGGTAGTTTTATTTAATTCAACTATTGTTTAAAAATTACTGTATTGTTGCTTAAAATGAACCCAAAATATGTTGGAAATGAACATGTATTAATATGTTTAATAAATTAACATTTATCAGTAAGTTTAATTAATAATAATTAAACGATAAACATTTATTAAATTGCTTA
This sequence comes from Hypophthalmichthys nobilis, assembly GCA_037950665.1. Taxonomy (NCBI): domain Eukaryota; kingdom Metazoa; phylum Chordata; class Actinopteri; order Cypriniformes; family Xenocyprididae; genus Hypophthalmichthys; species Hypophthalmichthys nobilis. The sequence goes on along the minus strand of CM075468.1, from coordinate 1,375,880 downwards.
ATAAATGTTCACCTTTTGATTATTATTGTTGCCTCTAGTAATTATGTGTCTGATTTTTAATTTTCAACCTATTTTGGGTTCATTTTAAGCCAGACATGTAGTAATTTTTAATAGTTGGTTAAATAAAACTGCCCAGCAGTTTGGGCAAATATTTAACCCAACCACTGGGTTTGTCCATTTTCAACCCAACTTTTTTTAACCCAGCATTTTTTTAGAGTGTGCTCCAAGAAAGGGTCCCAGAGGAAAAGAAGAGCAAGGGCAAAGAATAGCTCAAGAAAAAGAGACTAGAGCAACAGTTACAATCTTCTTTTATGCCTTCCTTGACCATATGACTGAAACCCAAATGTGAGACATTCAAACTGACCAATCAGAAGATTAAAACAAGACAGACCCCTGATGTGCACACATCTTGGCCAACAGGCCTTGATCACTATCAGCACCTCTTTGCCTTTAGGAATACCAAATGTCTTTTCTCATTTTCAGATATCTTTGTTTATTTTCAACCCTACAAAGGGAATTAATAAGTTGATTTCATTTAGAATCAGTTCCATCCTACACTCAGAAAAAAAGGTATGGCACTGTCACTTGGGCAGTACCCTAAGGTACAGAAGTGAAAAGGTTTATCTTTGTACCTTACTTACCCTTAAATGGTACATTTTAGTACCTTAAAGGTACATATTAGTACTTTAAAAGTACATATTAGGACCATTTCGCTTTGGTACCTTAGGGCAGTGGTTCCCAAAGTGGGGGTTGGGACCCCCTGGGGGTCGCGAGACATCGAGAGAGGGGTCGCAAGATGATTTCCAGAAATCAAAAAAAAAAAAAAAAATTTGAATGATTGGAAATAGCATATTTTATGAATAATTGTAACAAAATACTTAAAATATTAGTTAAATTAAAAACAAAAACCATGCAAATAAAAAAAAAACATCAACCTTTCGATTTTCCTTCCCCTCGACCGTGACTCCTGAGGTGATTATGACAGATTAACCACATATTAGCAACAGTATCAGTTGCAGCAGGTCAATTTACAGCACCATGTTAAACATTCCGACATGTGCATGTAGGTAATTCTATAGGCTTTAAGCTTTGGATATTACCCAAAGGGCCCTAGCCGGGGATGACTCTCACAATGAGAGGAGGCGTACTAGGATCATTAGCTGCCAGTCCTAAGCAGGAGAGGCTCTTCTAGGAGTAGCCTACACCGAGCTACGGCATGCTAGGAGGCGGAAAAGCTACAGCATAACCGCCTCTGTCTAAAAGACACTCCTAAAGTACTAACCTAGGCCAGATATAAGGGCGGCCCAAAAAGAAGGGCCGACCCACACGCACTCATGACCTCCCTGGAGCTCAATGGAGTGGAGACTTCAGCCTAACGACTCTTAAGAAAGGAGGCCGGCTCATAACTCCTGGAGCTCAATGGAGCGGTGTCTTCCAACAGAGACTCTCAAACGAGAGGAAGCCAGCTCACTCACCACAGGGTAATGTCAAGGCGGCCAAGAGGGGGGCGACACCCACAGTCATGATCTATCTGGAGCTCGGGGGAGCGGAGGCTTCAGCATATCGCCCTTTACTCTCTAGCGAGAGGAAACCCACTTCACTCGACCTAGGGAAGGTATTAAGGGGGCCTAACAAAGGCCATACACCTCAATCGTGATATTACCTGGAGCTCAGAAGATCGGTGGCTTCAACAAAATGAGAGGAAGCCAACTCACTCAACCAGAAGGATTATCAGGGCGGCCCCAAAGACCTGAGCACCTGACATAGACTATCTGGAGCCTAGATGAACAACAGCCTAGAAAACCGACTCTCAGAACGAGAGGAGGCCATGCCATTCACTACAGGTGATATTTTGTTCTAAACGTTACACACTATATAAAAACCACACAAAGAGAGGTGGCACATAGTAAGGGTATGACGATAACCTTCCCTAATCATGGGAGCTCCAGGGCCCCAATTAGACGCCCCAATACATAAGTATATATACACATTACCAGTCAAAAGTTTGGACACACCCTCTCATTTAATGTTTTTTCTTTGTTTTCATCACTATTTACATTGTAGATTCTCACTGCAGACATCAAAACTATGAATGAACACATATGGAATTATGTAGTAAACAAAAAAGTGTGAAATAACTCTAGATATGTTTCATATTTTAGATTCCTCAAAGTAGCCACCCTTTGCTTTGTTGACAGCACTGCAAACCCTTGGCCTTCTCTCAATGAGCTTCATGATGTACTGTAGTCACCTGAAATGATTTTCACTTCACAGGTGTGCCTTGTCAGGGTTCATTTGTGGAATTTCTTGCATTCTTATTGGGGTTGGGACCATCAGTTGTGTTGTGCAGAAGTCAAGTTGGTACACAGATGACAGCCCTATTTGACAACTGTTAGAATTCATATTATGGTATGAATTAATCAGCTCAGTAAGGAGAAAAGACAGTCCATCATTACTTTAAGAACTGAAGGTCAGTCAGTCCGGAAAATTGCAAAAACTTTGAATGTGTCCCCAAGTGCAGTTGCAAAAACCATCAAGTGCTACGAAGAAACTGGCTCACATGAGGACCGCCCCAGGAAAGGAAGACCAAGAGTCACCTCGGCTGCTGAGGATAAGTTCATCTGAGTCACCAGCCTCAGAAATCGCAAGTTAACAGCACCTCAGATTAGAGCCCAGATTAATGCCACACAGAGTTCTAGTAGCAGACACATCTCTACATCAACTGTTCAGAGGAGACTGCGCAAATTAGGCCTTTATGGTCAAATAGCTGCTAAAAAAAACACTACTAAGGAAAAGCAACAAGCAGAAGAGATTTGTTTGGGCCTTTGGTAGCACATTTGGTTCCACCCGCTGTGTCTTTGTGCGATGCAGAAAAGGTGAATGGATGGTCTCTACATGCATGGTTCCCACCGTGAAGCATGGAGGAGGAGGTGTGATGGTGTGTGGGTGCTTTGCTGGTGACACTGTTGGGGATTTTTTCAAAATTGAAGGCACACTGAACCAGCATGGCTACCACAGCATCCTGCAGCGACATGCCATCCCATCCGGTTTGCATTTAGTTGGACCATCATTTATTTTTCAATAGGACAATGACCCCAAACACACCTCCAGGCTGTGTAAGGGCTATTTGACCAAGAAGGAGAGTGATGGAGTGCTGCGCCAGATGACCTGGCCTCCACAGTCACCTGACCTAAACCCAATCAAGATGGTTTGGGATGAGATGGACTGCAGAGTGAAGGCAAAAGGGCCAACAAGTGCTCAGCATCTCTGGGAACTCCTTCAAGACTGTTGGAAAATCATTTCAGGTGACTACCTCATGAAGCTCATCGAGAGAATGCCAAGAGTGTGCAAAGCAGTAATCAAAGCAAAGGGTGGCTATTTTGAAGAATCTAAAATATAAAACATGTTTTCAGTTATTTCACACTTTTTTGTTTACTACATAATTCCGTATGTGTTCATTCATAGTTTTGATGTCTTTAGTGAGAATCTACAATGTAAATAGTCATGAAAATAAAGAAAAAACATTAACACTCTGGAGTCTGAGGTATTGCCGGCGATACCACCTCGGTTTTTTTCTTACCAGTGTGAAAGAAACTAAAAATACAATTAAGAGTTATACACCATTTTAATCTGTGGAATATCTTCTTTTATTTGTGTACACTCAGAGTAAAAACAAAATGATGTGCCTTTTGCAAAATAAAGAAAACTAACATGATGCGTGATCTCTTGTCTCCCTCTGAACAAAGTCCAATCTTATAGTTCTCAGAAAATGAAGTGTAACTTAGTGAATACTAATCACAAAAAAATTAGACTGATGTCTAAAGAAACGTTGAAATGTCAGGTTTTAAGTCTTGTAAGTCAAATCTAAAACAAATATTCTCTGTTTATGTAATCTGTATGAAAAGAGAGCCATGTCAGAAGTCCGTGATTCAGCTCATTATCCGCTAATGCGGCCATGCCCACGGAGCGAGCGCTATTCAGACACAAATTCTGAGGCAATACATGTATACATCGTCACAATCGTGTATTTATTATCTTCAAAAGTGTTTATCTGCATGTTAAGCCATGGTTAGCGATCTCTGGAAGCCTCTGTTAGTTCCTGGAAAGTCACATGGTATGCCTGTTCTTCTTTAGGAGGCATTTGTGGACTAAAGGTGCACAGCGCGCCCTCCGGCTGCAAGTATGAATTGAAAACACAGTATCCTGCGCTCATAGTGATGACAATATATATTGAATAAATATTACTCCTCTGTATAGAAAATTGACATAAACATATGAGAATCCATCAATATTTCTCCAAATGTGCATGCTTTTAAGCATATTAAGAAATTACGGTCAATATAAGATTTTAAGAGTAAAACAGAGGTCAAAATGTAAAGCTTGAGTCTTTATTTAAGACATTAGTAATGTGTCCAATCTTTTGACTGGTACTGTAACTTAACATAGGCCTATACAAAATTTTCTTCACATGATGTGCAATAATATGTGCATGCATGAGATCACAAAAAAATCATGTTTTTTTTTTTTTTTTTTTTTTGTCAAGAGTGGACATTAATCCTGTTATCAGCATGATCACAGAGGGTTTTTTCACAGCCTACCTGACTGAAAGAGCTCATTATTATGCGGGTAATTCAGGTCATTATGCGGATCTTTTGTCTTCTCAGGTGTGAATCACAGCATTATTCATGAAGATTCACGCCTCCACGCATACTGTGTTTCTTGACAAAAAGTGTCTTACAAAATCTAAATCAATGTATCGTTTTATATGAACAAGTAGGCAGGATAATTTTTACATAATTTTGAAGCAAAAACTCTAGTCTACAACCTCCAATACCCAGAAGTCTTGTAAACACTTGTAATGTAATATTAGTTTTGTGGCCTTATTTCAGTGACTTGAGTTTTTTGTTTTTTCAATAACCACGCATAAACGTTATTCCTTCAAAAATTCAAACATGTACATACATGTTGCTCACATATTATGGTAGCCTAGTTCGTGCTGAATACAGTGTAATGACACTTTTTCCATTAACATGTGTATGAACAACTGAAAAAAACGCAAATGTCAGGGCATGTCAAAACTTCTCCAGGGCCCCAAAAATCCTCAGACCCCAGAGGGTTAAATGAGAGGGTGTGTCCAAACTTTTGACTGGTAGTGTGTGTGTGTGTATATATATATATATATATATATATATATATATATATATATATATATATATATATTATACATTTACATTTATTCATTTGGCAGACAGCTTTTATCCAAAGTGAGGAATACAACAAGCGAGTCGTCATGACGAGGCAAATAGACACAAGAAGTGCTCACAATATAAGTTTTAGGCAGTGCTCAGAGTATCATAAGCTACAATAGAGAGAATTTTTTTTTTAAGATGAGGTTAAGTGCTCATGAAACAGATGAGTTTCAGCTGTCTTTTGAATATTGCCAGGGATTCTGCATTCCGGATGCAGGCAGGAAGATCGTTCCACCAGCAAGGAACAGTGAACGAGAATGTTCTGGAGAGTGATTTCGTGCCTCTCTGTGATGGTACCACGAGCCTTCTCTCCTTTAATGAGCGTAGGCTTCTGGTAGGAGTGTAGACTCGTAAGAGTGAGTGGAGGTAGGAGGGTGCTGAGCCTGTGGTAGATCTGTAAGCAAGCGTCAACGCCTTGAATTTGATGCGAGCAGCAAATGGTAGCCAGTGCAGAGAGATGAAGAGAGCCGTGATGTGGGCTAGCTATATATATATATATATATATATATATATATATATATATATATATATATATACACACATATATCGTAATCTAACACATAAAGAATAACCACCCACTTTATTCCGTTCTACAGGGAACTGAGGTCACTGAATTTTAAATGGCTCTCACGAAAGGAGAGGTAACCTAAAGCTCAACCTGAGACCTTAACCCTCTGGAGTCTGAGGCTGATTTGGGGCCCTGGAGAAGTTTTGACATGCCCTGACATTTGTGCTTTTTTCAGTTGTTCATAAACATATTAATGGAAAAGGTGTCATTACACTGTATTCAGCACGAACTAGGTTACCATAATACGTGAGCAACATGTATGTACATGTTTGTATTTTTGAAGGAATAACGTTTATGCGTGGTTATTGAAAAAAAAACAAAAAAACTTAAGTCACTGAAATAAGACCAAAAAACAAATATTAAATATGTGTTCACAAGACTTCTGGGCCTAAATGTAAAAGTGGCCTGCCATACTCTGCAGTCTGAAAGGATACGCTGATTAACAAGCTCTGTGCTGAACACAGAAGTGTTCCAAATGATGGAAAAACATCATTGGTCCAGCCTCAGGTAGGGCGGGAGCACAGAACGTAATCTGCTGCCGCGCATGTCCTGTCATATACGAGCAGGACCAGAGCTTTGAAATCTGTATGAATTACATGCTGATGTAAAAAGATGCGGGAAAAAACAGATTCTTCCATGCCCTATCGATCTCAAAATGGAGATCAAAAGGGAAAGGAAGGCTCATATACGCGGGTGCAAATAAACAACACGCGACTGGAGTTGCCATGGGAAACACACACACACACACACACACACACAGCGCGAGCAAACAGTTTCCTCAAAAACTGAACGCGCACACTCCTCACCCAAACAAACAGAAACACATTACCAAAATAACAATGCCACAAGTAATGTGTGTGATTAAGAGTGAGAAGCTCGAACCAATCCACACATCACTCGAACGTAAAGAGCACAGACTGCTGATATTGAGGATGCAAAAGACAAAGAATCCTCAAACAGCACAACATTCTCGTCAGCCGCAGAAGCATACAAAATAAACACATACAAACACTTCAGTCGAACTTCTTCTGTGTGCATCTAGCACAAAAGATTGTGAGAAAATGAGAGTGGAGCTTCCTCAACGGGAAAGCTCTACAAAAACATGTAAAGAACTCTCAAGCACTGAACATGTATGCTTTAACAAAGGACTCACAAGTCATGAGTGTCATCAAGCATCAAATATAAGACACGGATGTACACACCGCTTGAAACGTCTGCTTAAAAAAGCCATTCTTTCCTAGAACAGCGTTTGAACAGCGTTTAGACAAAACAGTCCCTGTAGACGAAAAGAGGATGACTTGTTCTCTAGGTGCCCCTTATGTGCGTTCGGGTCGCTCTAGTAGTGACGTCATAGGCTGTCGCAGGCCAATACGATTGCCGTTATTTGATAGCGTTTCAGACACCGGTTCCCACGGATCTATGGTGAAATTACTATTTTTTTTGCATCAATACATGTTTACTTTAATGCAAACAGTGCGCTATCGTTTTAATTCAGCAATTTAACTTAATTGCTGCAGACGCACTTAAAGGAGTGAATGAAAACGAGTGAATGAATTCAAACACTGAGTGCAGGAAGGACTGCCGCTTTTGCATAGTTTGTTCTGGCTGTTTAAAAATGTAATGATGATTGAGATTGACAATTATTCTACTCACTGACAGAGATGTGCACAAACTCACATCTAGAAACTGTCAGAATCCATTGCATCTGTATCAGTGACACCGTGAACCTGGCCCTGTCTCTTCCACATCAGATAGGGGAACCCTGAACTTAGTGATTCAGGCAATTAGGGCTCATATATTTGTTTCCTGTTCATTCCATTTTTATTCTTACGTATTTGTTTCCTTATCATGTAAAGCACTTTGAATTGCCATTGTGTATGAAATGTGATGAATAAATAAACTTTTTTGCCTTGCCTAATGCTTTGAGGTTCCTCAGAAGGTTTCTGTGTCACGTCTACAGAGTCTGCACAAGAAAATGTGTAATGATGGAAATATATTTCACCATAAAGACACAGGTTTGACATAGACTATTTTATTATTGACAAAATATAATATTACAAGCATTGCTGAAAGCAGCTGCTCAAACGGTTCAAACACCAAATTATCATTCCTGACATATTGTGATAAACGCTTACATCATCAAGCTTGGCTGTTCTCATAATTAGTGCAAGCTGACAGTTAATTAGCTGCTCGAAAAAATAAATGATTTAATGAGAATGATCTAAGAGAGTAAAACTGTCCTCATTTTATAGACTTTGTCCATGTTTGCAGACCCTGAATTAATATTAAAGACACTAGCATTAACTGATCAACAAGCAGACAGAAACTGTACAAAAACATGCTGAACTGAGCAAAATAACCAATAACTGCAAATAAATCAGAGCATCACTTGGGTTTGTTTGTTAATATTTAAAAGACATTAAAAGTATTTATAATGGCACTGAATCAAACTATTAGGAGTCATTTATATTAGATTCATATTCTTCTGCTCGTGTGTTTTTTGTATAATTATTCAACTGATTTGTGATGGTTCTTGTTCACAGAGGCATAAAGTTCACTGCAGTTTTCTGGAGCTCCAATTTTTGCTCCTCTGATGGAGGAATACGTCACTTTATCATCACAGTGAACCTGAATGAACATCACAGTTATTGTTTCAACCCACAATTATTACAGCATGTTGTTTGAGCTCAATTCATTTGCTCACCTTGTTCTTTTTGCCTTGGTTTTTACTGTATGCAGTGACCTCAGTATAAGTCACATTATCGTCTGTCTGCTCCTAAACATCAATGGAAATATGACAAACCAAACTATTAAAGGCCGATCCGTCACTACTATTTTACACAGGTGCTGCAAATGTTTCAGGTAAAGTATGTGTAAAACATACCACAGTAAAATGTACCACAGTAACTGTCAAATATACACAGATTATTGAAGATAAATCATATTGTTCACTGGGAGTATGAATGGAAATGTTGATTGTGTCGTTGGTTCCATCATATTTATTCTTATCTGTGACTTTAGACCAGAAATAGTACAAATACACTAACTTGTCATAATCTAATATGACTAATAAGAGTGTCATATTTCAGGGTCAGTCCTCTGTGGAGAAGAGCTTATAAACACTAATAACTCATGGATCAATCTGCAATACTCACCACACAGTCATCAGTCCCTCTTCTGTTACCTGAAACATAATGTCACAGGAATATTTATGATCAAACAGACAAACAGTCTCTAATGCAGATGACAAACAGTTTTGAAAAGAGTCTAGAAGAATTCTAGTGCTGTAAAAAAGAAACATTATTTCTCTACACTTACAGGAAATCTGTCTAAATTACACATTTATTTATTCAGGTGTTTCTGACTTTTTGTCTGTTGTTACAAAATATGAGAAACTCTGGAAACTCACCTGCTCTTTTTTTAAGAATCACCCAGAGAATAAGAGCAAGAAGGAGAACAGCGAATGAAGCGACAACAATCCCAATCACTGAGAGAGAGACTATAGAGAGACACATTCAGCATTACTGTGTTTAACCAAATATATAAAAACAACAACTACACATAAAATGATAAATGACACATTTAATAGCATAATTATCCATATTTATCATCACGTTTAGTACGTTTATTACAGCTGTGATGGTCCTCTGAGATACTGTTGTCACTTCACAGTTCAGCAGCTATAAAGTGTTTATCTTAAAGCTTTCACTGAACAATAGTGTACTAAAATAGTGTACTAAAAAACACAATGTACAAAACAACTGGTCGAGTAACAACACTGCAACAATATCAGGGTAATATTAATATTAATCAGGGTAATGTCCTCTGAGGTCAGTTTCACTACAATCCCTCCCACTCCCAAATGAAACTGCAACCTGATTGGTCCCTATCCTAAACCCCACCCCGACACCTCACCTAATCGTACTGGGCACTGAGTGATGTAGATTAAAAATTAAACATGGCTTGTGTCAAAATTTACTGATCAGCTGCTTGAACAACATCAGAGATGATTTATTACATTCAGATACTGATTCTAGAAAAACTCCAGAGTGTGAAAACAACCACTGAAATGAGGATGATGAACATACACACCTGGTTTCAGAGAGTTTGTAGTTTTTGGAATCGGTTTTCTTTCCGTAGTTGACGTTGCAACTATTAAAAACAAAATGCAAATGCAAAAATGATATTTTAATGCATGAACACAATGTGAAGATTTACTGCTGTAGTCCAGAGCAGGTCCGCATTTATGCAACCCTTATGGTGCTGAAAGCTGCTCACACTAACATGGGATGACTTTCATGTTTCATAAATGCTCACTATGATTTCAATCATTTAAGCTAAAACTCAGTTCTGTAATTCACATATATACGATGAAAGAGACAAAAGCAGCTCATATCAGTGTGACCCTCAGACAGTCTTCAGATCAGTTACTGCCTTGTGTAGAAACAGATCATGTTTTATCAGCTAAATTTTGTTCACTACACATCTGTTCACTGTATCATACAGTGTCGTGAGTTACACTAGCTGTATGTTATGATTTTTTTTTAAGAGTTTTAACTATTTTTGCATCAGACAACAAACAGTACAAGGCAGGTCATATGTATCACTGACAAATCTGATTAAAGAGCTAATTTTTGTAGATGACTTTTGTGATTATGAACCTTGTGTAGGAGCTGCTGCTGTAGTTTGGCTTGATTTCTTCTTCAGTTTGTCCTGAATGAATCACATTATTAATGTAGGAGGTCAATTTAAGGAATTTTCAAAGCATTTTATGGCTTTGACCACTACCATTTCTCAATGTCAATATGTATGAAGACATCAGAAAGAATAGAGCCAATCTGTGAAAGATTTCACAAATCAGAATGGTGAAGTTCTGGAGTCAGGGAAGGGTTAACAGACCAAAACCGCACTGTGAAAAATTTCACAAACCATAGTCTATAACCTCATGCTCTCCTCGGGTCATTTTGACCCGTAATTAATATTTAATTTTTTTTTAACAATTGAGTGTTCATTGGAGTGCTCCAAAACCTTATGAATTTTGTCGCACTTGAACTTGGAATACACACACACACACATGGAACTCACCATAACGGCTCTAACATTTATGTGTGTCTGAGCCACACACAGATCTACACCAGCCCCTGAGTCCACTCCAGTGTCGGCTCCAGCCCATGAGCCCGTTCCAGCCCCAGCTCCAGACTATGAGCCAGCTCTAGTGTCTGATCCTGTTCTCAACCCCACAACTCCTCCCAAGAATTTTTTTCGTCCCCTCCACGTCCCCGAATAAAGTGGCCGAGCCAAGCTCAAGGCCACAGAGGCTGATCCTCTTTGGGCCCCTGAACTGCTGGCATCTCCCTGGCCCTCTGAACTACCTTCACCATCATGGCCCCCTGACACTGCCACCTATCTGCCACAGGCTGGTCCCCCCGTCTGCTCGTCGCTGAGACCGAGAGACCGGAACCATCCCATCCACCCCGAGCTACCCGCAGGAAGGCGACGCAGCCTGTCCACACCACCAAACCCTCCACATCGAGGAACATCGAGGCGGCCCTGAGACGGGTGGCCCAAAGATGGAGGGAGTTGCATTGACCCAGGAGATAGTGAACGCACGGGTCCTTCCCCCGGAGAAGGACCGGGTGGAGAATCTTTTGTTTTGTTTTCTTTCTGTTCCGCCGCTGGCCCCAGCTCCAGCGATACCTACATTCTCAATAAAGTGCAGTTTCCAAAACCTCTGGGCCATACTGGGTCTGTGCTGACAGTGAGCGACGCTTCGCTTCCTCACTCTTGGCCACACCCTCATTCGCCATGGATAGGGAGTTCGCATTTTTAAGGTCCCTCACACCTCCCTGCCCAGTCCCTCAGGGGATCCACGGAGCGAGGTAAGTGCACCACACTCACCGCCTCTACTCCAGGACACTGTGCTTCCCGGGTTGGGCCCTAGCGCTCCTCACTGCCCCCCTGCGGGTACAAAGTGTACAGAGATTGCAGTCCTCCAGACAAAAGCTATGCTTTCCTGTAGCTCAGTGGTTAGAGCATGGCACTAGCAATGCCAAGGTCATGGGTTCGATCCCAGGGATTGCACATACTCAGATACAAATGTATAGTATAATGCAATGTAAGTCGCTTTGGATAAAAGCGTCTGCCAAATGCATAAATGTAAATGTAAATGTAAAAGACGCAATAGAGCCTGTCCCTCCGGCCAAGATGAAGTCAGGGTTTTAAAGCCCGTACTTCATAGTACCCAAAAAGAGCGGGGAGTTACGGCCAATTTTGGATCTGCGTGTCTTGAATCGGGCCCTTTACAGAATTAATGTTAGTTCAGATGCAACATACTGTACAAAATGTCAATTATATTTTAATCAGTCAACACACAAGATAACTCTAGCATTATGCACAGTAAAGCACTGATGTGAGAAAGACAGTGATGATGTACCTTTAGTTTCTGGTGTCTTTATAGTTGAGGGATCCTGAGAGGTTGTGGTGTGGACTGGAGTCACTGCTGTCGTTGAATCATCTTGAGCTGTAAAGGATGAATGTTAGTTCAGATGCAACATACTGTACAAAATGTCAATTATATTTTAATTAGTCAACACACAAGATAACTCTAGCATTATGCACAGTAAAGCACTGATGTGAGAAAGACAGTGATGATGTACCTTTAGTTTCTGGTGTCTTTATAGTTGAGGGATCCTGAGAGGTTGTGGTGTGGACTGGAGTCACTGCTGTCGTTGAATCATCTTGAGCTGTAAAGGATGAATGTTAGTTCAGATGCAACATACTGTACAAAATGACAATTATATTTTAATTAGTGAACACACAAGATAACTCTAGCATTATGCACAGTAAAGCACTGATGTGAGAAAGACAGTGATGATGTACCTTTAGTTTCTGGTGTCTTTATAGTTGAGGGATCCTGAGAGGTTGTGGTGTGGACTGGAATCACTGCTGTCGTTGAATCATCTTGAGCTGTAAAGGATGAATTTTAGTTCAGATGCAACATACTGTACAAAATGACAGTTATATTTTACAGTTTTTTTCAGGGCTGTGCTCTGCTGCACTTCATTACACAGCAGTCTGTATGTTGTTAGAACGACAAAAAGGTTTAAAAGTTACATTGTTAGTCTGGTCTGCCTCAGCGGTCTAACAGCGCTCGTCAATGTCAAAATGACTGATATGGCCAATCAAATCAAAGTAGGCGGGGCTTACTGTTCACAAAAGCAGAGCGTGAATTCCAGTGGGAAGCGTCAGTTTAACGTTGAAAGAGAGTGAGGTAAGATAAATAGCGAAACATGTCAACTGTTTTGCGATAGAAATGTTAAACCACCGACAGTAACATCCAGTAATGCAAACTACTCTATTTTTTCTCAAATATGGCCGTTTTGAAGTGAAAATATTTACGTGATTCATAATTCCTAACATGATGACACAAGAAACATTTTCGACACATTAGGCATACAAATAATAAAACTACATGTGTGCATATTTTAATGCAACTATTATTTGCAAATAGTTCAAAATGATTATTTCCTAACTAGATTTAGACCTAGAATTTCCTTCACTGTTCTGTTTCTTTATGCTTTATAAAAAATTGCTCCTCTCAGGGCCGTACCCACCATTGAGGTATTTTCCGAGGTGTATATAAAGGTTGTGAAATAATTGCCTAACATTAATACTACTTTGGTGCTGCACGGATAAATTGCACAACGGCGCTCATTAATGTCAAAATGTTTGAGATGACCAATCAAATCAAAGTAGGCGGGCTTTATGTTCACAGACAGAAGCTGCTGAATGCTGATCATGAATTCCAGCGAGATGCTTCGGTCATAAATTGCAAGATAAACTCTCAGCATTTAATATTTGTAAACTGTTTTACAATAGACACGTTAAACGACCAATAGAAATATTTAGGGATGCAAACTAATAAACTTTTGTTTAATTTCACTATCTTTAGTTGAAAATATAGGCTACGTGATTCATTGTAATTGTAACTGTCAATGTCACAAGATAAGAAACATTAACAAAGCCCTTCATCAGGTATAAGATTAATAATGAATGTGTATGCACACTCTGAAACAAGCCCAACATGGATGAGAAGCAACGGAACAAGTGAAGAAGATGCGCTGAATGAAAATGCACATAACATTCACTCTCCGACAGTAGATGGCGCTGATGGAACAACGGAAATGCAGTCGTTACCCCATAAACAAAGCAGCTGCCATACTTTTTGTTTATGAACAGCATTTATATACACTACCGTTCAAAATCGGTAAGATTTTTAATGTTTTTAAAAGAAGTTTCATCTGCTCACCAAGGCTGCATTTATTTAATTAAAAATATAGTAAAAACAGTAATATTGTGAAATATTATTACAATTTAAAATAACTGTTTTCTGTTTGAATATATTTTATAAAATTTATTCCTGTAATCAAAGCTGAATTTTCAGCATCATTACTCCAGTCTTCAGTGTCACATGATCCTTCAGAAATCATTCTAATATGATGATCTGCTGCTCAAGAAACATTTATGATTATTATCAATGTTGAAAACAGCTGTGCTACTTCATATTTTTGTGTTAACCATGATAAACTACCATTCAAAAGTTTGGGAAATTAATTCTAAAGTTTGAGAAATTAATAGAGAAAGTTTGAGAAATTAATACTTTTATTCAACAAGGATGCATTCAATAGATTAAAAGTGACAGAAACAACATTTATAATGTGACAAAGATTATATTCCAAATAAATGCTGTTGAATTTTCATTCTATTCATCAAAGAAAGTTTCTTGATCAGCAGATCATCATATTAGAATGATTACTGAAGGATCATGTGACACTGAAGACTGGAGTAATGATGCTGAAAATTCAGCTTTGATCACAGGAATAAATTACTTTATAAAATATATTCAAACAGAAAACAGTTATTTTAAATTGTAATAATATTTCACAATATTACTGTTTTTACTGTATTTTTAATTAAATAAATGCAGCCTTGGTGAGCAGACGAAACTTCTTTTAAAAACATGAAAAATCTTACCGTGTCCAAACTTTTGAACGGTAGTGTATTTCAAACAGCAATTCAGATTTTTGTTTTGGCTTTGGTGTTCTCACCAAATACTTATAATACTTAACAGTCTACTTAAAGATTTAATAGGCTATTTATTTTTAAACATTTGTTTACACTTTTGTTTTTTTTACAACAATTCTTCTACAGCATTTGTTAATCTTAGTTGCTGTTAATTTCAACGTTTACTAATGCATTATTAAAAGTTGTATCTGTTAATATTATTTGGGGGTAATGCTATTTCATGCATTCTGACTTCTTTACACTGTTGAAGAGTTGCATTCTCATGCTAAACATGGGCAAAGTTTTAAAACACGAGTTGGACGTATGACGGAGTATTTCTGTGCCAAATCCACACTTCCGGTTTCGTTACAGGATTCAGAGAATTTTTTTCGAGTATTGCCTGTATGACATCAAAAGAAAGCAGAATTCCTTGTATAGGCACTTCTCCCTGATAAGCGTGCACACACACATCACCCAGAGCAAGAGCACGCCCATCAACACATTTCGTTCGGGATACTGAAGCCGAGAGATTTTTCAACAATGGCTGTGTCCCAATTCAGGGGCTGTACCCTTTGAAGGCTGCATACATCATCGAGGCAGTCTCATTTAAGAAAAATAATCATTAGATTGCAACGTAAGAAAGAAATGACAGTGTTTTACACCTCACAATGAATATCATTCAGTTTTATTACGATTACTTTTCTTAAATATGACATCCTTGATGAAGTATTCAGCCTTCAAATGCGACCTCCAGAGGACGCAGCCTCCGAAATGAGACGCAGCTCCTGTCACCGAAGGAGTGTGTTTTTGGTTGTGAGGAAAAGATTACCTTTTTCAGCTTCCCAAAGAACCCAGCGTTAAAGGAACAGTGGATGAAGTTTGTTTTTCCGGGGCAGCAACGGAGTTGTGTGTGTATGTTTGTTTGTTCCCGGGATTTCAGTGATGAATACTTTGTAAACAAGTCCCAGTTCGGCGCTGGATTTGCAGATCGCGGGTGGTGAGTAAAGCTGCATCAAGATGTCTGTGTTTTGTTGCACAAGTGCATATAATAAACAACACAAAGTTTTTGTTCCCTTTTTATTTACAATGATGTCTCAGCTAGCAGACGATCTCTACACAAAAGCTGCGCGTGCTCGTGATTCTTTAGCTCCGCTCACAGCACTGACTTTTCTGAGATATGAAGGATGTATGTACTCAAGATTAACATGAGATTGGCAGAAACTGTGTGTGATACACCCCCCTTAATGGACATGAGCTGAAATGAAATAACAATGAACAGTTGGATTTTTATGAACTAATATTAACAAAGAATAATAACTACTATAAAAATGTTTTGCTCATTGTTGATGTTAGTTAATACATTAGCAAACATTACCTAATGGGACCTTATTGAAAAGTCTTACCAACTGGTCAGTTCCAAGAATGCTGATATTTCCAATAGTATCAATAGAATTAAACAATCTCTTCTGTATTTCTAGTTTGTATTGTGGAACATTCACATTTAATGTGTGCTGTACTGACATGGTTTTATTTTTATCCAATTTGTTGGCCCTCAAACGTCTTAAAATGCACATATTTACACCTAGGGAGTCAAAATTTTCTCAGGGGGAATGCCCCCAAACCCCCCTAGCACACTCTATTTTCTGACCTCGGTAATCATGAAACCCTGCATACACCGTTGGTCCCCCCCAGTGTTCAAGACATGGTTACGGCCTTGTCCCAAATCGTCCCTCTCTATCATTTTTGTCTCGTTTTTATTCGTTGACGTAAAATTTTAGTCATAGTTTTAGTCATTCAAAACGCATTTTTATTTAGTCATCGTCTCGTTTTCGTCCTTGAAAAAATGTCATTGACGAAAATTATTCGTCAACGAAATTAACACCGCTGCTTACACACATTTTAAAAACTCAAAACTTACTTCTCATGCTGAAAAAAGCTATCTGTGAGTAACTTTGCCTCAGATTTTCAGTGCATTCAGGAATAAAACTATATTAACCAAATAGTATTTTTTTTAAATATATGTTCACATCATACAGATCTTTTATGATATATTATAGACCATAAACATATTTCTTTACCTGTGAGAAGTGAGCAGAGAATGATCAGTCCCAGCAGACACAGATCACACTTATCAGACATTTTCTGTTTCTGTCAGTCTTCCTCTTCATTATATGCTCACAACTCTTTCTTTAAATATCATCAGCTCCTCCTGTGTTTGTTAACTTCCTCTGATCTGACCGAATGAGTGTTTAAATCCGGCTACAGTTGATATATAGTGACGCTGTGCCAGTGCATGATGGAGAAGTGTTGCTTCACAGCTCTCTTATTAATATCCACTTAAATTCTTTTTTGTTGATTTACAGTACACTTTTACTGTAATAGGAACTGTCCCTCAAGAGCAACTTATGGTGACGTGTTCAATAATAAGAGCTCAGGCAGTTTTTGTATCTGTTACCCTGTTACAGGGGTGAAATTTATCATCCTGGCCATTAGAGGGCGATAAAAAGAGGAAAAGAAAGTTTGCTTTAAAAGAAAAGAAAGGAGGGCATGTTAATGGAGTGTGTTTGGTGGGGAGAAAGAAGGCCGGACATCACCTTTTGTTTGGGGAGTTGAGTGAATTATATTTCAAATGCTCAACTGAAATCCCAATGCACATTTGATGTGTTCTTGACAAATGTTTATTTTATATTGTTCAGAAGCTCACAGAAGACTCTGTTATGGGGCTGTAAAAGAGAAAAAGGACTGTTTGTGAAAACACCAACTGCAATATTACCTGGTTTGGATTATGCCAGTGGGATTTAGTGTCTATAGTGACTTTATAGTTTCATCGACTGCTGAGACATTTTCCAAGACCGTTTGCACATCTACAGCATTCAGATAAGACCTTTTGCATTATGAACTATATATCCATTACTGCTGTTGCATTCTAAAACTCTTTGATATTCCTTTCATACTTTATTCATTTCTGTTTTGTCTATTTGTGCTGTAGTGTTTTGGTGGTTGTTTCATTACCTTGGGTATTTAATTCAATCAAACAAACTATAATTTATGTGGCAAAACTTTAGTTTTTTTGGGTTTGAATTTGATTTATTGGTCTGTTCTAATCATTGAGTCTTGTGTTGATTTATGTTGTTTTTGGGTTCATCTACGTGTTAATTGTTACCATCCAGTGTTTCAATATATACAGTTTTTCACTCTCTTATTAAGACTCTTTCAGTTATTTTAAACACGACCAATAGCAAAAGTTGATCCCCAATTTATGTAACTCATTGTCTAAAATTAAGGTGAGGTAGATAAAGCATGACTAGAATCATCTACTGAGATGGCTGATAGCTGTCCTACACATCCGTAACTAAAATAGTGAATTAATTATAGCAGTTGTAGTGTTTTCAGAGCTGTGAGCTCACTGTTGAGGTTTGGAAACATGTTCCTCAGAGCTCAGTTTAACCACATCGAGCAGTGATCATCTCTGAACCCAGTTTAGACTGTTGATTCTGAATCATTCTGATGTCACTTCCTTTTCTTTCTTCAAGTGCTGCATGACATTCAACTCTATCTTTTCAGTTACAGTTTTTTCTCAATCGATTTGACACATTTCTCCAAACTCAGATCACTGTTCTCAAAACAGTTAACTCAGTGATCTGAACACTTTGTAATCGTCCTAAACAGATTGTAAGTTTTCATTTGGACCATTTTCTCAAAACCCTATATACAAAATACTTTTTTAATAATAGTTCATACATCCAACCAAAACTTTAATATATCAGGGAAAAAAAATAATCTATCAATCTATTTTTTTGGCTTTACACAAATCTCAAACATTTATGTACCATTTGTCCAAACACAACAAACAAAACTCTGGATTATCAGTTGCACATGTTGTGTTTTCAATTAGCCCCAAACTGATATCTGCTTGATTAATAATACACACAACACAGGAAATGCAGCTTTCCTAAATGTTTACGCCTTTATCACAATTGCATTATGTTATATAAAGGGAAAGAATACATAGAGCAGGAAGACATAGAAGGAGATCATATATGAGGAGAGAGGAGGAAGTAAAAAAAGCAGTATAGGAGAAGAGTTGAGTATAGTGGAGGAGATTGATGTAGAGGAAAGAGCAAGAGGAGAAACTGTAAGAAGACATGGACATAGTCAAAGTGGACAGCAGGGTGGAGGAGGTGGATTTCAAATGAGATCAGAATTATTCAGCCCTCATAAAATGTTGTTGTTGTTGTTGTTGTTTTTAATAAGAAATGGTTTTATTTATAAGAAATGCAAGATAAAATACTTTGGCATTGTAAGGAACCCCCCATCGGCCCAAAAACGGAATCCGACGGCCAGGGCGAAGGTTAACGCGTGTATGTCTTTTCAGCGCCCCTGTGAAGTTCACGTAATTTCACTCGTTTAATCTGACTCCAATTTCAAATGATTATTACTCTTAGGTTGTGTTTCCAGTTAGAAATTAATCATTCGTTATGTATTAATTTAGATATTTGATTATTCTGGGTATCCCATATTTTCAATTATTCGTTCATTACGGACCCACCATCGCTTAGAGACTTTCACATCGGCCGGCTGCGGTCTCACGGACATAAATTCGCCAGTTTATGATTTAGTCAGAGGGTGCAGAGTTTACTAATGCATTTGAGTCGAACCGCCACATGCTTGTTCATACAAAAATACAGTTTTCTTAGTCACGATACTGCAACTTGCTAAGCCAATAACAGACAAACTCAAAAAGTCCCATGATGTGCCCCTATGCTCCTTTCATGGGGCTCTCTAGTTTGACCTGTCCTGACGCAGATTCTGAAATGACGGACTTTAGTAATCTACTAGTCATAATGATTTCAGAAGAATCCAGAGTAAATCAAATATAACATTTTATTTTGTCAAGTAAAATGTATCATGTCAATTACATAGTTGGACAATTAGAAGCCAATTCAGAAATAAATGCATAACATCAATTACTCAAAGAAATGCATATACACACAGTGATGTGTGAATGTCTTCAGACATTCAACCATCTCTGCATGGGGAGTTTCTGGCGACAGAAGATCCCACATGACTGCTTTGCACTTTACCTTATATACCCAGACCAGAACAAAAGGATTGTAAATATTTACTACACCAACACCTGTTTTGGGGAAGAGGAGTGGGTTATCAGATCTCTTGAAGAGACAAAAGGAGGACAGAATTCTCCTTAGTTTTCAAACTTCCTCATAACATAAGTGACTGCTGTGAAACTGAGACCATTTTACCAATCGCACTGAGACATTTAAAATGATACCAAACATGAAAGGAAAAAACAATAGATACACAAGTTACATTATACATCTTGAAGAACTTTCAGTGACTTGAGTTAGGGGAAGGGAAGGAGGGTGTGTGGGGGTGGGGGTGGGGGTTGCATCCTGTAGATGTTGTGAGGGCAAGGCGTTGTCCTATGCTATTTCTTTGAGATCTTCTCTCCAGATGAGTTTTATTGCTTTATTGCAGGGCACTTGATCTCAGTTTTGTCTTAGCAGGAAAATCAAGTCTTACAGCATAATGTTGTGTTTGAATATACATGTAAACAAATGTTATAAATATCTGTAGTTTTAAAACTGTTGAGATCATTGAAAAACTCTCGGCAATTTGTATATTCTCAAATGTCAGGGTGGCACAACTGCAAATAATAATGTATGTGCTGTTATTGATACTGTTAATAATACAGTTCCCACATGTGCACTGCAATAAATTAGAAATATACACATCAGTTTGTTGATGGACATATATATGTAACAATTATCTCAGGAAAGGAGACATTAGACACAATTGCAGAGGTTTTATTAAGAAAATTAGTAATGAACATTCAAAATTTTAAAATAAAATGCTAAAAACAGGAATGAACAGACAAGATAGGAGAATCACCAAATCAGCTCCAACAGAGGATTATACAAACAGTCTGAGTCTGTCCATTACTGTATTTATTATAATTAAAGCAGTTTATATATGAAAAAAAAATAGAAAATGACATTGAACACTGTAGGCAAATATCCATAAAATCCATATAAATGGAAAAAAAAAAAAAAAAAATCTAAACTTGATGGCATCACTATTTCTTCAGAGTGATTACAGGGTTTTTTTCTGAGAAGAAGAAAATTAAAAAATGAACAATCCTCTATAAGTTTTTGCTATTTTAGATATTATTGCAGATTAGGCATCTCTATTTCCTCGAGGTGCTGCGAGTCCTTCCTCCCTGCAAAATAAATCCATTCATTGATCTCTCATATGTGTTTTTACCATGATTGCAGATTGTTCCAGATCAGATGAGTGTGAATCATCAGATTGTGTGAAGCTCAAACTCACCAGCTCTTCTTGCACAGATGATCTGAAGAAGAATCACAGTAGGAGCAGCAAACACTGAGATCTCAACAATCATCATAATCACTGCAGGAAACAGAGAGGAAGAAGAGAACATTGAAACATTTGAGGTTTCAATACTAAATTCATGAAATTATCAGGTTGATTTTAATGTGACAACAAGTGCAAACACCACTGAAGTGAGAAAGTGTTTATTATCTTAAAGCTTCCGCTAGAAAAAAAAGTCAGTTACAATGTACAAAACAATTGGCCAAACAACAACACAAACACTGCAACAATAATATTAATATTATTACTAATACTAATACTAATTACTAGTATTACGGTAATATATAGGATTTGAGGGCAAACCATACACAAATGAATCTTCCAGATGATTCGTTCAAACATAATTCCACAAAAAAACCCAATTCAACACTCCAGACCCCAAATCAACAATCAAGGACCATAAATGAAGTGGGCGCCAGCCAGTCTGAGCAAACTAATGAACCCCCAGTTAAGTACTTTATGGCCATGCACGCTTGTAAGAGATGATCTCAGCTAAGGAAGAACGTTGTCAACTTTGGGCAGTGAACCCAAGACTAATGGTCGAAAAGACGACACATCGTGACTCGCATGGGTTAACGCCAGAGGTCTTTTCTAGAGACAGACAAATAAGACAGATCTTCTTCTTCTACAAGACCTTTGAATGACCTTTTAAACACAGGATTCAAATCACTTAAAACCCACAGAGACTGAAAATCATTGGGAAAAACACAATCTGGTCATCAAGTCTCTGAGAGGCACCAGCAGGTTATATCTTCCCAGGCCATGCCTCATCCCCTCTTGGGACTTCTCTGTCGTCCTTTCGGGCGTACGGAGAGCTCACTTCGAGGCCCTGGAGTCAGTTGAGCTTAAAATCCTGTCTTTAAAGACAGCACTCCTGACTGTGCTCACTTCCTTCAAAAGGGTGGGGGACCTGCAGGCATTTTCGGTCAGTGATTCGTGCCTTGAGTTTGGGCTGGCCCTGTCTCATGTCATCCTGAGACCCCGGCCTGGATATGTGCCCAAAATTACCACCACTCCTTTCAGAGACCAGGCAGTGAACTTGTAAGCACTGCCCCTGGAGGAAGCAGATCCAGCCCTCACATTGCTGTGTCCCGCTCTTTGTCTGCTTTGGAGGTCAACAGAAGGGAAAGGCTGTCTCCAAACAGAGGTTGGCCCACTGGATAGTGGATGCCATCGCCTTGGCGTACCAGGCCAAAGGTGAACCATGTCCCCTCGGAGTGAGGGCTCATTCCACTCGGGGTGTTGCCTCCTCCTGGACGTTGACACATGGTGCCTCTCTGGCAGACATCTGCAGAGCTGCTGGCTGGGCGACACCTAACACATTCACGAGATTCTACAATCTCTGAGTGGAGCCGGTTTCTTCCCATGTGTTGGGTACAAACAGATGATGTGCAGGAAGGCTGGCTCGGTGTTTTGCTTGCGGCACCGTTCCCCTCTAATGGGGATACGAGCACCTGCTTTGGCAGTTTGATACACGCTCCGAACCACTGATTCGAAACAAAAGATTTGTAAAGCTTCGAAGCTTCATGAAGCAGTGTTTTGAAATCGCCCATCACTAGATATTGTTGAATAAAGTCGTTATTTTGTTTTTTTGGCGCACAAAAAGTATTCTCGTCTCTTCATAACATTAAGGTTGAACCACTGTAGTCACATGAACTGTTTTAAATATGTCTTTAGTAGATTTCTGGGCATCGAAAGTGTTAATTATCTTGCTGTCAATGGAGGCCTCACTGAGCCATCAGATTTTATCAAAAATATCTTAATTTGTGTTCTGAAGCTCAATGAAGGTCTTACGGGTGTGGAACGACATGAGGGTGAGTAATTAATGACAGAAGTTTCATTTTTGGGTGAACTAACCCTTTAAGGGCTCAAGCATGGGTTAAAAGTGAAACATTTCACAATACAGTTTTTGGCTTTTAACCCATGAATCAGAATCAGAACAGTTTATGGAGCACAGAATGGCCTGCCTAGATGTCACTTTTTTGTCTTTTAATGGCTTAGACTGTTTATTCATCGGCACAGCCTGCATGTCATTATTATAGACAAAAAAAAATGTGATTGTGAAAGTTTTCACAAACCAGGCACTATAAAACAAGTGATTTTTGCATTGACATGGATGTGTGTGACACCTTTTTCCCACATTTCAAACTAGTAGACACACACTGAAAAAAAGAAAACATTGGATTCACTTAAAAAAAACAAAAAACAAAAAAATATATCAAGGTTAAATTCAGTTAAAATATGCAGCTAAAAGAACACATGCAGTAAACAAATAAAACACTGTTAATCATTGCACTGACATTAACACTTCATGCATTGCATGAAGCAACAAACACCACAGTCATCAAACAACCAAACCACATCCGAACCACAAGCTGTACTCTTCAGTAGACCCATGTTCCTCTTCATCTACCCATGTTTACTTTAGTTTAAGTCCTCTCGTGCTCTTGAGCACATCGGGCAACAAGTTCCCTCCATCACTGTCAGTCCACCGCGATCGCCTCTGCTTCGTCCCAAAGAGTATCGATGATCTTAAAGGTGCAATGTGAAAATTTTAGCGGCATCTAGCGGTGAGGTTGCGAACTGCAACTAACGGCGCACAACTCCGACAAAGATGTCATCATCTGAGACAGCATAGAGTAGCCTGTGTGAAGAAATGAGTTTTCTTCTTACTTCTAACAAAGAACGGTCTCTGTTTCTAATAAACCAGATGACTACTACTACTACTACTACTACTACTTTGTGCGTATTCAATGTTGTGATGATGCGAGCTGCCTCTAAAAACACGCACGATTTAGAAGAAGAACAACACTGAAAAAACGCGCTCTGTAGAGTGTTTGTCCCTTTAGGGCTGCTGTAGAAACATGCCGGCGCATAATGGCGACTTGACATGGAGGGGGGATAGAAATGAGATAGAAATGGCTCATTCTAAGGTAATAAAAACAGAATGGTTCATTATGTAAGGTCTTTATGCACCACTGAAAGGATAGTTATGTATATTGGATAGTTATGTATATTATATTGCATTTCTGTCAATAGATCCTCCCAAATTTTACACATTGCACCTTTAAGGTCATTCAGGAAAGTTCAGCACCAGGTATGTCACGTAAATGCAACAACAATGATTCAACACCAGTGGATTAAGTAAACTTGAAAAGCAGCAAAAAATATTATTTTCAGTGCATTTTCTCGTCTACCACATAAATATTAAAATAAGAATCAATACAGACTGTGAAAAAGCTGCAGCTTCCATGTGAACTCATTTATCACCAGCGTTTCTGTCTTGTCCATGTTGTTCTTGGCCTTCAGTTGCTCATATCAATGGCAGGGGTGTCCAGTCCTGTTCCTGGAGATCTACCTTCCTGTAAAGTTCAGGATCAACCACATCTAAAGCAGCTCATTAACATCTTCAAGTGCACTTGATAATTACAAACAGATGTGTTTGATCAGGGTTGAACTGAACTCTGCAGGAAGGTCGATCTCCAGGAACAGGATTGGACACCCCTGAACTATGGTGTGCATAAAGGGACATCCTGCACTGTATTTATCAATTTCACTCACCAGTGTTACTTTGACAGAACAACACTTGTCAAGTAAGGCTGACAAGACACTTTATTTTACTGAAACATCTTTTGAAAGAGTTAAGTTCAAGTGATTTGCATTTAGGTAACATGGATAACAGAGGATTCAGTGAAACTCATAACAGTGAAAGTTCTTTTTTTCCCCTTTTTTATTGTCTGTACCTTGTGTAGAAATGACTGGTGTCTTTATATTTGAGTTTATGTGGACTGGAATCTTTGCTTTTGTTGTAAAATCTTGAGCTGTAAAAGATGAATGTTAATTCAGATGCAACATACTGTACAAAATGACAATAATATTTTAATTAGTGAACACACAAGATAACTCTAGCATTATGTGCAGTAAAGCACTGATGTGAGAAAGACAGTGATGATGTACCTTTAGTTTCTGGTGTCTTTATAGTTGAGGGATCCTGAGAGGTTGTGGTGTGGACTGGAATCACTGCTGTCGTTGAATCATCTTGAGCTGTAAAGGATGAATGTTAGTTCAGATGATTCATACTGTAGAATTATACAATCATATTTTAATCAGCTAACAGAGACTCTAACCTGAATACTTGACAGTGTATCTGACTGAGGTCTTGACTTGATTTCTGTGAGTAAGCTGACATCTCCACTCTCTGTTGTCATCTTCATTCAGTGTTGTAGTCAGAGTGATGATACAGTGATCTGAAGCTGATATCTGATATCTGGTGTCTGTCGTCAGATCAACATCAGTCTGATTCACCCACAACAGATGAATTCCCTCAGAACGGGTCCAACGATCACAAGATTCTCCATCATATGAATACAACTGACAGGAGAGAGTCACAGAGCGACCTGGACTGATCTCAGTCTGTGAGGATGATGATGATGATGATGATGATGAAACTGAACACAAGACACAAATCACATTATAGACTTTAGTCTTTTAAAGAGTTTAAAGAGAGGATTGGGACCTTTTTAAATTAACCACATAATCATAAAATTACCATGAAGAACATTCAATGAAACAAGGGCATCATTTCCTTGTTTTTGTCCATTCACATATTGTTGGCAGGTGTAAAATCCAGGATCTTCTTTTGTGACGTTCTTGATGTTCAGAGAGCAGTCAGACCCCAGACTCAGTCTCTCATGTCTCTCATGTCTCTCTATGTCTTCATTCTTTTTCCCTAAAGTAATCAGTTCATCTGTCCCTGAATGTCTGAATCTGGTATAGATCCATATAGTTGATGTGCAGTCAGAAAGAGCATTATTACAGGGCAGACGGACATCTTCACCAGAACTGATGAACACATGAACATCATCCACTCCACTGGTACCTGAAACACAAGTACATCAGAGCGATCATTATGTTATATATTAATAAATGAAAATATAAAACATATCAGCATAAAAAGCAGAAGATTCAAGTCATACAGTCTTTTCCTCACTTAATGCAAACACACTCTCCAGAATAAACTGTTTTTCTTCATCAGAGAGCTGTTCAGATCACTCACACACTCTTAATATGAAGATAATGTTGCATCATCAGATGTTTGAGTGTGACTCTATTTCCAGTATCAGGAATAACACAGTATGTACTGTATCAATACACAACTCTGAGATCACAACTTGAATGTGTGCAAGAATAAACTGAGCATGTTCAAATGAACTCTTTCCCAGACTAACTCCACTAAATGTCTTTAGAGAAAGTACAGATTTCTTTACCTGTGAGAAGTGAGCAGAGAATGATCAGTCCCAGCAGACACAGATCACACTTATCAGACATGTTCTGTTTCTGTCAGTCTTCCTCTTCATTATATGCTCACAACTCTTTCTTTAAATATCATCAGCTCCTCCTGTGTTTGTTAACTTCCTCTGATCTGACCGAATGAGTGTTTAAATCCGGCTACAGTTGATATATAGTGACGCTGTGCCAGTGCATGATGGAGAAGTGTTGCTTCACAGCTCTCTTATTAATATCCAGTCAATTTCTTTTTTTTTTTTGTTTTACAGTACACTTTTACTGTAATAGGAACTGTCCCTCAAGAGCAACTTATGGTGACGTGTTCAATAATAAGAGCTCAGGCAGTTTTTGTATCTGTTACCCTGTTACAGGGGTGAAATTTATCATCCTGGCCATTAGAGGGCGATAAAAAGAGGAAAAGAAGGTTTGCTTTAAAAGAAAAGAAAGGAGGGCATGTTAATGGAGTGTGTTTGGTGGGGTGAAAGAAGGCCGGACATCACCTTTTGTTTGGGGAGTTGAGTGAATTATATTTCAAATGCTCAACTGAAATCCCAATGCACATTTGATGTGTTCTTGACAAATGTTTATTTTATATTGTTCAGAAGCTCACAGAAGACTCTGTTATGGGGCTGTAAAAGAGAAAAAGGACTGTTTGTGAAAACACCAACTGCAATATTACCTGGTTTGGATTATGCCAGTGGGATTTAGTTTCCAGGATTTGGGACGTTATAGTTTCATCGACTGCTGAGACATTTTCCAAGACTGTTTGCACATCTACAGCATTCAGATAAGACCTTTTGCATTATGAACTATATATCCATTACTGCTGTTGCATTCTAAAACTCTTTGATATTCCTTTCATACTTTATTCATTTCTGTTTTGTCTATTTGTGCTGTAGTGTTTTGGTGGTTGTTTCATTACCTTGGGTATTTAATTCAATCAAACAAACTATAATTTATGTGGCAAAACTTTAGTTTTTTTGGGTTTGAATTTGATTTATTGGTCTGTTCTAATTATTGAGTCTTGTGTTGATTTATGTTGTTTTTGGGTTCATCTACGTGTTAATTGTTTACCATCCAGTGTTTCAATATATACAGTTTTTCACTCTCTTATTAAGACTCTTTCAGTTATTTTAAACACGACCAATAGCAAAAGTTGATCCCCAATTTATGTAACTCATTGTCTAAAATTAAGGTGAGGTAGATAAAGCATGACTAGAATCATCTACTGAGATGGCTGATAGCTGTCCTACACATCCGTAACTAAAATAGTGAATTAATTATAGCAGTTGTAGTGTTTTCAGAGCTGTGAGCTCACTGTTGAGGTTTGAAACATGTTCCTCAGAGCTCAGTTTAACCACATCGATCAGTGATCATCTCTGAACCCAGTTTAGACTGTTGATTCTGAATCATTCTGATGTCACTTCCTTTTCTTTCTTTAAGTGCTGCATGACATTCAACTCTATCTTTTTAGTTACAGTTTTTTCTCAATGGATTTGACACATTTCTCTAAACTCAGATCACTGTTCTCAAAACAGTTAACTCAGTGATCTGAACACTTTGTAATCGTCCTAAACAGATTGTAAGTTTTCATTTGGACCATTTTCTCAAAACCCTATATACAAAATAATTTTTTAATAATAGTTCATACATCCAACCAAAACTTTAATATATCAGGAAAAAAAAAAAATCTATCAATCTATTTTTTTTTGGCTTTACACAAATCTCAATCATTTATGTACCATTTGTCCAAACACAACAAACAAAACTCTGGATTATCAGTTGCACATGTTGTGTTTTCAATTAGCCCCAAACTGATATCTGCTTGATTAATAATACACACAACACAGGAAATGCAGCTTTCCTAAATGTTTACGCATTTATCACAATTGCATTATGTTATATAAAGGGAAAAAATACATAGAGCAAGAGAATGGGAAAATAAAGAGGTGTAAGTGTAAAGGTGGTGGTGTGGATAGAGGAAGGGATGTAATGAGAAGGAAAAGAAGAGTGGAAGACATAGACGGAGATCATATATGAGAAGAGAGGAGGAAGTAAAAAAAGCAGTATAGGAGAAGAGCTGAGTATAGTGGAGGAGATTGATGTAGAGGAAAGAGCAAGAGGAGAAACTGTAAGAAGACATGGACATAGTGAAAGTGGACAGCAGGGTGGAAGAGGTGGATCTATGATCATTGTGTCAGAGTGAAAAGGGTTGTAGATATCTCACAATTACTGATAAAAACAGCTAATTTCAAGTATGGATATATACAAATATTTGGTTGTACCACCTCACAAAAGAAAAAGAAAAAAAAAAAAAAAAAACTTTGAAATGTTATGTAACAACTGAAACTTGTTTAAACACATTGTTCATGACTCATTATATCAGTTTTGAAAAGATTTTTTTTAAAAATACCTTTTTTGAAGCTTTGTTTGCTCAGTGACCCTTATATAACAAAACCTGTTGGAAATACATTACAATAAACGGGTATTTTCATTAGTGTATTTGTTCATCTACAGCTGAAAGTGTTCTAAAATCATTAGAGAATACACTTGCAGTTTTGATGTTAGTATTTATTTACATCTCTGTGTTAACTGTTTTGAGAGCAGTTGCATTACTTTGGAGAAATGTGTCAAATCAATTGAGAAAAACTGTAATTATGGCATGAGTTCAGCCTGTTTAATAAACTGAATTTAAACCCAGTTTTAATTATATATATAAAAAAGAAGGTTACTAACATTAATTTGAATTCAATTTGATTTAAATTTCTTTAAAGTGCCCCTATTATGGATTTTTGACCTTTCATGCGGTGTATAATGAATCTGTATGTGAATGTAAACAGTCTGAGAAGTTGTAAAGCTGAAAGTTGTCACAGACACGCCAGGCTCCAGCACCCTCCAATCACGTCGCACTCCCTCACCAGAGTACTGATCGCACACACCTGTAACTTATCAGCACGTTCATCACCAGCACCATATAATACACACACACACACTCACTCCTCGTCCGGTCTCGTTTACGTAAAGGACTTCCAGTATATTACTTACCTGTCTCCAGCGTTCCCGAATTACCTCCTGTGTTCTCCGTGTGTGTGTGTGTGTGTGTGTGTGTCATCATCCATCGTCTGATCTCCACCATCTCCACTCGGATCTCCACTCGGATCTCCACTCTGCAACATACAAGGACAGTATCAGTTCCACTTTACTCATCATTCAACTTATCAACTTCAGTTTTACTCACCTGTGTTCATGTTCACCCTCTGCTTGCTGTCAATAAACACCCTACCTGTTATATTCCGTCTCCGACCCTTCTGTGTAGTAACAGAAGACCGGACCAACATCGCTGACACAAGCATAAGCCAACCAGACCCATTCCAGGACCTTGTCGACGCCTTTCGTCGCACATTAACCTCCATACCATCACCATTAACACCAGCGAACACCTCCGTCAACAACACCGCCACTCCTTCACCTGCCGCTCACGCCAGTCCCGTGGCCAAACCGGCGCCCTACTCTGGTTCGGCGGAGGAATGCAGCGGATTTCTTCTCCAATGCTCGCTGGTCCTGGAGATGCAACCGCACTCTTTCCCCACCGAGCGATCCAAGGTAGCTTTTATTATTTCTCAACTTCATGGCAAAGCACTTCAGTGGGCAGATTCTCTATGGACACAAAATAATCCAGTTATTCAGTCTTATTCCAACCGTCCACAATCACTTCAGAGAAGTTTTTGGAAAACCCGCCTGGGATTAGTCAATTGGTGAGAAGCTGTACAATTTAAAACAGAATAAGATGACTGTGACTGAATATGCCCTCAAGTTTAGAACTCTAGCAGCTACCAGTGGATGGAACGAACAAGCCCTTATAACAACTTACCGTCAGGGTTTGGATCCTCGAGTGCGGTTGCATCTCGCTGCATACGAGGACACCATCGGGCTCGAACACTTCATTCAACTCTCCATACGCTTCGCCACTCGTATGCAGTCGTGTCTTGACGACTACCAGGGCCAGCCACAGCACGACATCTCCCTCTGTCGACCAGAATCCGTCAGCCCTCCAGAACCAGCCCACGAACCCATGCAACTGGAAACCTCTCGTCTCACACCCACTGAACGGCAGAGGAGGCTGACCCAGAATCTGTGTCTGTATTGCGCATCCCCGGGACATGTTCTCTCCACATGTCCAACACGTCCACCTCGTCCCATGGTGAGTGTCATCCTCCCATCAATTCGCAAGATGAAACCACTCACCATTGTTGTGACACTTACTGCTGCTAATGTTTCCATTCCAGTTACCGCACTCCTCGATTCTGGGTCAGCCGGCAACTTCATCGCTGGCGCCCTCTGCCGTCAGCTCAATATCAAAACCTTGCCCACGCCTACAACTTACCAGATCCACTCGATAACCGGAAAACCTCTCTGCAAGAAACATGTTCGTCGAATCACCTGTCCTATACAACTACAAACTGGCATTCTTCACATCGAAAAGATCCATCTGCTGGTTCTGGAGGACTCCACCGCTGACGTGATCCTAGGGCGCCCGTGGTTGGAGCAGCATAACCCAGTCATCTCCTGGAGTACCGGCAAAGTCCTGAAGTGGGGCGACACCTGTTTCATGGACTGTTTTCCCGAGCTTCCAGCTCCTCTCTCTCCACGTCCAGAAACCCTCTCCGTCTTCACAACCTCCATTGAGAGTCCAGTTGAGAAGCGCTCCGTGGAGATACCGCCCGTGTTACGCCCCCTTCAGCGGCGTATTCTGCCCGAAAGAGCCTCCAAGCTGCCTCCACACCAGCCATGGGACTGCGCCATAGATCTGCTTCCGGGTGAGTCAGTGCCAAGGGGAAGGATCTACCCCCTTTCCATTCCGGAGGAGAAGGCCATGGAGGACTACATCGAGGAGGCTCTGGCTCAAGGCTATATCCGTCCATCTACTTCCCCTGCTGCTTCTAGCTTCTTCTTCGTGGCAAAAAAGGACAGAGGCTTGTGGCCTTGTATTGACTACCGAGCACTTAATAACATTACAGTGAAGTTCAGATATCCCCTTCCTCTCTTCCCAGCGGCCCTGGAACATCTCCGTGGTGCCACTGTTTTCACCAAGTTGGACCTCCGCAGCGCGTATAACCTCATCCGGATACGTGAGGGGGACGAGTGGAAGACCGCCTTCGTAACACCTACTGGACACTACGAGTACCTCGTTATGCCGTATGGCCTGGTCAACGCCCCTCCGTATTCCAGGATTTCATACACGAGGTGCTCCGGGAGTTTCTCCACAAGTTTGTTCTGGTCTGCATCGGCGACATCCTGATCTACTCCCGGAGCCTGGCGAACATCGCCACCACGTTGCAGAGGTCCTGAAACGCCTGAGGAATTCCAACTCTACCTAAAAGCCGAGAAGTGCTCATTCCACCAGCCCTCAGTGCAGTTCCTTGGCTACACCATCGATAGCAGTGGCATCCGGATGGGCGAGAGGAAGGTGGAAGCCATCCAGAACTGGCCAACACCCACCACCATAAAGGAACTCCAGCGCTTCCTCGGCCGCCAAACTTCTACCGTCGATTCATCCGGGATTACAGCTCCATAGCCAACCCTCTCACAAACCTACTCCGACACAAGCCCAAGTCTCTGTCCTGGACTCCAGCTGCCACGAAGGCCTTGACACCCTCGCGAAGCCTTCACAACCGCTCCTCTCCTGGTCCATCCTGACCCAGACAAGCCCTTCGTCAGAGAGGTCGACGCCTCGACCACAGGAGTAGGAGCGGTTCTCTCACAGCAGCAGGGGAATCCCAGCAGCCTCCATCCATGTGCCTTCTTCTCCCGCTAACTCAACCCGGCGGAGAGGAATTATGACATCGGCAACCGAGAACTCCTAGCCATCAAGCTGGCACTCGAGGAATGGAGGCATTGGTTGCAGGGAGCAAAACATCCCTTTTTGGTGCTCACTGACCACAAAAATCTCGAATACCTACATGTGGCAAAGAGACTGAACCCCAGACAGGCCCGTTGGTCTTTATTCTTCACTCGCTTCAACTTCACAATTTCCTACAGACCAGGACCTAAAAATACCAAGGCAGATGCCTTGTCTCGACTCCACGCTCCAGAAGAATGCTCTGAAGAACCCGAAACCATACTCCCAGAAAATCTCATCCTAAGCCCTATCTCCTGGTCAGCAGAGACCATACCCTCCTCCAATGCCTCTGCCAACACTCCGCCGGGTTGCCCCCAAGGCTTGCAATACATCACCAGGACACGGCGCACTCCACTCATCCACTCTGCACACTCTTCACTAGGCACTGGCCACCCGGGGGTCAATGAAACCCTCGTTGCTGAAAGAACGCTTCTGGTGGCCCAACATGGCAATGGATGTCAGAAGGTGCGTGCAGGGATACAAGGAATGCGCCATCTCGAAGAGTCCACGTCACCTACCATCCGGCAAACTCCTTCCTCTGCCCGTTCCCAACCGACCATGGTCACACCTAGGGGTGGATTTCATCAATGACCTGCCTGCCTCTAGAGACTGTACCTGTATCCTCGTAGTGGTAGATCGATTCTCCAAATCCTGCCATCTAATACCTCTGAGAGGACTACCAACTGCCATGGAAACAGCCGAACTCATGTTTAACCATATCTTCCGTTACTCGGCATCCCTGAGGACATTGTGTCAGACCGTGGACCTCAATTTATCTCTCGTGTTTGGAAGGCCTTTTCTCACTCCTAGGTGTGACCGTCAGCCTGTCATCGGGTACCATCCGCGGTCGAGCGGGCAGACGGAAAGGAAGATTCAAGAGATCGGCTGCTTCCTTCATACCTTCTGTCATGGCCACCAGGACTCTTGGAACCAGTTTCTGGGTTGGGCCAAGTACGCGCAGAACTCCCTGCGACAACCATCTACCGGACTCACACCTTTCCAGTGCGTGCATCGGTTACCAACCCCACTGTTCCCCTGGTCAGGGGAACCCTCGGATGTACCATCTATCGACCACTGGTTCCGAGAGAGCGAGAGGGTCTGGGACTCAGCCCACCATCAGCTTCAACGTGCGTTACGTAGACG
The DNA here is from genome assembly GCA_037950665.1 of Hypophthalmichthys nobilis. Classification (NCBI taxonomy): domain Eukaryota; kingdom Metazoa; phylum Chordata; class Actinopteri; order Cypriniformes; family Xenocyprididae; genus Hypophthalmichthys; species Hypophthalmichthys nobilis. The sequence goes on along the minus strand of CM075468.1, from coordinate 1,342,261 downwards.
CCGGATGACAGCCGACCTGCGCCGTTCCGAAGCTCCAGCCTATCAACCAGGACAGAAGGTCTGGCTGTCAACCAGAGACATCCGCCTGCGTCAACCATGCCGTAAGCTGAGTCCCAGGTTCATTGGCCCATTCACCATCACGGAGCAGATCAATCCGGTCACCTACAAACTGCAACTCCCACCTGAGTATCGCATTCACCCCACATTCCATGTGTCACTCATGAAACCTCACCACCCTTCTGTTCCTCTCTCCACAGAGCCTGGCGTAGATGCAGCTGAGCCCCCCCTTCCACTCATCCTAGACGACGGTGCTGCCTACGAGGTTCGTGAGATCCTGGACTCCCGGCGCCGTGGTGGTCAACTCGAATACCTGGTCGACTGGGAAGGTTATGGTCCCGAGGAACGCTCATGGGTACCACGCATAGCGACATTCTGGACCCTAATCTACTGGACACCTTCCACTCTGCTCATCCCAACAGACCTGCCCCTCGTGGAAGAGGACGACCACCACGACGTCGGGGTCTTCGGCCCTCTGGAGCGGGCCGTGGAGGGGGGGGTACTGTCACAGACACGCCAGGCTCCAGCACCCTCCAATCACGTCGCACTCCCTCACCAGAGTACTGATCGCACACACCTGTACCTTATCAGCACGTTCATCACCAGCACCATATAATACACACACACACACACACACACACACACACACACACACACACTTACTCCTCGTCCGGTCTCGTTTACGTAAAGGACTCTTTCTAATGCTTACCTCAAGGACTTCCAGTATATTACTTACCTGTCTCCAGCGTTCCCGAATTACCTCCTGTGTTCTCCGTGTGTGTGTGTGTGTGTGTGTGTCATCATCCATCGTCTGATCTCCACCATCTCCACTCGGATCTCCACTCTGCAACATACAAGGACAGTATCAGTTCCACTTTACTCATCATTCAACTTATCAACTTCAGTTTTACTCACCTGTGTTCACGTTCACCCTCTGCTTGCTGTCAATAAACACCCTACCTGTTATATTCCGTCTCCGACCCTTCTGTGTTGTAACAAAAGTGCTTCATAAATAAAGTTATTGTCTCTCAAAAGAAAGAGTTGACTCTGAACCGCTTAAACAAGTCGTTTATAATTCGAATCCCATTTCACACGTCACAAGTTAATTCAGTTGCATAATGCCTGCCTACATTCGGTGAACTTGAACCCCTCTTAAACGCTGTAGCTCATTCGTGATGATAAAGGATGGAGCAAGATTTGTTTTACAAACTTTAATGTTACATCAGTCATTGACGTTAGAGCTCGGCTAATGTATGTGCTGTTATTGATTCTGTTAGTAATACAGTTCCCACATGTGCACTGCAATAAATTAGAAATATACACATCGGTTTGTTGATGAACATATATATGTAACAAATATCTCAGGAAAGGAGACATTAGACACAATTGCAGAGGTTTTATTAAGAAAATTAGTAACGAACATTCAAAATTTTAAAATAAAATGCTAAAAACAGGAATGAACAGACAAGATAGGAGAATCACCAAATCAGCTCCAACAGAGGATTATACAAACAGTCTGAGTCTGTCCATTACTGTATTCATTATAATTAAAGCAGTTTATATATGAAAAAACTAGAAAGTGACATTGAACACTGTAGGCAAATATCCATAAAATCCATAAAAATGAAAAAAAAAAAAAATAATGTAAACTTGATGGTATCACTATTTCTTCAGGGTGCTTAGAGGTTTTTTCTGTTTTCAGAGAAGAATAAAATTAAAAAATGAACAATCCTGTAAGTTTTTGCTATTTTAAATATTGTTGCAGATTCACTCAAAACTCAGCAGTATTTTATTGTAATCTTGTAGGCATCTCTATTTCCTCGAGGTGCTGCGAGTCCTTCCTCCCTGCAAAATAAATCCATTCATTGATCTCTCATACAGTTGTGGTCAGAAATATTGGCAGCCTTGTTAAATATGATCAAAGATGACTGTAAAAATAAATCTGCATTGTTTATCCTTTTGATCTTTAATTCATAAAATTAGCAAAAATCTAACCTTTCATTGAAGGAAAAGAATTGAAAGTGGGGGGGAAATCACATTATGAAACAAAATGTTTTTCTCCAAAACACGTTGGCCACAATTATTGGCACCCTTTTATTCAGTACTTTTTGTAACCTCCTTTTGCCAAGATAACAGCTCTGATCTAATCAGCCAAGATCTGAATCTCTTCAGTTCACTCCACTCATTTTCTATCCACAAGTTTC